>JAKSZP010005285.1:0-308229 GCA_022478985.1 Massospora cicadina | reverse complement strand
TATTATCCATAGTCAAGTTAGAATTATCTTCAGGCCCAACACTTCAGCCGGTATTTCTGTTAATACTGAATATTGCACTTTTAGGGATTTGTTCCCTAAATCCTGTCCACTTGATCTTTGTTAAGATCCTCTGATGACAGTCCCTTCAGCCCAACACACAGTCAGCAGCAATCCCTTAGCTGTGGTTCCCTTCATCTCTAGATCCCTGCTCAGATCTCTACTCTTCTCTGAGAGTCTACCAATTATTGCCTTCTGCAATAATATTCTTGAGATGTAATCTTCACGTTAGATGCTGATAGTCTAACTATTACTGAATCTACAGTCAAACTAATAAGGTTCTTTATTAGTTCTTTCCAAACCATAAACTTGTGTCAATCAGTGAGTATTTTTCAGTGTGATACTTGAGTGTTTTATTACTATTACCACTTTTTTTATTGTAGTGAATTCTAGGGAATTTATAGGGGATTTGGCTGTCTAACCCTCAGTTGACACCTCTTTTAATAAAACAGCAGCTGTTGCCATTGAATCACCCTTCCTCATCTTGGCAGCAATGGTCTTCCCCATCCTGACTAGGATTTTGACATTAGACATCCTCAATACCTCAAACAAAAGAGTCAGAAACGTATCCTTAACGTTTTCCTCTTGATCCAAGAAAATCATCCATAATTGGCTAGCAACCAATTGATTTGCTAGTTGCAGGTGGCATCACTCACCTCACAAACTCATTAAACATTCCCAATCAGTCAGTGATGAAACCTAACCAATCCCAATTGGTACACCTGATAATTAATTACTATCAGATGCCCTTATTTCATCGGCCACTCCACCCAATGAAATATTAGGTATTCATCCAGATCGATCCCCAATGGATACAACCAGATAAATATCCTAAAATCCCCTAAACATAGTTCCTCCAAAATTTGGGTCAACTGATTTCCAATTCACTTTGCCTTAGGGAATTTTTCCCCTATCGATACCAGGTAATCTAGCAGGCTGGAAATATGGGCAAAGATCCCAACACCATTTCTTGACTTTCAGTTGTTGCATAAAAACCTTTGAAGTAACCAAAAAGGCCTCCATTATGCTTACTGCATTTCTTTTTACAGTCCCAACCTATCAGCACATCAATGATAACATCCATAATATGATCATAGTATTGTACACAGGAAACTGGGTCTTTTGCAGCAATATCATCATGTTCTGAGGACTTTGGAAGGATAGCTGTATTTGCTTTATATAGCTGTGCTTTTGTTATATGTCCTGCATAGTAGCTTACACAGTAAATGCCTGAGAAGTTTGGTGAGATTGTAAAGAAATGAAAAGGTTGATCCAGTGAGGCACTTTGCAATAAAAAATTGTCTTTGCTTTTTGACGTTCTTCATTAGTACCCCAATATTTTTCATTGCACTGGAAATGCTATTTTAAAGGGCAAAAACATTCCAAGTTTCACTGACTGGAGGTATTGGAGAAGGTAAACCTTGATTTAATGCTTTCTTCCTTTTCTCTTGGCATTGCAATTGAACCTTAAGCTGTGCACTAATGACATGAGCAGCATTTCTTGCAGTGGAAAAATTCAGCATACATTTATAAACTGAAGTAGCTGCATTTTGCTGACTTAAGATATCAAAGGTAACTAATGGAAAGGAGTAATGCTGAGCAAATTGATGAGATGTTATTTGTACCAAATTTAATATGTATGTTTGTACACTGAGGTTATTGGGACAAGGTTTATCAGGGGATCCATGTCCAAAAAGAAAATGCTCATGGGACATTATCTATCAAACTCATCTTTCATAGTCTCCAATTATATGTGTTAAACGGCAAATAAGTACATTATCAGTCTCCAAATGATCTATATGGACATGCACAGATTGGTGTGTTCAATCATGCATGTTTGAAGTGGGGTATTGGTCAATCATCACATTACCTTGATTAATTAATACATCAGCATTATTCCCATCTTCAATGGGGCATGTGACATTGAGTCTATTACCAACCTCATCTAGAGCCTGTGCAACATCTTGCATATTCATATTCTGATTTAAAAATGATAAATCTTCAATGATAGAAAAAACTAGAGTTTTTTTAGGCAAATTGATAGATACATGTTCATATAAAGTATTTTTTTCTCTTTATAGAAGGAAAAAAATCTCATAAAGTTTACCAGTTTTAATGGTATACTTAGCAGCAGTTATTGCATACTTGGAGAAAGTCAAAGCGCCAACAATGGTGACCTTAAGTGTACCTTGAGCAGCTATATTTGCTGGCAGTATTGTTGCAGAAGGAGCAGGTGCAGCAGCAAAAGCATACCTGTGAAAGCGCAACAGTTTGTGTGGACCACCTTTTATAGTGGATAAGCATGTTCTGTTATGCACTAGAGAAGTCATGGCATACTCTATGCAGGTGAGGTCTTAGAGATGCTCTGGTAATATACCCATATAATTTCCATTTGCTATAGCAAATTTTAGAGGACCTTTCTTTGATGAATATTTGAGGGACACATAACAACTTTCACATATGGAAAGTAAAGGTTGTTCAGGTTGCCCCTCTTGCAAATAGATAGCACAAGGTGAAAGAAGTATCCCTGCCAGAGAAGGACAATTTGGGCATGGAGTGTATTGCTTATGAAGATGAGAAGGTAAGTCTTCAGATCTTTGCAGATAAGCTTGCATTGCAGATAAAGGAAGATCTTTAATGCTACAAATATGCAATTCATCCTCTAAAACCAGGTTATCACAAATTCAACATACACCTTCATTCATTCCTGATGACAGACTTTTAACTGCATCATTGTGGATTTTGTGTAAAAAAGTTTGTGAAATAGCTCCAACAGCGTTTCTACAATCAAGTTACTGCAAAAACTTTAAAAATGCTTCATCAGCAGCTGCTTGACTATCAATGTGATGTGCAGCACACACAGCATTGGCAGCAAGGCATTTCCCCCTCTGTTCTGCTGTTTTTTATCTCTTTAGGATGCTTGATACTCATCATCAGCAGTAAGGCATTGCTCTCTCTGTTCTTTCATTTCTTTACCTCTTTAGGATGCTTCATGTACAGCATTGGCAGCAAGATGTTGCCCCTCTGTTCTTTCATTTCTTTGCCTCTTTGGGATACTTTACGTTCAGCATTGGCAGCAAGGTGTTGCTCTCTCCATCCTTCTGTTTCTTCATCTCTTTGATATGCTTGATATTCAGTATCAGAAGCAAGGTGGTGCTTCCTCTGTTCTGCTGTTTCTGCATCTCTTTGACATGCAGCACACCAGCATCCTTTTTCTATGGCATGCAGCTAATTTATCTGATTCAATTTGCCTCTTTTTATTTGAAATATTAGAAGCTATAGTTTTCTCATGAATAGCACAGTAAATGCTGCCAATCTTATAAAGATGTGTGCACTTTTTTCTCTTCTTTATAAATATAGAACTACGCTGAGCAACAAATTCACAAGTAGATGAGAATTTACTCTATGCTAGTAGAAGAAAAAAGGACTGTATAATGCATGTATGCTCTAATGGAGGTGTAGAGTAAACTATATATAGGCCTACCATTAGTTTCAGAATTATGAGTGTAGACATTTAAATATCCACCACCATTACCAATGGTGAAAACAGAAATGTTGAAATTGTATGTCAAAGCAGCAGAACTCAAGGTGAGTTTATCACCTCATTCCCCATTCCATTTTGTCTGTCATAAATATAAGGCTCAGCTTCTATAAAATCTAGATAATCATCATCAGATGCAAAGAAAGAAAGAAAATGTGGCCAGGAACATATCCTTGCAAGAACTTCCTGATGAACACAAGCAAAGTATTCTTGAGACCTATAAATTATCAATGCCAAATACCAAAATTGGCAATTTCCATTGCCTACAATGGAGGCAGTTAATGTAAACATGGGTAAAAAAATTCCATAGCTGTTTAAAGTTTATATATAATTTCTAAAGTTTTGTTTTAGCAAAAATAGTTTAAAAGTTTAATTTGAAACCTTGTATAACTAGATAAAATTTTGACCTCAAAATATATCAGTTTAGAGTTGAATTCAGTTTTTTAATTTAAGTGTTTATTATCTCAAAATATTGTTATATATAGTAAGCAGTAACCTGTCTACAGCACAGGTTTGATCAAGCAGGGACCTGGCTACAGAACTGGTTTGAAAAGCTTATTTCTATATTATAGAAAGCAGTGCAAAGGGCATAAGGTTAAAAAGAACACATTAGTGACAACTTCCAAACCTCACTACATCTATTCTCAGAAAGATTATCAAAAAAGAATAAAAAAGGAAAAACTAAATGAATAATGCAAACCCCCATCTTTTACAAAAATTAAAGGTAAAGAAAAGTAAAATATGCTCTGATAAGGTTGACTAATAATGTGGGAGAGTAAAATAAAAATTTAAATATATTATAAATATATAATGTGGCTTTTTTCCTGTTACAAAAACCTTAAAATTTAAATTTATTCAGATTGGTCATATAAGCTGAAAATTATTTGTACTTATTTATTTAGGTATGACAAATAAATAAAATATTTAGTTTAAGAAAATATTATGGGTAAACATCAATGTCATAACCAACTACTAACCATTTGAAAAACCATCAAACCTATAAAAATTGTCAAACCCAAAAACAACTCATCAAAACTAATGAACTATTAAGTTAAAGAAACACTAATTAGCAATTGCTTATCAAAAACTACTGAAACTAAAAAATTGACTAAATTATATATACAAACAAATAAACTGATATTAGTTCATATCAAAGTCACCTGATGCAGAAGTCAGTGAACGTTCACAGACAAATATACAAACTGACTTTAGTTTTGTGCAAAAGATACTGAATTTGAAACTAAGTGATTATCCAAATACTATGACTTTTAATATAAAAAAGAGTTAAAATTGTGCTATTATGTTAGGGTTAAAATATGATAATCTATTAATTATCAATTGGAAAAACCTTTTATAATTAGAAATGGTATAAAGAACTTTTTCTAAGAAGCTAAAATACTAACCTATCTAAACCTAACTTGGAGTTAAATTGAATTAAAAATCAGTAAAACTGTAAAAATAAAATCGAAAACAGCTTTTATCACCAGATTATTTGATGATCCAGAATGAACAAACTTAAAAACTAAAATAGAAAGGCATCTAAATCTAACTCTGAGTTGAATTGATTTGAATTGATATAAAAAATAAAAAAATATCAAAGTATACTGATATTCAAATACCTTTGTAAGCTTTACTAGCTGTTAGGAAGACAAGTGCCATATACCAAGCTTTGTATTTTATCAGCTAGCATTATCGCTTTTGCTCTGCTTGATACTACCATTCGAACCTTATTTCTTGTGAGTTGATTCAAAAATTACTTTAGATTTTATATTGGTAGATGGCCATTGTTAAGCTTAAAAAGTAATTGATTTATCGAATTGCCTAAAACCACTGAAGCCACCAACCACTTGGCTAAACCTAATTGAACATATGCTTTTGACCATCAACTGCTTGGTAAAACCTTAAACCTATCTGATCAACTATATCGAACCAACTAAAAGCACCAACCACTCAGCCAAAAGCTAATTGAACATATTGAATCAACTAATCACCAACTGTAAATGTATATTTCTAAAACTACCGAGCCTAATTTATAAATACTAAATTACTGATCGGTATTTATTCAATTGATTTAAATGATACAATAAATATTGATATAAGTTTAGTAGTTATTTTAATTTATTTAGATTTTTTACCTTTAATTAATAAAGCGACAACTAGCTCGCACTTACCGCGGTCTGTCAACCTGCAAACCACTACCTCCGATTAGCTATCGCTAGATCTGGCAAGATGCTGGCGCAGGAAATTTCACCTCCCAAATTTCCTTCCAATTTTCCCTTCGCTGCTAAGACTGAAATCCTTGACCTTCACAAGGTTACTGCATCTCTTCGCAAGGTAACTGCACAGGCAAATCAAATACAAAACCCTGAAATACTTGTCCAAATGTTGACGCATTTGCCTCCCACCCGACACCCGCCTTCAAGCTGAATACGTTCTTGGTGAGTTAGCAACCTGTTTTGATTTCCCAGCTCTACCTGAACCCTCCTGTGCTTGACCCCCACCATGCAGATACCCCCACATCATTGCTCTCCACCTTGTGCCGCCAACTTTGTCCTGATGACTCTACTGAGGAAGAGCTGCCCGATCCTCCCTCCCCTTCCACATGGTAGGTTAGCGGTTCTCCGCTCCCTGTCTGCCTGGTTGGATTGTTTTGTTTGTTTTATTTCACTCCGTATTGTTTGTTTCATTCTTTTGTTTCTGTTACAGTCAGTTCAAAATTTTCTGCTCTTTGAGCCTGCGGTAATATCCATAAAATGGGCAGCTTTCCTTGAATAAACAGACTAGTTTTAATTAATTGATTTAATAAGTTGATTTGATTGGTAAATTAATACTAAACTTACTGATCACCATATAGTTGTTTCATTTGATTTGTCCAAGGACCTCGAGTATGAGTTTGGTGTTTGTTTTATTATATCCGAGGTAAGCCGACTAGAGGATGGGCTAAAAAGGCGCAAAGAGCACAAAATAAAATAAAGAAAATTTGATTTATTCGAGGTAAGCCAACCAGGGGATGGACAATATCGATAGGCTCAGAGAGCAAGAATAAAATAAAAATAAAATATCTAACTGAAGCGATTGATACAAAAAACAACAGAAAGGGAACGAAACAAACCCAAAAAAAGTTTTACACCAACTAGTCAGGGACTGGAGAACCACCTATCCCACCATGGCGGAGGGGAAGAGGGTTGGGAGGCACAACAGCCTCCTCAGTGTTATTGCCTAAGATGTGGTACAAAGCAAAAATTAAGGGTGTGGGAGCACCCGGAGATAGGGATTCGTGGGGGTGGGTGATAAAATGTGGGAGTCTGGGCCAATAAAACTGCCACGTAGTACTTGGCAACATCATTTTAAGCTTGGAGGCGAGCCTATCAAATTGATCACTTTATTAACAGACAGATACACATTTTTAATTTTTGCCAAAGACACTGTATCGTTGATCCAGTGAACATTTTTAATTTTTGCCAAAGACACTGTATTGTAGATCCAGTGAATAGATTATCAGCTTCTTTGATACAGCAAACGGGATAAAAGGTATGTTTTCTCATGTAAGGTTGATAAAGCAGGTTTGGTAAACAACTGAGTATTGGAAATTAGGGGGATCATATGCCGTATAGATGCAGGTAATAGATGAGCCCTCAATACCTTTATTAAAATTGTAATGCATTAAGAAAGTAAGGTGAGCTAAACTAAGATGATACTAAGTTGAATCTATCTGATTTCTAGTAAGTTGGGTCCCAATTAATATAAGGGTATAGTTGAAGCGATGCTCACCTGTCAAAGCTGTGGGATGCAATTTAGAGCTATACTTATATTAACCCCATTTGTATATATCTGATCCCACAGGTTTATCATAATTTTAGGATGACTTTAAATGCTTATGGCTTCGTTTGCATATTAAAACGTGCATATTAATAAAATTAATGTATTTGGAATCAAGTTTTTTATTGTTTGGTGTAATGTGATATTGCTAATTTGAGCTCCCATTCTAGAGTTGAATTGAAAAATGGAAATTAATATAATACAATGGGGGGCCTCCCCGAGTTCGATCCCGGTAGTGAACTTTGGGTAGGGGACGATTATGACCGTGTTGGCGTTGCGCACCAATGCCCCGAACCGAGATAGCGAATAGCAAAGGCGGTCCATGGAGTTCCTGGCCTATCATACGCCGCGCATGGAGGTTTTCCGGGTTTTATCCTCCTTTCCCATTTTCTTCACTTCCCCTCATCGGTGCGATATCGTCCCCAAGTTGGCCCACCTCGAATAAAATTTAATATAATACAATGGGTTTTAGTTTAGTACGTTTACTATAGTTTGCTGAAATAGCCCTTGCATACATGAAGACTCTAACTATCGCACTCGTCATCGTCCTGAAGTCTAGCATTTGAGTCACATTAAATGAGAATCAGATGAATTCAAAATTAAGAATTAAATCAGTTAACTTATGATTATATATTTTACTATAACTCTCTTTATTATGGGGCTTGATTAACACGAGACAATGAATCACTTAACTTGATCTATCAAATCAATACTTCCTGATTAACTTTTAATCTAAAATACGGAAAATCTAAACAGCCAAGCAGGTGCCAAGTTCAACTGAATTTGGATTATGGGAGTTTCAGATCAAGCCCCAAATCCACTTCAGCTCAAATCTATCGGCGAAACTAAAACTTTTGGTATGTATCTACCGGGGTACGTTAGTACGAATATGGATAAGATACTGATCTAGATAATTTAATTTATACAATTTATTGCTCGTGTGCTTTTAGCTAAACGTTGGCTCCGTAAAAACTTTAGCCAATATTTACTCAGGGGGCCTTAAGCATAAAGCAATATTAGATACTCCTTTACCACTTTTAGCTAATCAGTTGTGATTTTTTGGCTCAACCATATGGTTAAATCTAGATAAATGTTATTAGTTACATCTATACTTTTTAATGGATTAATTTAATTTGACTCCAAGGGACTATTCATACCCAACTTTATTACCATAGCGTTAAAACAAGTATAAAAGCACAGCACCCTTTACGAAACATGGATTCTGTGCCTAAATTTGGTATCTGATGTATGCTATCTTCACCATTCTGTTCTTAATTGTTGGTGAGGCTAAGGCTAACCAAAACGCTATCCACTCACGCCCATCACCAAACTTGAAACTCTGGGATCCTTCCCAAGCGAAAAACCAAATCTTTAACTCCCCCACTGAATACAGTCCACCTAGAGGTGATCCAAACCATTGGTATTCCGAGTATGAAAGGCCTAATAAGTATACAGCATGTGTTCCTACATATCTTCCAACAAGATCTCGATGCTCATTGCAGTCTCTTAGCCCAATTAGACTATCCAGTATTGTATACCCTAGCGAGTATATTACCCATTCTACAAGCACCTCTACTGAAAGTTATTCGAAGTATCCTACCAACTCTACCAAGAAAGCAGTCAAAGAATCTACCAATTATCCACTTGGGTATGCGGCTGGCTATCCTATATACCTTACTGAGACAATGGCTGATCCTAGTCTAACGTACCGTCCTGATTATCCTAGCCATGCAACTAAACCTGGTGTTGGAAGCTCTGTATCTGCAACCAGACAAGAAGTGGGATATCCATATTATCCAATATATACAACTGAACCGGTGATAGAATACCCTGAATATCCCATCTGCACAACTGAATATAAACTTGTTACCCCTGGATATCCCACCAAGACTACAGTTGAGCCAACCTCAACTCATAAGCCAGAATATCCTATACATACTAAAGAACCTGAAGTTGAATATCCCAAGTATCCAAGTGAGACTATTGTTAATTCCAAACCAACATATGAGCCTGGTTTACCATTATATCCAACCGAACCTATAATTGAGTGTCCTGAATATCCTACCAAGCCTGAATTAGATCCTAAACCGATATATGAGCCTGATTTACCAGCTTTCACAACAACGTCATTAGTTGAATGTCCAGAATATCCAATTGAAACTAAAGTGTATCCTAAACCAACATATGAGCCTGATTTACCAATCTATACAACTGAGCCAATAGTAGAATGTACAGAATCTACTTTCAAATCGGTAATTGAGCCAGTGCCAACCTATGAACCTGAGAATCCAGTCTACACAACGGAACCAGTGATTGAGTATCCTGTATATCCTACAAGATCAATTATTTATCCTAAACCAACTTATGAACCTGAGTACCCAAAATACACAACTGAGCCATTGGTTGAGTATCCTGAGTGTCCTACAAAATCTGTAGTTAGTCCTAAACCAACTTATGGGCATGAGTATCCAATTTACACAAGTGACCCAGTGATTGAGTATCCTGATTATCCTACAAGATCTGTTGTTCATCCAAAACCAACTTATGAGCCTGAATATCCTATATATGCACCTGAGCCTGTGATTGAATATCCCAAGTACCCTGAGTATCCTAAACCAATTACTATGCCTGAATATCCAATTTACACAACTAATTCAGTGATTGATTATCCAAATGATCCTGAGTGTCCTACAAAATCTATAGTTCATCCTAAGCCAACTTATGAGCCTGAATATCCAATCTACACAACTGATACAGTGATTGAGTATCCTGAATATCCTACAAGTTCTGTAATAGATCCTAAACCAACTTATGAGCCTAATGATCCAATTTACACAACTGAGCCTGTGATTGAATATCCTAAGTACCCTGAGTATCCTACAAGATCTTTAGTTTATCCTAAACCAACTACTAAGCCTGAATATCCAACTTATACAACTGATCCTGAGTTTGAGCATCCTACAAGATCTACAATTGTTCCTATACCAACTTATGAGCATGGTTATCCAATCTACACAACTGAACCAGTGATTGAGTATCCTGAATATCCTACAAGATCTGTAGTTCAGCCAAAACCAACTAATGAACCTAAAGATCCAATCTATACAAGTGAACCAGTGAGTGAGTATCCTGAGTATCCAACTTATCCTACAAGATCTGTAGTTTGGCCTAAGCCATCTTATGAGCCTGAGTATCCAATCCACACAACTGATCCTATGATTGAATATCCTGAGTATCCTACAAGATCTTTTATTTATCCCAACCCAACTTATAAACCTGAATATCCAACTTACACAACTGAGTCAGTGATTGAGCATCCTGAGTATCCTACAAGATCTGTAATTCATCCTGAACCAACTTATGAGCCTGGTTATCCAATCTACACAACTGAGCTGGTGAGTGAATATCCTGAGTATCCTACAACATCAATAGTTTATCCTAAGCCAACTTATGAGCCTAAATATCCAATCTATACAACTAAGCCAGTGTTAAATTATCCTGAGTATCCTGAATATCCTACAAAATCTATGGATCATCCCAAACCAACTTATGAGCCTGATTATCCAATTTACAAAACTGAGTATGTTTCTGAGTATCCTGAATATCCTACAAAGACTATTTTCAATTCCAAACCAACCTACAAACCTGATTATCCCACCTATATTGAATAATATGTGTTGAAATATCAAGAGCACTCTATAGGTACAACTGTTGAGCTTTAATAATCTTTAACTCATTGGAAAAGTTACTTTTTTTCATCACAGAAATCTCTCAATACCCCTGAAACTTACCAAATTTTATATCTTACTGCCAAGTATAATTTTTTGAGCTCTGAACTTCATGCTATTATAAATTATCACAAAATAAATTTAATATACCTTTTCAATCCTTTTTGATTTTTATACTATTAAACTAGGGTGGTTAGCCTGACAGGGTAATTTCTGCTTCCACTTTAGTGCAAGTCTTGTTTAACACATGTTCAAAACTTGTACTGGCTATAAAAAATCTCAGTGTGGTATTTATCCCAAGGTTGGCCTGCCTCAATTACTTTTTATATTATTAAACTTATAAAGTCTTAACCTCTTATCTATCATATTCTAAGACCTAGATAAATTTGTTATTTGATCTATAGAATTAACTAAAGTGAACACAAATTTCATAAAGCTTTACATATAGCTTAACTTATTGTATATACCACATTGTATTTAGTCTAATTAAACTTCTTGTGGCAAACTATTGCTCAATTGTCAACCTAAGGATTTTTTTATAATATCAAGCTATATATGGTTACTGCCATTTATAATATGTATCTGATTTTACTTGTATTTTTTAGTTGAAAAAGGAGTATGTCAAGATAAACAACCACATCTTAAAAAGGTTCTTAAACATAAAATTAAGACCCATATACTTTCAACATTATATTTATAAACCTTTTATTTGAGTAAAATGTTTTGCAAGTTATGAATATTAATTGCAATGAAAAACTTGCATGTGCAGAGTAAAAGAAAAATGATCACCTACTATGCCACCTCCTAACAGTATAGTTGATTCTTGTCAAATTCTAATGATACTGAATTTCTCAACCTAGTAATTTAAATGTGTTTGTACTTTAATGAACGGATTAATATATAAATAATTAAGTTATATAAGTATGCAAAATAAATTTATCTTCATATGTATAGATCTAGTTAATATTCTATAAACTATAAAATGTTATAATCTAAAAGATGAATTTTTAAAGAGAAGTGTAATATACCACATTATTATTGACTTTTTCCATAGATTCTTAAACCTGAAAATCTTGTCAATAAGTTTCAAATGTTAAGATATTTTTATAGACATTATATTTAAAGTATACAACTACCTGTAAACTATGATAAATTCATTTTAACATGGCTATAAGCAATTTAAAGCCATTTTTATTAGTATATAACAAACACTTACCAGACTAATATAATATAAAAAGTATAAATTTAGCTTTTATTGTAGCATTTTATATAAATATTTTTAATTATAATGTAGCATTAAAGATCTACAACTTTTATAGCAGATCGCTAGTTTATCAAAAAAACCTTTGTCTTATGTTTCTTCATCCAGAGTAAAATAATATAGTCATTATATATAAATCATTAGATTTACTGCAATGGTTTGTGCTTGATTATTTATTAAATATAAGGGTGCAATGATAGTTTAATGAGGACAACTATCATTTGAGTTTTTCATGACTCATGGTATCAACCTTGCTTAGATATTCTCCTACAGGAAGATACTGATACCTTACTTCTGGTAACTTGAGATAAATTAGATAAGAAAACTATCCCTTCAAATCTTAAACAAGAGGATAATATTTAAATTGCATTACAATCTAATTTACTGATGCAATGTAGTGTATTTAATTAATAAAATTGTGGGATTTAAATAGGGTTTTAGCGCTCAACTCTTTGGTTGGCACTCCTATGGTAATGCCCATCGTTAATGAACTTAACCCTAAAGAGTCATACCAAAATGATAAACACTTTATCCACTTAGTCAATATCAATTGCTGATTGGGTTATGACTCTCCATGAGTTGGATTCAAAGTAAGCATGTCATAATACTTTTATCCAATCCCATAAAATTAAGCTTTCTAATCTAGCAGCATGCTTAGTTATTAAAACCATGTGACTACTTAAACAGACCACTCTTCTCAGGCTAACAATCAAGTTACTGCCATAAAAAGTATATAACACTTTAGTAACTCCAAAACACCCTTATAAATTGGTGATAAATCCCAATCAATATGCATAAGAGATTTAATTGTTGCTAATTAAACTGAAATTTGAACTCTATAAACGCTGTAGGGGATGATCCCCCAATAAAACATAATCATCAGGCTTAGCATCAATTTTTAAATAGACTAAATTAGTGCCTCATAGGAGAACATTTTGACAATAGTTATCAAACATTAATAAAACCAACATACTTATAAGGTTTTTTATTAGAAAAGCCAACCAAAGTAGGACAAGACTAGAGTTATTTATAATCTGTCACAGGTTGATAATGTGGGCATTCTTAAATTCCAACAGTATTTATAGAATGTTTTTGTACAAGAATTAAGTACTTATATAACTAATAGAAATAATCAAGTACCCCCATATTTAACTTACCCTAAGTTTTATTTGAAAATACTAAATATAAAATTGAGAAGCTTACATTTGCTGTGAGCTGCACTTGCATCAATGTGGCAAGATTTTCTCTTTTCAATCCTAATTATTTCAAAATTCACCAACGCATCAAGCCTTTTACTTTTATTCCTGAACTTAATGTATTTGCTGAATATCAACTTACTTAGTTGTTGGGATTTTTGCCCATGTTCTCAGCTGACTAGATTATCAGGGATTGCTAGGGGATAATTCCCTAAAGTAAAGTGAATTGGATATCAGTTGACCCTGATTTTGTGTAACTATGTTCAGGGGATTTTAGGTTATTTGCCTTGGTCAGATCTGTCAGGGATCAATCCAGATGAATGCTTAAGATCTTGTTGGGCAGAGTTACCAACAAAATAGGGGCATCTAATTGTGATTAACTATCAGGTGTCCCAATTGGGATCAGTCTGGTTTTATCACCACTGATTAAGAATTTAAGGATCAAGTTGCAAGCTAATTGATGCTGCCTGCAACTAGTGAATTGATCAGTTGGTTTATGACCTGCCTTAATAAGTAACAAGTCCCATTATCTAAGCAGGTCACTTGCCAAATATGGTTGGTTTGCTGAGAATGAGAGGAAAACGTTAGGGACACGTTTTTTGACTCTTTCCATTTGAAGTCTCAAGGATGTTCAATATGGAATTTTAGCCAGGATGGGGAAGACCATCACTGATGAGATGAGGATGGGTAATTCAATGGCAATGGCTGCCGTTTCATTGAGGAGTGCCAACCAATGGTTGAGCACCAAATTACCACTATAAATTCCTCTAAGAATTCACTAATAAAACACTTTTACCAGTAATTAGTATTATCTTTATATACTTTATCAGAATCCATTTTGAGCTCTATTCTTTCTCAAGGAAATTATTTCTATGTGCTCTAATTGGGAGACTCTTTAGGATAAAGAGTAAGGATCTGAGCGGGGATCCAGAGAAGAAGCTGAATCAGGGATTGCTGCTGACTGTGTGTCATCAATGAGAAACTGTAAACAGGTATCTGAGCATGGATCAAGTTGGGTGGTAAGAGGTATAAATCTCTATTAAGGACATCATAAGTATTTTGAGAGAAAATACTGGCCAAGCGTTGGGCTGAATTCTAGTACTTTACTTCAACTATGGATAATAGTCTCCATACTATGATCAATTGAATATATTTCACTATCAAACATGGAGAATTGCAAAACAAACCTGTGCAGTTAATACATTTATAGGGGTTATTAGCTGAGAATAATCAGAAAACCTATAAATTTTAACATTAGTACATTAAGTTGATGCATACTGCTGGCCACATTTATGAAGAAATATGCACCTATACCTCCTTTTGCCTCATGCTGATGATGCTCCAACCCCATTTTGTATGCTATGGTCCACCACTCAAAGTGAGCGCTGAACAAAATTTTCCCCAAGCTTCTTTCCTGTCTGATATGTCTTCATAGGCAAATAGCCAAGGTGTCATGTTACACTTTTTTATTATCTGATATCCATTTTTTTGGCTTACCACAAATAAAGATGTGTGTATGCCACCCTTTTTAGTGTGGCCCCACTAGCACTAAAAATCTTTAATTTAACAATTATACTAATGATAGGCTTAGACAAAAATATAGCTATAAAATTATAAAACTTAAAGAATCCAGTGAAATAAAATCATCATCATAAACAGTTCATCTTCCTTGAGCAGCGGTTTAATAAAAAGCTTGTCAAGCTAAAACTTATTATAAATAAAGCTATATTTTATTAATATTAAATATATGATAACATAATAAAGGCATAACAATAATGCTTTTAAAAGATAAAGACAAATAAAAAAACAATTCTTTATTTCTATGTATAAAACAACTTAAATTATAATCATATATAAAAAACTACTCATGATATCAATGTCAAGATAAACAACTAAATGCTGACTAAACTAATAATATCAGTATATAATTAAGTTTAGTTAATGAATAATAGTACTATCATATTTAAAAAAGGTATAAAATTTTTATGATAACACAGATATATCACAAATCTTTGCTTAAAAAGATACAGCACTATATTAAACCTATAATACCTGGTTACTTAGGATATTAATCTAACTCATTACAAAACTATAAGCTAGTAAAAAATCTAAAGAACTTAAAAAACTAAAGTCTATATGTACACTTAAATTTCCTCTCATATAATTTTATAGATATTGCTACATTTGAGCTATAATAATTAATATAAATTATATGATAAATTACAATTGACTAAGCATTATAAAGGGCATAATTAAAATTTCTGCTCATTATAATTTTTGTCAAAGTAGAGAATTGTTATTACAATTACTATGTGCTTAATCAACCTTTTTACTTGAAAATCTAACATAAAGCAACAACTGTTAGTCCCTAATGGGTGGCGGGAGTACCACCTTCATTTAAGACTTGACCTCCTTTATAATATTCTTAGCATAAATCTTTAAGTCCACCATATATAATTAGTTATTTTTCCCGCTTCTTGACCTTGACCACCACCTTGAAAGATAACCATCCTTTATCTTGCATCCCAATTGCTTCATATAACAACTTGCATTAAGGCCTAGAAGCTATTTACCATGCTATAGTACATTATGCAAAAGTAGCTATATATACCTAAACTAGAATTTCATAGAGCCACTCAGGCTATTGATTTAGTTCATTACAAGGGTTTTTGGTCTTAGCTAATTTTGAAGGCTAAAGTTGCCACTAATGCTTTAGTAAATCCAAAACACAAGGAAAACCATGTTATGAATATCTGTATATTTCTGTTTTCTAATGTGACTCTTATTGTTACTTTGTTAGCTTATAAACAATTTATTTCTAGAAGTGTTCTACCTGAAAATGCTGATAGTTGGCCAAAATGACTCTGACTCTAGCCTCCATCTTATGTTTCTGAATGGAACAAAAAGATTATATGACATCATGTCTATCATATAATCCTTCCTCTCTGACACAACTCACACTACAATAATAATTACATTTCTGCAATATTCACCATAAAACACCTAGACTGGCCCAAAGATAAAAGCATACAATATGTTCATCTTCTAACTAACTGAACCACTTGTAGAAGAAGCGCTACCTAGTAGCCACCTCAGCAAGTTGCCAGGGATACCCCCTATAACTTCTAATGTTTAATAAAAGCAAACTTTTTATTGGGGTACAACTATTCCCTCCCATTTTAAGTTATTTTGATAACCAAGGCTTGCTTAGAAAATTTTGAACACTATGGATAACACTAAGAACTTTTGCAAATCTATAAGATCTTATGACCCTCATAATTGAGCCAGATCCTTTAAACCTGATAATACCAGAAATACCATTCAAACAAATAAAAAGACCAGCCTCATTCTCTAGATTTAAAAACCTGTTTCACTTTGGAACTGGTCAATGAGAAATATAACTTTCACATGTGTTATTCTAAAATTAATCAAACCAAGTTTTGTGGCTGTTTTTATACTGTTATACATCAAAATAATTTTTCAAGTGTGATAATCATGGGTTTACAAATTATTTTTCAGCTAGTTAATGAAGCTTTAAAAACTAAACTATAGCCTCTCTCTACCACTCTCTCCACAACGCTGTTGTCCATTAAGTATAATGTTTCTTTCTGTTTTCCTAAAGATTTACTGTTTATGCTATGTTTTGAAATCTATAGCCAAGCTTCTATTAAGACTATGCTATCAAAGATCCAGTCAATCCCCCACTCTAAAACCATAAATTAGGGTTACCTGACATGCCACCACAATTATTTTCAAGTAATCTGAACTTTTTCTTATTTGAGGTGGGATAGTATGCAACATTATCAACCAAATTAATTAGTAAATGATAAATTAAATTAAAGGTAAAGGAGTATAGATATTGCTAAAGATCTACATGCAGCGTTCCAATAAGCCAGGAATTGCACGCTTCATCAAAGTACTAATATCTAGATTAAGAGCATTGGTGCGCAGTGCCAACACAGTCATAAATGATACCATATCCAAATTTCATCTACCAGGATTAGACTCAAAAGGAAGTAGTCATTAATTTTATACTTTACCCAATGAGTTACCATCCCCAAGATATCTGATTATTCATGAATAGTAAACTTCCCAACTATGCAAAAGGGTTAAACGCTTCTCTGATAATGGAAGCCAATGACATACTATTATTCTCTTATACCAAAAAAGCTGAAAACCTAATCAAATCACAGCAGCCTTCCTAAAGTATTTAGAGCAACTTGAACTGAAAATAAAAATGGCACCTTCTGATTTTTCTTACTATAACATAAAATCCTCCTAGGTTTGCCACTTTTTATCATTTTAGTTTTATATTCATTTCAGCTTTCTTATAAGTATAAATAAAACCTGTGGCATCCCTTCTGATTTGTAAGAACCAAAAGAACAAAAAGTTGGTCATGATTCATCTAGGTCCATATCAATATACTAGTTGACATAGTAGAGATGCTATAAGTGAGCGTTTGTATTGGAAGGGACTCAAATTCCAGGCTTTACTGTGATTTATGAAGAAATAAAAAGTTTAACTTGATTTAGGATTGGACTTAGTAGCCTTCTATTGAGGCAATATGATATCTAAAACAAAAAATTTATCTTAACTTCTTAATAGATCAATCTATAGCTGAATCAGTATAACTATATATTTGTCTTAATCATGGATTAGGATTTTAATGTGCTTTCAATATCCTGTAAATTTAGACTAAAAATAGAAATTAATAAACTTAATAACTCACTATAAATTAATAACTGAGAGGAGTGGTAACATAGTGGGATGGCTCCTGCTCCACTCTGGGTTGCTTTTGATTGAAACAAGTTCAAAACCAACTCAGGCTAAAAAATTCAGCTTGGTGTATTTGTCTCAAGGACAACCTACCTTGTTTACTTTTTTAAATCAATAACAGAATATTTTACCTATAGTTTTTATAACAATGATTAAATTATAAAAAAAAGATAACAGAAGCTAATACCTTATACTTTATACTGATCCCCTATATTAAGCTTTAGTATAGAAGATAGAAAATGCAGCAAGGATTTGTCTTATGCCTCAGCCTAAAATCTACAAATTAATTTCAAAATAAGGTTTTTAGATTTTAAGCACTTGACAACAACTACAATAAAAAACTAAGTCCTTATATAGTGCAAATCCCACTAATATTATAAAAGTTGTTTTGTGCTTTATCACTTAATTAAATTACTTTTATAAATTTCTTTATTAGCTGTATTGCTACAAACAGGCCATTGCATGCATAAAATCTTTGACAACTAGATGATTGTTCAAATTAGATAAAATCAGAAAGTATTGTAGTAATTGGATTATAAATGTAAGTCAATAAAGAGCTGAATGGCAAAATAAAATTTACTTACAACTTTAATCTTTACTAGCGTCAAGTCTAAAAAAGAAAAGCCAGGTTTTATAGCCATAGCATAAAGCTAGCTAATAGTTGATTTTCAGTAATATATAATAAGCCCTTTTTACCAAGTGTAGGAATTCTGGCTAGTTGGCTTGCTTGCTTGGTTCTAAAACAGAATTTACACAATTTGACAGGCACAGTATGCTTAGTGCTTCATGGCTGATTAAGAGAAGAAACTAAAGTTTTCATTCTAAGCCTACTAAACTTAACTCTTGTTGGAAAGGAAGAATTAAGTAAACTTAAGTATTTTCAGTAAACTATATCTTTTTTCAATAACAATAAAAGCTTATATACTTTTCAGTATGCAAAATATCTTCAAAAAGATATGTTATTGATAATATAATAATGAAATGCAAAATTTCTTATCATAGAATTTTGCATGGTTCATATGAGTTAATGGTATTACTTGTGTAGGATGGCACATCACGTTTCTGATAGCATATCATTTTATAGATATAGCATAACTCTGGATACATAGATACATCTGTATATAGTTAACACCTTACTAGGTTTGATCCACCAATCTGGGGGATAAATTCCAAATTTTAATAGTTAGGTTTTGATTGGATAATGTATTGAAGCATAAGTTTGAGGTTTGAATTATTGTGTTGAGTTGGAATAAATAGAATCTTGTTCATAACTAATTAGAGTTCAAAAAAAGATTTTTACTTTGGCATAACATCTTTTGCTGTAACCAATCAGTCATAAATAAAATGGTTTCATATCATCAAGCTTCAGGCCCTGGCCAATTGGAATTATGGTAGTTGTTGAAATAGATTAGAAATGGCATAGATCTTAGCCAATCACCTGGGAGTAGATATTTATACTTGTTGCAACCCCTTTGAAACCTATAAAAGGGACTAATTCAAGCAAGAACTCTTTAACTAAATTAGTGTTAGTACAAAAAATATAGAACATAATTATTAATTATCAAGTTTGCCCCTAGTGTAATATTTGAAGGAGATCAGATAGTAGGGTCAATGCTCCAATATGCTTTACTTGAGAGCAGATATTAAGATATCCAAAACTAAGTAAATATGGTGTTAGAATGATTTGATTAAGTTTTAGTATCTTTTACTGAGCACAGATATAATCAAAATTTGACTTGTAATATATATTATACATGCTTAATGTCTACTATATAAGACAACCCTGCATTGACATAATTGTAACATTTACATAAATAATCTTTATATCTTAAAGTTTGCTTTAAATTACTAATTTTCAATTTATAAAAAAAGGGAAGTATTGGCTTACTAAATTATTAAATATTTTAGGAGAATAGAAATCTAAAATATTTTAAACTCTCGTTTACTATATAATATAGTAAACATGATATTACAGGAACTCTGTAATTATGAGTCATCTTTATAAATTAATAGCTTAATGATACTTTTTAAACTTTAAACCTCAATATAATATACTACATATATTATAATACCTTTTTTGTAAGTATGCTAACTTATTATTGATAAACTATACTAGAATGTATTAAACTGAAAATATTAAAATAAAGCAATAATGCATATATCTCTGTAATAAAGTTGTTAGGAAGTAAAATTTTATTTAGCAATAAAAAGAAATTTTTTTATTTTACTGTATATAAAAATCTGATTCCCTTATGATTTTATTAGTATAAATTCATGCATGTTTAGGATTTAATTTAGGCATTAAAAATGTATAGATTTAGATTCATTAATACTACTTTATGAAAATCATCTATTTGTTTGCTTTATAAAAAATTTATAGTGATATAGGATTTGACAATAAATCCAAGCAGTAAACTTTCTCAATATATGTCAGGAAGTTGATATGACTGGACAATATGCTACCCATATTGGCAGATCAGAGGGGTTCAAGGTGAGTCTCAAGATTTACAAAAAAGGATACACAAATTATAATTGAGTAAAATGACATTTAGCAGATTGAGAGGAATTATGCTGAGATTCAATATGAACTAAAGTAATTTGGAAAGGGAAAAAGAATAGAAGATTACCAAGCCAAGGATGCATCCAGCTGAGGGAACTGAGGTATAAAGAGTCTCATGGAAGATCAAAAGGGGGGTCTTTTACAAGAAAAAGAGGAGCACAGAAAGGTCTTTGATTTATATTAAAATAAAGGTAGAAATAAGGGGCAATAGATCCATATATATTTATGAAAGTTTTATTAAGAAGTTGACAATCCTCATATCATCTGATTTGGTTGCTCAGTGGCCAATACCCTGTGCAAATCCAACTTGATGGAATTGAGCCCAGATGCTGAGAATCAACAGTGGTGCTCACTACAGGGGGCCACTTAGCATCTGTAGTTTGGTAAAAAAATGATGAGTCCTCATTTGTTCTGACATAACCTGATCAGATTCTGGGAGCAGTATGCTGAAAAAGCCCAGGAGGCACCTAACCCTGAACCAACATATTTACTGTTACCAAACCAGGAGATGATGAAGTTATGATTAATTTGCACTTTGAGAATTGCCTGGAGCTGATGAACAACTAACAAGGACTCTCCACAAATGTGACTCCCCAGCAACTGAGAAATATTATGGAATGGCTGTTGTGCGGATATTGACTATATGAGGATGAGACTGGGGAAAATGCCCTGAGTCTATTCTATAACCAATGCAATCAAGAAAATTAATATGAGCTATACATGTCTTATTTGGATGCAACTAAAATGGGGTTAGCTCACTTCCTAGGTACCCACAGAATTGAGGAATATTTAGTTGCTTATGTGCAACCTTTGATTTTCCAGCTACTATGTGTTCTGGCTCATCATAGCATTAAAATTGAGATGTATTACGGTTTGCACAAGCACAGCAGCACAATACTTGCTTTCTGCTCAACCACCTTGATCGTTCATTTTTGGAAACATAAGGGGCACTGGCACAGATGGATCATTGTGTTGGGGACATCCGCTGTTGATTGGACATTCTGGTACCACAGTTAAATTCAGAATTACCTTGAGTAATAAGAGAATTGCTGGATCAGCATGGCCTATCAGCGGAGTGGATTCAGATTGTAACAACCTAGGGAATAATACCAAGCGCTGTATGACAGAGCTAGCCAAATGGGCGGAAGCTCTTGAAGCCATGATTGCCCAACTCAAGGAAATAATGTCCCTGATGGAACAGCAAGTAGCAGCCCAAGTCAGCTCTCTATTGACAGAAGTAAACCAACTTCATATCAAATGGAATACCCAGCAAACAACAGATAATGCACTTATCCTTTGGTCAATGTCTCCCGAGTATCTCCAGCTTATTTGTCAAGTTACACAACTGGAAGTTGTTAGTCAGGCTGAGCAACAACAAGCCTTTCCTCTTCCAATTGGTGAGACAAGAGAGTATGCGGACATGCAAGGGCGCCTTGATACCCTTTGACAGGCCAATGAGGAATTGGTATGGGAACAATCCTCCCTTGCTAACCAAATAAACAACGCCAATCAGCAAGTGGAAAACACAAATTGACAGCAAACCCACCTGCAGAATATAATCAAAGAAGTTCTTTTGCAATTACAAGCTGTGGAACAAAAACTGAATGAAGAAAGGGAATTCCGCTGGGAATTGCAACATCAGTATGAAACACTGCAACAGGACTTTCAGAAATGGACGTTGTAAATGTTATTCAGTTAAAGCAGAGCAGTTGATCAATGAAAAGTTTGCAGAGCATACTGGAGCCAGGGGGAATGGGGAAGTTAGTGGCGACTCAAGGGAAGAATATTATGGATCAGCAAACAAATATCCATCAGGTGGTATGATGGACCCCCCACACAACACCACTTCTCCCAATTCCTTTTTGATGAGTTCAAGCTCATCCAGCCAGCTGTATAGTAATGTACAAAATGGTGTTCCCATAGTCACTCTAAAAACAATTTGCCTGCCCCTAGCAGCAGGAACCTAGAGCAAAGTGAATTTGTTCATATCAAAAAGTTACCTCCTTTCAGTCATGATGGGAACCTACACAGTTACTTTAAACAGTTTGAATTTGCTATGGAAGGGGCTACTAATTGACAAAAAGTGAAGTTGTTGCTGTACGATTTAGGTGTGGACAGCGCTGATCAAGTGACCTGTTATCTTTCAATTAGCTTGGTATCTTATGCACAAGTAAAAGCGATTGTTATCCAGCTGTTTGGGGGCGCTACCAAGATGTCCCAACAAAAAGCCAATTTATGATTATACAGTTTTACCAAAATGAGACCCTGTCAGAATTTTCTGAGCAGTTTTAGCGGAAGCACACGTCCTACTTGAAGCTAACATTTTAACCACTGAGGATGTAGGTATAGCAATGATGGCAGCTGTCAAACCATATCAGGAACTATATAACACTATGTCTTACATGTTGGATGAGGATACTGGACTTATTCAAATTGTGAATGCCTTACATCGACTCTCCACCACAAACAGCACCCCCAACGTAGCCCAAAAATCTCTGTTGCCCACGCTCCAACTTTTTCAGGATATAGGCCGCCATGACTGGGTTATCAGCCGTTGGAACATATTCAGCCCTCACATGAGTCAGTAGACTCTTTTTTAACCCATATACACTTCACCAGTTTGTCCGCGACCTTGGAACCTTACCAGAAACTTCTGACCTGGTCCTTCCGCTCCAAACTATATACAAGAACCTTTTATGAACACTTGCTTCCAGTGCGGACAAAAAGGGCATTATGCGGCCAATTGCCCTAGAAAACCACAAGTGTATGCAATACCAACTAAGATAGTCGAGCAGGGAAAAGCTCAAGAGGAGTAGAGACAGGACGCTCTATCTCCGCCAAGTTCAATTCACTTGTCCCCAACAATTCCCAAATGACTTTTTGGGTAGAAGTCAAACCTCAAATGGATGGTTTAATATACCAGCATCTTTCATTGGATACCCCTGCTTCCGCGTCTGAGAGTAAAAGTTCACCCCATTAGCCAAGTTCCACCAAGATGTGCAGAAGCCATATGTGTGGCAGGTCTTGGAACAAACTGGCAACACGGATCTCATGCCAAACGTCACCTCTTTAGTAGGGGTTAAAGTAGCCTTTCCAGTGGAATAAATTACAAGTGAGTATCCTCAGGTCAGAAAGGGCATTTCTTCCTTTTTGAGTAACACAGAGCCCTTGAATGTACAAGTAATAAACACTGATGGTTCTTCTTATTTGGAATATGCTTATTGCAACATATCTGTCCAAAACACAAAAATCCGCGCTATCATAGACACTGGAGCACCTGTGAACATAGTCTCCACCCGGTTGGTGGTTAAACTTATGTTGAAACTGGATGTGGACCATCAAGTAGTATATGGGACCATGGGAACGCACAGCACTGTGTCAGAAGGAGCATATAGCGCGTTGCCTTTATGATTTGGGTTATTTCAGGTGTCTGCTCCGGCAGTGGTTTTGCCAAATAACCACTACAATATGTTAATTGGCGCAGCTTTTATGAAGAAATTTGGCGTTGTGATAAATTATGGCAGAAGAAACTCTTACTTTGTTTGGCCAACATATAACATATATTTTTCCTCTGGTGGAATCCCAACGGATCCAGTCCACTCCAGTCAGATCAACCTAGCATACAGCAACGGGATGATTCCTGTTCATTATTAAAGGCTGAGTCAGCGGACCAGGATCCTCTCCAACCAGATATTTGAGTACAAAGGAATCCTGCTTTGGGCAATGCGCGCTTTGAGTCTACCATCTAAACACCAGAGCATAGTAGGGACTGGGCTTGAAATCAATGTCCCTAAGGGGCTTTATGGAGAAATTATGGTGCCTCACCAGCACTTGCAGTTTGAACCACATGTGGCTCCAGGGTTACTGCTACCTGGGAATGGGGAGGTGAAAGTGCTGATAGCAAACCTACAGAAGAAGGCAATAACAATCTGGCGGCACCAAGTGGTGGCTTACCTACACTTAGTCCCTATAGAGGAAGTTTGTCATATTCATGATTTTGGCTCATGGGAGGATCTCAAACTACTGGCTCACTCCTCATTTGGCATACTAACCATGGTTCCATGGGAAGCGCTCATGGGATTATTGGTGAATCAGCAAGATAAGGCTATGGCACTATTTGAAAAGTACCGGGATATTTTTGCAAATAACAATCATGACTTGGAGTGCGCTCAAGGGGTGGTACAATGGATAGATACGGGAGATCACCCTCCCATTTGATCGCAACCTATTAGATGTCCAAAAGTGGTGGAAGAGGTTGTCTCTGACGAGGTGGAAAAACTTATTGAGCAAGGAATGCTAGAGCTATCAAACAGTCAGCGGGCATCACCTGTGCTCATTGTAAAGAAATAGAATGTCTTAAATTGGGTGGTTGTTGACTATCATAAACTCAATAATGTAACAAAGAAGGATTCCTACCCTCTTCCATGAATTAATGATGCATTAGACTGATTGGGTGGGGCGAACTATTTTTCTGCTATGGATCTGATTTTGGGGTACTGGCAGATCAAATTGCCATTAGTGGATTGGGAGAAATGTGCAATCATCACCTCAAGAGGGTTGTTCCAGCTGACCTGCATACCGCAAGGTTGTTTAATGCCCCAGCTACGTTCCAGCATTCCATGGATATGATTTTAGTTGAATTAAAGATGTCCTGCGTTCTAGTTTACCTTGATGACATCAATGTGTTCTTGAGGATGTTTACAGAGCACCTGGTCCACTTAAACAAGTGTTTCAGTGCCTCGCTGCCACTAATATCAAAAACTAAGCCTTAAAAGTGCCATTTCTTCAAAGAACAATTGGAATACCTTTGGTTCATTGTAAATTCAAGTGGGCTCTAACTGCAGACAGCTAAAGTGGAAGCAATAAGCAAGATAGCATGACCAGGGAATAAGCGGGACATTCAGGTGTTTCTGTGGATGGTTGGGTATTACTGACAGTTCATTCCCAATTTCAGTTGCATCAGGGCCACGCTTATTGAGTTGTTAAATACAAAACGCTTCCTTCAATTGGATGGAGCGATTTTTGAATGCTTTTTATGTGTTGC
Organism: Massospora cicadina; assembly: GCA_022478985.1. Taxonomy (NCBI): domain Eukaryota; kingdom Fungi; phylum Entomophthoromycota; class Entomophthoromycetes; order Entomophthorales; family Entomophthoraceae; genus Massospora; species Massospora cicadina. The sequence continues at coordinate 282,246 of JAKSZP010005285.1, read as the reverse complement.
AAACCGTGTTACCAAGCGCACCCATTTTGCAATATCCCAACTTTGACAAACAGTTCATACTACAAATGGATGCATCCCTCACCGTGATAGGGGCAGTGTTATCCCAAAAGGACAATGACAGCGTGGAGCATTCTGTCGCATTCTGTAGTCAAAGCTTGAACTGTCATGAATGAAACTACAAAGTGTCTGAGTGGAAGTGTTTAGCGGCGATTTATGCTTACAAACAGTTTCAGGGTATATCTACATGGGGTACAATTCCAAGTAGTGACAGATCATGCTTCCTTACATTGGCTCCAAAACCTGCGTGAACCAGAAGGACAGCTTGCACGCTGGACGCTGAAGCTCCAGGCGTACAATTTCAAGATTTTACATCAACGGGGGCAAAACATCATAATGTGGACTGTCTTTCTTTGTTGCCAATGTTGCCATCACAGCGGATTTAGTGGACATGATGTACAAAAAGATGGTGGCGAACACATTCCAGGATGAGCCGCCAAAGGTGATCAAGGTGTTAGATGGACTCAGGGAGGATACCTTCATATGAGGGGAAGAACTATATAAGCAAATCAGAGATTTGACGCTGAGTTTCCCTAAACCTTCAGATAGACCCTAAATTATTATGGATGCTCATTGGGCCATAGGACATGGAGGATTGTGGAAAACGCTGGAGTTTTTGTGACCCCAATACTTCTGGGAAAGAATGCAGTATGATGTATTGGAAACGGTTAGCTGTTGCCATCGGTGTCAAGTGGAAAAAGCTTTTCTGCAAAAAGACTGCCTACCAACTAGTTAAACCTTTGTTTGCATGGCACACCGTTTCCATTGATGTAGTGGGACCTCTGCCAACTAGTGCCAATTGATCCAAATATATTATTGTTGCCATCGATCATTTGACCCAATGGGTGGAGACCAGGGCTATTAGCAATTTGGGCGCAGTCACCACTGCCAAGTTTTTTATAGAGTGTGTTATACAGTGGCACAGCTGATCGCAGTTCATTCTGATGGACAACAGAACCAACTTCACTTCACATATCCTGACAAAGTTAAATGAGTTGATGGCGATTCGCTGGGTTTTGACCACCCCCTATCATCCAGAATCAAATGGGATGGTGGAGCAAGTCAATGGAACCTAGTGAACATACTCTGCAAATTGATAACAGATCAGCCCTCAGAATGGAGTGCCCTTCAACCTACTGCTGTGTTTGCTTATAATATCAGCTATCATTTGGCCACTGGTAAGAGTCCATTTCAACTACTGTATGGCCGACATACGGCTCTTCCTGCCTTGTTATATTCGTGTGTAGAGGACACTGATGGTGTGAATCCTCAGCGATATCTGAAGACACTCACGGATACCCTGATCAAGCTGCAAATGGAAGCCTACTCCACCAGTTTGGCCAAGAAGATTTGCAATCAGGTGGCCAATCTTAAGTGCCAGAGCGGACTTCCATTGTTTGCTGTGGAAAACTATGTTTTATTCCACGACCAGCATGGATTTGGACAAAAAAACAAGCTCTCCAACATTTGGGTTGGCCCATTCAAGATTATCAAGAAGACTGGAATGGATGTTTACACTATTAAGGAACCCGCTGGGGGTTGGATTATCAACCAAGTCCATGCAAAGTTCCTCTGAGAATATAAACAGTAAGAGCATATCATCCAGTCAAAGGGGGAGGGGTAATGTCAGGAAAGTTGATATGACTGGATGATATGCTACCCATATTGGCGGATCAGAGGGGTTTTAGATGAGTCTTGGGATTTATAAAAAAGTTACAAAAATCATAATCAAGTAAAATGTCATTTGACGAATTGATTGGATTTATGCCAAGATTCAATATGAACGAGAGTAATTTGGAAAGGGAAGAAGAATAGAAGATTACCAAGCTGAGGATGCATCTGGCTGGGGGAACTGAGGTATAAAGAGTCTCATGGAAGATCAAAAGTGGGGGTCTTTTATGAGAAAAAGAGGAGCGCAGAAAGGTCTGTGATTTATATTTAATAAAGGTAGAAAATAAGGGGCGATAGCTCCATATATATTTTATAAATTTTTATTAAGAAGTCAGCGATCCTCATATTGTTCAATTTGGTTGCTCAGTGGCTAATACCCTGTGCAAATCCAACTCGGCATAATTGAGCCCAGATGCTGAGAATCAATAATATATACTTCTATTGATTAAAGAGGTTTGAAATAACAAAAATTATATAAAAAAGTTTAGTATGAAAAACTCTTTCTTTTTCTATAATCACTTACTTGATCAAATCCAAAAGTATAAAAAAGTTTTTCATTCAACAATCTTTTTCAACAACACCACTATGAGCCTATATCAATATGATAATGCCTGCTGCCCCCAAGTGGGGCAGCGGTGCACCACCATTAACATTTTTGATCATCACCAAAATGACCCAGGTTGGCCCAACTAGCCCCTGAACACTTCTGGTCACTACATCCCGCCTCAGGACCTAACTCAACGCCTTGCTCGTTCCCAGTTGGTGCTTCAAAAACCCCTGAGCTCACCCAGAGCATCCTGAGTTTTAGCCTTCAGCTTGAGTATGGGAATCTCTTTAATTATAAAATTGTGGCCATCATAAAGATGGCCATGGCAGTTTATAAAACCTGCCAGATTTATAGATTTCTGCCCATCAAGGGGTACTTTGACCTCAGCTTCTCTTTTTAAGAACACACCATGGCAGCAGCATGGCTGCCTTTAATTTATGAAAACACACTCATCCTGACCATCCAAACTCACCTGCCAGATGAGGCCATGCTGGTGGTCTAGTCTGATGGCTTGCCCTCCCACATCTCCTCAAACTCCTCAGCCACAAACTCACAAAGGCTTGGCTGCCTACAGTGCTGACCCTGTGTTGCAGTTTGTGGTTCCCAATAGCACCAATTCACTCACTTGGCCTCACACATTTGCAACAAAAACATCAGTTCCATTGTGACACCCACCTCACAATACCACCACAAAGTGATCAGATCCACCCCTGATCATTCCTTCTGAGAACATGTCAAAAAAAGATGCGCCATATGTCAATTGTGCTTTATACATGATGTCATAAAATTAACCATGGGCTCTGCTAGTGTGCCAGGCCAGCCAGTATGAAGACTGACCGGCCTTTGCTGTTTTGCTTTCATAAATATACCAACCCCTACAAGTCCACGTCCAACCCACCAACCAACCACCAACAACTTCGCCTTAGCCTCAGGTGTCCTCAGTGTGTGCCCCAGTGAGTCCTGCCCCCATCCTGGGAAGCTCAGGCACTCCCGCGCTGCACCACCCTTGTGACCCTTCACCAACCTATCTGGGCATACCCCAGTGAGTCCATCCTCCATCTTGGGTGGCTATGGCACTCCCATGCTGCACCCCACAAGGTCGGCTTCCAGTCACCGCATCCGCTGGTAGCCAGCTGGCCAGGTTCCTGCCAGTTCATAGGGAGGAGGCATGGGAGCTGGCAGCGCTGGCCACTCCAGAAATAAACTCTATCTAATCATCAATTTCATTTATACATACATCATAGCAATTCCCTCCTAATCCGCTCATCTGATCACCAAATATTATATTAGATTGAATACATAATTGGCATGAGTCACCGGTCAATTGTATATAAATTTATATTTAAGTAGAACTTTGAGTATCCTCAACATGAGTTGTCAGTGATCTGAATCAGCTGGTGGAACCATATTTGGATAAATTTATAACAGATTCATCAGATTTCCACTGGAAACTGCCACAATAATCCTCAAATTAGCATTTTGGCAGCAAGTGCAGATTCTGCCAAACCTAAACTTGATTAATAATTTTAACATTAAATATTATCAAACTAGGCAATTAGCCGGCAATCACGCCTAACTAACTGACACCCCTAGTTCTGATACTATCAGAAGAAATCTATCTGGTTAAAATCTCAACACATGATCAATTAATTTTGAGTGCCCAATAGTTTTCACTTAAATTGATTCCACCGCTCCTCCCTCTGGAGTCAGCTCCACCACTGCCTTGTTAAGATTTTTCAAATAGAGGTTGATCTTCCCACCCCCACTGTTAGGAAGACAGCGTGCTAGGAGAAAAATGGCCTCTAATGTGGTTGCTTTAGCATCCACAACAGTAGGCAAAGACTACCCAGCTGCGTATCTTCAAAACTTAGTGTAGAGATTGGGGAGGGATCTTTCCATGGTAAAGTTGGGGTTTTAAATAGTTGGGGCTAAACTAACTCCAAAGAGTTTCTCTATCCTTGATGCCATAAACGTGACCCTTGGGTTTTAGTCACTTTTGAAAACACAATTTCGCTGATTTTTATAAAGGGTGGCAAAATAATTATCAAAACAGACCTTTTTGTGGATAAGAGTTTTAATGGGATAAATTAAAACAATACCCCATGTAAAAATATACTTAGGAGTTAATTATTAGTTGTCAACCCAGTAACCTTTTTAAAGTACAGGTTCAGTTTCCTCATGCACCTCGCGTTGTAAAGAATATATTATCTAACATTAGTATGGAGACTATTATCCGTAGTTGAGTTAGAACTATTATCAGGCCCAACGCTTTGACCAGTACTTCCAATTAAATACTTGATAAGTTGTACTCGTAGGGATTCGTTCCCTCTATTACTGTCTGCTTGATCATTGTCAAGATCCTATAATGACAGTCTCCTTCAGCCCAACACACAGTCAGTAGCTATCCCTGATTTGTGGTTCCCTTCATCTCTAGATCCCCGCTCAGATCTATATTCTTCTCTCTGAGAGCCTTCCAATTATTGCCTTCTGCAATAATATCCTTGAGATGGAATCTTCACGCTAGATGCTGATAGTCTAACTATAACTGAATCTACAATAAAAATAATAATGTTTTAATGTATGTTAATCTTGGTAGTAATAATAATATTTATAGTAATCGTGTTTTTTATTATAATGAACCCTATGGGAATTATATATTAGGGGATTCAGCTGTCTAACCCTCAGTTGACACCTCTTTGATGAAATGGCAGCTGTTGCCATTAAATCACCCTTCCTTGTCTTGGCAGCAATGGTCTTCCCCATCCAGGCTAGGATTCCATCATTGACATCCTTGAGACCTCAAACGGAAAGAGTCAGAAATTTGTCCCTAAAGTTTTCCTCTTGATCCAAGCAAACCAACCATAATTGGCTAGCAACCTGCTTAGGTAATAGGACTTATTACCCATTATGGCAGGTCACTTCACCAACTCTTAGATTCACTAGTTGCAGGTGGTATCACTCACCTCGCAACTCATCATACATTCCAATCAGTCAGTGATGAAACCTGACCAATCCCAATCGGTACACCTGATAGTTAATCACTATCAGATGCCCCTATTTTGTTGGCTGCTCCACCCAATGAGATATTAGGTATTCATCCAGATCAATCCCCAATGGATATGCTCAGGCGAATATCTCAAAATCTCCCAAATGTAGTTCCTCTGAAATTTAGGCCAACCAATTTCCAATTCACTTCGCCTTAGGGAATTTTCCCCTAGCGACACCAGGTAATCTAACAGGCTGGGAATATGGGCAAACATACCAACACATCCCCCCTCTTGCCTAGATTTCCAGTGAGAAAAGGACCAGGGCATGGGAACACCGCTTTGGACACCTGGTCAAATATTTCATTGGTTCAGGCGGAGTACACTCATCAATACTCAATGCTGCTTGGGACAACCTTTGGCACACGGCATTCCTCCTCTTACTCCTCAATAACGCCTACTCAGAGCGCAGTCCCCATGACCTCTTGTCATGCTGGGCTGATCGATTTACTCATGACAATATTATTCCTGGGATCCAGTTTTCCCCCTATCAGAGTATATGACCCACTGTCATATTCAGGATTCTTGGTCCAGCGTCCTTGAATTCCTGATTCTCTCCTCATCTTAGACAGGAGACTCTTGCCATTAATGTTTGTTTCATGGCTTGATCAAGAATACTTATTTCTATTTGCCCTCATTATTTCACTCGTAACCTCTTGGCTGTAAGTCATTCTTAATTCTTCCCTTTAGAAAGCTTATCTCAAAATTTTTTGAAATTAGTTTCCTGAAATTGGAGCCTAGTGGATTATAGAGTGCATAATGTCATCTTCTATATAAGTCTGACATTCCCCCTTTAGTCCTGCTCATATGTCGAACTCAGAATCCTGCTACCAGCAGCTTCTTAACAGTCTGTCAGATTTGGACTTCGCCTCTTCCAGCAGATGAGTTGGTATGCTCAACGGAACCTCTTCTATGGTCCTTCCAGGACTCATACACCTAGTCTGGCGCGAGGGATATTCCTTCCATCAAATTAATGGAAATGGTAACCAATCCCTCCAAAACCTGGTTGGCCATCATTTCAAACAACTCTCAGCTGACTCTTCCTTTACATTTAATTCCCAAGTTGGACTTCAAAAACCTCCTGGATTTGGCTCCTTTCTCTGATGCTCCAAAAATCATTGTCAATGCTCTGGAGGTCATGCTGGTTGCTTTGGATCATTCGTTCTTGGATGGGTCAGACTTGCTCCCTGCATTCCTCTTCTGACTCAGTCAATTCTACAAACCCACTGTGCTGGTTTCTGAGCTTTCAATTGGGAACAACATACCTTTTGAGCTTTCCTATGCTGAACTCTGGGCCCAAGTCACTGAGGCGTTGACATTAGCACTGAATCCCTCTGATCTAGACAATATTCTGGATCAGGATACTGCCGCTTATGCTCTCCACTTTGCTGGACAAGTTCTTTGAAGTTGGTTGACAAAGCTTCCAGCCTCACCTGGCTTCCATCAGCCATTTAGCTTTAGCTTCTTTGAAGCCCTTAATCGTCATTTGCAAGATGCAATGTGCTCTTTACCTAACTACCTCTTCTCCGGAGCTTCTCATCACTATCTTCCACTAATGGCGTTAATTGGGGGCATGATTTGACAACCCCCATCAAGTATTCCTTTTTCGCTGCTGGCTCACATGCCCAGTGTTCTTGATGAGGTCTGTCAGTAGGCGCTCAAGACAAATCTTTCAGCACCGGTGCTTTATCAGGATTACTTGGGGTTATTTGACAATCGCCTCTTCCTCTATTGCTTTTTTCCTCCCTGCTCCAGGGTTTAACAATTGGCTTCTTCTGACATATCAATTTCCCTTCCCCTAGTCACGTTTTCTCAGGGCTTGGCATCCACTCAACAAATGTGGTTTTGTGTAGGTCTCACCCTTGCAAGTGTCTGATCACATATCAATTTATTTGGCTATTTCTTCCTACTGCGATCCATCCTCCCTCCCCCAAGAGGTGACATAGGCGGAATCATCCCCATACTGAGGACAATCAATAAAAATAAAAATTATAAAAATATATCAGCTTTTTTTCTATGCATTTAAAAATCTCCTTTTTTTCTAATATTTTTTTATCATTTTTTTTATTTTTATCTCTTTTTTTCCTATGGGACTTGACCTTGTTTCAGTTCAGAGGTCCATCTTTTCCCCCAAACTGGGTCCTGGGCACTAAAACCTACCAGTTTTCTATGGTTCAGAGGTCCTCTTTTCAGACTTAACCATCTAGATTGGTTCAGAGGTCCTTTTTTCAGACTTGATCTAATCATCAGGACATGAACAACTTAATGGTTCATCAGTCCTTCAGGAACTCTTATTTTTTTCTTTGATCCAACGCTTTAGACACTTAGCATGGACTCGATTTACTACTCTTCCAACCAAGAGATTCTTGATGGAGTAAGCATCAGTCGCTATCTTGAAAATTACTTTGAATGAATATGACCTTAACACATCCAATTTGTTTCTTCATCCAAAACCATGCATATTGTAATAGGCGACTCTTTCTCCTATTTGATATTTTCTAATGCCAGTTGGTTCTTATCATCCATCAATTTCGCTCATATCCTTTTCTTCAAGGTTGTATTGAATGCTTGCAATTGCATATCAATAAGGATACTCATCAGTCAGTTCAGGTATTGTTCAGTACTCATCCCTGACATAGGTTCTACTACTGAATATAATATTGGTGGTAATGCGGCCTTCCTCCCATATAGTAATTCAAACAACATCTTTCCCATCACCGTATGATGACTAATGTTGTAGGCAAACATCACCAAACTCAGGTATGTTCCCCATGTGGAAGTTCTCCCTGCAAATAGCTTCCTCAGCGTCACGGCCAGCATCCCATTGACCCATTCTACCAGTTCGTTTATCTCCAGCTGGTATGGTACTGACATGACTCCTTGGATCCCCATTATTTCATTTAGCCTCAGGATCATGTGAGACATGAAGTTGGTCCCATTGTCACTAAGTAGGACTTGTGGACATCCATGCCAGTATATTACTTGATCCAGGATGAATCTCGCAGTACTGGTAGCTTCAACTCTGGTTAGGGCGTTCATTTTAACCCATCTCATTAGATGGTTGATGGCAACTATGATGTACTTGACTCCTCCTGTGCTCATCGCCAGCGGTCCCATCACATCAATGGACACCGTGTGCCATGCAAATCCAGGTCAGACCAGTCGATATCTGGTTGTATTCTTATGTGGTTTATACAGCTTGCATTCCACGCAACAAGCCAGATGATCTGTGACATTGTAGTTAATCAATTCCCAGTAATAATACTGACAAATATGATCAGTTGTTTTTCTCAGGCCTTATGCCCAACAACCTTGTGAGCTGCTTGAACTATTGCTGCTCTTTCCAACAGTTTTGAAAATAATAGCCATTTCCCATTTATTGTCTTGAATACTTGTCCATCTATAGTCTCGGTGTTTTCCATCAATTTTCGAAGCATTCTTGGATTTCTCAAGGCTTGTCCTCAATTCTTTCTTCGACCATTCTCTGGAATAGCTCATTTGCCTGCAGGTATACCAACTGGATCATTGGTAACCGCAATAAGCCATCTGCATTCTGCCAAGAAGCCCCCGGTTGGTGGACTATCTCATAATCATAAGCCTGAAGCTTAAGTGCCCATTGGGCCAGTCGTCCTTCTAGTTCTCATGTATTGGGCAGCCAACGAAGCAAAGAGTGGTCCATCACCACCTTAAAGTGCGTTCCATAGACATACACCCAAAGCTGCTTACATGCATAAATGACTGCAAGGTATTATGATCAGTCATGGTGTAGTTCCTCTCAGCAGCTGAGAGTGTCCAGCTCACATATGCCACTGGATGTTCATCCCCAAGTTCATCTACTTGGCTCAGTATGGCGCCAATTGCCATTAACGAAGCATCAGTTTGAATGATAAACTCCTGATTGAAATTCAGATATTTCAAGATTGGAAAATTTATCAGATACTGTTTTAACTCATCGAAGAAGTCATGGGCCTCTTCATTCCATACATATCCTTTTTTCAGATCCTTTAGTAAATGAAACAAAGGCTCAGCTATTCAGGTGAAGTCTTGAATGATTCTTCTGTAGTATCCGACCATCCCAAGAAATACTTGGATGTCTCAGGCACTATTTGGCAAAGCCATGCACTCAATAGCTGCTATCTTCTGGGGTTGTGGCTGCAATCCACTTGCGTTAATCACAAATTCCAGGTATATCATCTCCTTCTTGAAAAAGTGGCACTTCCTTGGCTTAATTTTCAGGTTAACTGCGGACAGTCTCTTAAAATCTTCTTCCAAGTGATGGAGGTGATCAGTAAACGTTCTACTGAACACATTAATATCATCCAGATATAACAGGATGCATGACAACTTCAGGTCACTCAATATCGCATCCATGGCCCTCTGAAACGTCGCAAGTGCATTGAAAAGACCCTGGGGCATCCTCATCAGCTGGTATAACCCCTGTGCAGTGATAATCGCACATTTTTCTTGGTCTTCTTCTGGCAAGTCAATCTGATAATATCCCAAGATTAGGTCCATCGCGGAGAAATACTTTGCTTCTCCTAATAAATCCAGCGCATTGTTGATCCTTGGTAGGGGATATAAATCCTTCTTCATAATTTTGTTCAGCTTTCAATAGTCAATCACTACCCGGTTCAATCCATCTTTTTCTTTATGATCAGAATCAGACTTGCCCAGGGACTTGATGACGGAAATAGAAGCCCATGCTTCACTAGTTTACTGTTCACATCTTCCACTACCGCTTTGGTGGCTTTCAATCTTCAGATCAGTCTCATCCTTATTGGCAGATTTTCCCCGGTGTTGACCTTGTGAATTATGTCTTGTGTGCATCCCAAATTGTGGTCATCCTGAGTGAACACTTTCCAATATTTCTCAAATAATTTGAGCACCTCCTCCTTCTGCCCTTCTGGCAGATCTGCGAGCTGCTCCCAGTCAACCAATAGGTTAATGCTTTTAACTGCCCCAGCCAGTAATCTCATTTCCTCAAGAGACCTAAAATCATGGAATCATCTCAATTCTGCCATTGGGATTAAATGAATAAACGTGATGATTTGATTCCTCTTGACATTCATCAGTTTTTAGCTCAAATTTGCCAAGAGAACTCATATTTCTCCATGGCCTGGCATTATTATCCTGGGAGCCACCCACGGCTTCACTCTGGACTTCTTCCAGGGGCTTCCAACTTCTCCATACAACAGCTCCAAAATCTCTAAAGTCAACCCTGTGTCAACTATCATCTGCAATCCGGCTGGTATGGTCCTTTCCTTCTTGACCCTTAAGGGATTTCCCTGTTTTCTAGGATTTCCGCTGGCATCTCTCGTTGCTTCCTACCAACTAATAGGTATTGAATCAGTACAATGGTGTCATTGTATATCAGATTAATGAAGTTGTTTCTCTGGTTCAATGGAACTTCACCATCCTTCTGGTATACCAATGGTAATGTCTGACCCAAGATGGTCAACGTATTATCCTCAAAGTTACATTTAACTCCATAATTCCACAGAAAATCCGTTCTGATCAGAATATTGTAGTTTTGATTCGCCAAAACTATTGCTGGTGTGGATACCACCAATGACCCAAATCATAGTGGCAGTGCACTATACGCTCCACAAGAAACGGTGGTGTTTGGCCCAGCTGTTCCATATTCTTTCTTGTGTTCCAAGTCTGGAGAGAACTTCATCTTCTTCACCAGCTTAGTTGACACAATATTGATGGGCGCTCCACTGTCGACTATCGCCCTCACCCTTACTTGATTAACTTGAATATCTAAATATGTACACTCAGAGTATTGTAATAGATTATTTACTGAGTGAATTGCAGCGTTATTAGCCATATCTAGGGCTTGAATAATCTGCACCGATAATTCAGAAAACAATTCCTTTATCGCGCCTAGGGGGATTGACAGGTTGGCCTCATCTAATCAAATGTCTGCTAACTCATCAAGATTCTCGGCGGTCCAAATCTTCTCCACCAGTTGTCAGGCGTATGGCCAGGCAAGTTCCTGAACTATCTTGGGGTCGATCTTCTTTTCCCTGGCTCTGGTCACGGCATTTATATCCATGTTGACCACTTGGTATAGCTGATCCTGCTCATCATCTAAAAATAGATCGCTAATGTCTATCTCTTCATTCATGATATTGGGAGGAACAGGTTTTTACGCCGCTCTAGACTGTTTCTTGTCTAGGAAGCGGGACCTTTTCCTGAATCTTTGGCTACTGCTGTCTCTTTAGCCTGGACCACGTTAATCTGATCCTTCAGCTTTTTGCAGTGTGCGGTGAAATGTCCTTTCCCGCTCAATGGAAGCAGACCTTCTCTTTCTTATTTTACCGTTTGAAATCCTTGGGCTTATTTCCCAGCATAGTTTGGTTAAATGTCTCCTTTGCCCCTTCACTTCCCTTTGTGGGATTCGGATTTCAACCAGATTGGACTTTAAGATTCTATTTGGGGCATCAAACGTCGCTCCCAAAACCTTTAGGCTATCTACCATTTGCAAGGTAGTTATCTCAGTCGCGAATATAGTAGACATCATTCAATGCAAATCGCAATAGGGCAAAGGGCTGCTTGCAAAGAAATTCTTGCATCAAAGTTGTCTAACACTTTTACTCCAGCCAGGATCTGCGACTCCAGGTAAAATTGATCCGCGAAGCTTGCAAGAGACTTGTCTTTATGGAATTAGATTCCTATAAATTTTTACTTGCATTTTGACATATGGGTTAGACTACCAAACTCCTTTATTATGGCCGCTTTTGCCTCAGCATATGACCAGCTTTCCCCCTCTAAGTGGGGTAACACTAGGTTCTGGCATTCAGTGTCCAAACAGTTCATGACCGTCAAAGCCTTTTGATGGTCCCCATATCCATTCATGGTCATGTCAAATAGTCAGAAAAATTTTGGGCGTTATCCCAATGGATTGTTGGCAATTTCAGGGTTGCTCTAAATTCCTCTGAGTTGTTTTGGGCCAATTCTCTTGGTTTGGCTACTCAGCTCACTTGTGGAGTGACTTTGGACATTATCTCCGAAATAGCAAGAAATGTGGGTGGCAAATTTCTTGGGGTATTCATCTTCCCAAGTATCATTTGAGGACTTCCCTCTTTGGCATCACTGGCCATATCAGGCTCACATGCACATCTGTGGGATTTCAAGTCCTCTACTTCTTTCATCAATTTCTCAATGTCCACACCAAATAATCTCAAACAAACACAATCCACTTCATGCTCCATTTTCAGAAATAGGACCTCTCAAACGAGGTCTCCTTTTTTCCTCTTTAATGAGTTTACTTTGCCGAGTAACTCATTCCCAAAGTTGGCTACATTTTCAACTCCTTCCTCCACCTTGGTTACTTGTTCTTCCAAAACCATGAACTCCCGATGGTCTGCTGAGTTTAAGGCATTCTGATTCACTGTGGCGATCTCAGTCCACAACTTGCGCATTTCTTCTTTATACAACATTATAAATAGATTCTTTACTCAACTACCCCTGTAGTGAGCACCAACTTGTTAAAATTTACTTTAAGTTATTTATTGGTCATCAACCCAGTAACCTTTTTACTGCACAGGTTTGATTTCCTCGTGCACCTCGCGTTGTAAAGAATATATTATCTAATATTAGTATGGAGACTATTATCCGTAGTTGAGTTAGAACTATTATCAGGTCCAACGCTTTGACCAGTACTTCCAATTAAATACTTGATAAGTTGTACTCGTAGGGATTCGTTCCCTCTATTACTGTCTGCTTGATCATTGTCAAGATCCTATAATGACAGTCTCCTTCAGCCCAACACACAGTCAGTAGCTATCCCTGATTTGTGGTTCCCTTCATCTCTAGATCCCCGCTCAGATCTATATTCTTCTCTCTGAGAGCCTTCCAATTATTGCCTTCTGCAATAATATCCTTGAGATGGAATCTTCACGCTAGATGCTGATAGTCTAACTATAACTGAATCTACAATAAAAATAATAATGTTTTAATGTATGTTAATCTTGGTAGTAATAATAATATTTGTAGTAATCAGGTTTTTCATTATAGTGAACCCTAGGGAATTATATAGTAGAGGATTCGGCTGTCTAACCCTCAGTTGACACCTCTTTGATGAAATGGCAGCTGTTGCTATTAAATCACCATTCCTTGTCTTGGCAGCAATGGTCTGCCTCATCCAGGCTAAGATTCCATCATTGGACAACCTTGAGACCTCAAACGGAAAGAGTCAGAAATGTGTCCCTAAAGTTTTCCTCTTGATCCAAGCAAACCAACCATAATTGGCAGCGACCTGCTTAGGTAATGTGACTTTTTACCCATTATGTCAAGTCACTTCACCAACCAATTGATTCACTAGTTGCAGGCAGCATCACTCGCCTTGAAACTCACTACTCATTCCCAATTAGTCAGTGATGAAACCCAACCACTCCAAATTGGTACACCTGATAGTTAATCACTATCAGATGCCCCTATTTTGTTGGCTGTTCCACCCAATGAGATATTAGGTATTCTTCAGATCAATCCCCAATGGATATGACCAGGCGAATATCTCAAAATCCCCCAAATGTAGTTCCTCTGATTTTTGGGCCAACTGATTTCCAATTCACTTCGCCTTAGGGAATTTTCCCCTAGTGACACCAGGTAATCTAGCAGGCTGGGAATATGGGCAAAAATCCCAACACCATACTTAAGGTATTATGTTGGGTTTTTAAGCTTGTATAAAGAAAGGGAGGCTACTGTGGCTAAACCATGATATTGGTGATTGAATTTTTTTCAAATGTAATTAATGGTTTAATCCCCAGCTTAGCCTCAACAATATCATTTGATGGTTCTAAGCCATTCTGGGGCTGTTTTTTTTCAAATTATGAATGTCCAATTTTTTCTTCTCAAGTTCATAATGGGGTGTCAGGTTCAATCCTTATTTTCAGCCTTTTTGTTTCTCCTTTTGCTTAATTTTGGCTTACTAGGTAAGCTGTCCCCATCAGTTTGACTTCTGGTTGAGTCACTTGAGGAGACAGGCAATAGGAACCATGGTGGAGAGCTTCTTGTGATTTCCAAAATTTTCACAAAGCTGTTTGATTTTTAAAAAACAAAATCTGCAGATTTTGACCCTGAATGACTTTGGGTTGAGTGGTGGATGAGGAAAAGGTATGGGGCAAACAGGGAGGGGCGGCGGCAACCCATCTCTCATCCAGATGTGCTCTATGTCTGAGATTTGGGTGAGGGGCAAATCCTTGGGGTTTAAACCCTTTTTAGTCCTTGAGAGATGTAGACCCCAGTTCAGCCTTATAGCTGGGTCCAAGGGCCTTAAAACCACCCTCAACCACTGCAAACGCTGCTCCTACCTCTCCCCCAACCAGAGTTTTACCGTCAGAACTAATTCTGAGAAGATTGCAGCTCAGGCGCTGGCAGAATGACCATGGCCTACTGTGCGCAGCCAATCAGCTCCTGCCACCCAACCAACTCCTATTACTGGCCCAACTTTTTTTATATCAAATCCATTTGAGATTTTAAAGTGGATTAACACCAAAGAATGGATGTAAAGAATCAAAATAACTTTAACTGGACTGAATTCTTCACATGTCAGCCTAATTAAACTCCTTACTGCTGTTTACATCCTCATAATGGGTTTCCTGCTTATAAAGCATGCATAAGAAAGATGTCAAAGCATCAGATGCCCTACCAACTCTTTCCTCCACAAAGTCATCCATGAGTCAATGGAGTTACTTTGTGAGAGTATTCCCCTCCCTAATTTCCCACTAATTTCCCTGATAAAGATAAAACTATAATTAAATACCTTGCATTTGCTGCTGGCCTTGCATGCATTGATACAGTGAGATCTTCACTTTTGACTCTAAACACTCAAAAACTTTCTAGCGCATCAAGTTTATTTACTAATGTTCCTAAATTTGTCTCTTTCAATGAACAACAACTTTCTCAATAAGTTGAGGCAATGTGCACTGATGGCCTCATTGATGAGGAGAACCTTCACCTCTCTCTTTATTTCCCATGCCGCTGATGCTCCAACCCTCATTTTTTCCACATTTGCCCACCAATTGAAGAAACCAGAGGCAACAAAATAGCCCCAATATCCTCTTCCCCTCAAATACAGATGATTAGGCTCAACGCTGAAGCACCATATAAGGAATTTTATTATTAATATCTTATAATCCCTTTGTTTGGAACATAAAAAAAGATGTGTTCAGGACCCCCTCCTTCAGGTGGGCACCCATAGATGTAAAAAGGCTTAGTGTGGAAATAAAGTTATTACATGATGGATACAAGACTCTACAATAAAGTAAAATTCCATACTAATATGATCTCTTTTAAATATAAAATTATACATATCACATAAAAAGTAGCTATAAAGGCTTCATTAGGTTACCAATTACTATTTAATAAGACATAGAGCGTTTTTATCTTAAAGCCAGGCAAAATAGTAGAAAGTAGGTAATAGTTTTTTTACTTGTAAAAATTAAACTACTTAAACCTGTCAAATGCTCAGTTTATTTAACATACTTTATTATTTATTGTGTTGATAATAATATATAATTATTTCATTATACTAAGGTTCATAGACTACTTGTCTAGTCAGAACTTATTAATTGTATGTAATTATACCATATATAGGATACTAGAACTGAAAACTCTAATGATATCTACTCAGGTAGAAGAATCTCTGTTCTTAGATTTTATATAGAATTAAGATAATAAAATCTAATTTTATAAGGGTCAAATGCAACAATTGGGTATTGAAGAGATAAATTTAGCACATAAAAGATAATTAAAGAATGTGAAGGAGTAATAATAGTAAATAAAAACATTAACTTGAATTTCAAAAAAGAGAAAAAGTAATAAGAAAAATAAAAAAGTATTTGAGGTGTGTTGACCTTGGGACAAGTACCTCGCCAAGCTTCTCTAGCCAGTATTGACTTCAAATTTGTGTTAACAAAACCTGCACTAAAAAGGAAGCAGAAATTAAATGCCTGGTAAAAACCATTTTCATTTTTAATTATTTATCAAAAATAGTATAGTTTTTTATATTATTCAACCAATTAGTAAAAGTTAGAAAAACTTGACAAACAAGAAACTTATCATGTGGTTACTATATATAATTTACACTATACATTGTAAAGTGAATTATAAAGCCATGAGGAGTGGTAGCATAGTGGGGTGGTTCCTGCTCCACTCTGGGTTGGGTTTTGATTGAAATTGGTTTGAAACCAGCACAGACTAAAAAACTCAGCATGGTATATTTGTCCCAAGGTTTACCTCCTCGTTTACTTCTATAATCATAAAGCCATACATTGATATACTGTAACAGATATAATATGGGATCCATTTTTAATAAAAAAGATCATATACTATTGAAAAATTATACTAGAAAAGCATAGTACTTGGATTATACTTAAGCTTGTCAGAATCCCATTTTGATATTGTATAGATGAGGTTACTAAGATTAAGATTTGATACTAGCTGAATATTTTAATCTAGTATGTTACTTACTAAATGATCTTTAATTTGTCTTACTAAACTAAACTTACAGATAACAAGTGTTACATACTTTATCTCTTGACAGTTTTGTATCTGATCCAGTCTTTCTCGCTCTTTTTATTAGTTTATAACTTTTTAACTAAACAATAATCCTTACTATTTGTTAGTTAAAATAAAACAACTCAATAGACGCTGCAACAGTGAGATCCTATATTACTATAATATTCTAACCCCAGACAACTTGCTCACCCGCTGGGGTTGTAAAAAAGTGATCTAAAATAAATTGATGATCCTAACTATAGTACATTATGCTATCATATAAAATTAATAGGTATGATTGGCCACGTTGAGGAACAGGAGCCTTATTTTATGGTAAAATAGTTAAGATGTTTTACAAATACAAAGCTTCAGTACAGCATAAGGTTAGGTAACTTAAGTCTAACCAAAAGGGAATATATGTGATGGAGCACTTTAATACCTCAATATAAATTTTAGGGAAACCTGCATGAGAAATGGTAATGTTTAAGAAGAGTTGGTAGTAAGGTTTACAAGAGGATTTTTTGGAATTTCCTATCTTATTTTGGGACTAGGCAGTGTCACTTTACTAATAAATTGTTAATATATCTTCCTTTTTTAATTTTTATTTTCCTTATCTTTACCTTTTCTATAGTTCAGTAATGCTTGAACCTCTATTTTGTTTGCTAGTGGTTTATCAAACATTAAGTGAGCATACGCTAATTTTTAAGCTATAATTTTATACTCTAGATTTCAATATATTGATAACTTTTCTACTTTAAATAGGCTATCAATAATAAAAAGTTTAAGAATCCCTAACGTCACCCTCTTACTTCTTTTTAAAAATCAAAAAATCTTATGCAATTAAGTATAGTTATTGTAAGCCTGAATATTTTATGGCTGTTAAGGAAGCGCTCAGTAGCAAGAAACCTACATAAAGGTCGTTAATAAAATTCTTAATCATCCTATAAATTATACATTACCCAGAATGTCACTTTGATTTTAATGCACAATACCCTTTCCCGCTTGTAATGTTTAAACTTCACTTTTATGTGCTAATATACTGCTTCCTCAACTTCTCTATGGCATAACTTCCACCAAATAAGGCTATAAAACACAAGAAGTAATCATGGTAAGGACTAGGAATAATACAGAATATTAAATGAACATGAGTCTTTTTACACATTTTATAAAATGTATAAATCATGACTAATACTACAAAGTATTAGACATATAGCTATGGACTTAAATTTTTGCAACTTTGCTTAAAGGATATATTCGTCCTTATTTTGAGCAAGTTACCTTCTTTATAATCATGACCAAACAACATTACCATTTACATTACTCTTATGGAATCTATGTAACTAAAAACTTATACTTGTGATGAGCTCTATTGATATATTATATTAAAGACTGCTTCTAGTTTGGACTTGAGAAACAGTGATTATAAGATTAGTATTTGATTTTGATTGGATATATATCTAAGTACATTGTTTATATCTCAGGGTGCTATTACAGCGTATATTTAAATTTGAAGGCTAACTTTTAGTAAAGTAAAGATTATAGAATGAATAAAAAAAGTTTTTTCAACAATTATCAACAAAAAAGCTGGATAAATATTCTTCAATTAATATTTTGGTAGCAGAAAATTTCATCACGTTCTTCTGATAAATTTTATAGGGAAACCTTACTTAGTGCCCTGAAAATACATTAGTCAATATAGTAATTACTATATATCTTGACCTTAAGGATTTGTTCTGCGTAGAGCCTAAAAAAAGATTCTTATAATATAAGATTTTTTTTCTAAAACCTGATCAGCCAAAATTTAAATTGTTCAGTTTTTAATTTTAGACGCGTCAATCTTTTAAATTATACTAGGGGTTAAGTATCAACTTATATTAAGTATTTAAAACTATGAGTTAAGTATTTCTCAGCGTCCTTAAAAATTTACTATATTGACACATGACCCTCTTTCCTGATTGAAAAAAGTTTTGTTCATATAAAGATCACATCACTTCACATAAACGCTGGCATAATCCAGACATGCCATCCTTGAGCTAATTCTCATCAATATAGTGGTATTTAGATATTATATTAATGAAAAATTATTTCTCATTCCCTTAGTTCTAGGTCTCATAACTTTTTTTCAAAAGGGTTTTTACATATAAACACTAGATCAAGATTATTTAACATCTACTATCACTTTTTTATTAAAGTTCAGGCATATTTTTTAATAAGTAGCCTCCTACTTCTACCTAAAGGTCTATAGAACAGTTCTGTGTTCAATACTACCTTTTTATTAATCAAGGTTTTAGTCTTATGCTTCTATCATAGGCTAGATCCAAATGCCAGGTTAAGAGCAGTCATCTCTGGTCACTGAAAATATGATAGTTACCAATTATATCACAACAGCAACTATATTTTGAGTTATTGTGGATCTAACAATAGCATTATATCATCATTATTGGAAACATTTACATATTGATGTTTTCTGTCTTTGAAGTGAACACTATTTTAGCTACACCTACAACTACCTGCTACAAATATAAGACACTCACAATAATATCAATACCCATTGGGTGAATATTATAAATGGTGAAGAGGACGTATTCATGGTTAGTCATAAAGAAGATACGTTTAAATGACATATAAGACATTTAATGATATGTAAGAAGATTTAACATTACTTAAAACTTAAATGAATAAAAAGACCCTACGTATAGAATTTTTAACCCTGGAAATAAGTTTAGGTGCAATAGAACATCCCCTATGGATCAATATCTGATTGATTTATAAATAAAGTCTTTCACCCATTCCATAAAATTGTGTGAAAATTACTTACCTCTTCAAAATAAATCCTCATATTTGACATTCTGCTTTGTATCACTTGATGCATTTATTGGTAATACGCTATGAAAAACTACAGTAAAATATTAAAATGCAAGAAACTTTTAAGCAAGCTTATTTATTTAACTGAGGTAAGCTGACCAGGGGATGTACATTACCAAATATACGTAAAACTAAGGAAATAACTGACAAATATAAAATTAGGCACCCCAGGGTACTCAAGTTACCCCTATTGCCAGCGGGACTGCCAGGTATGGGGGGTTGGTGCACTACTCTGAGGGGGTTTCCCCTGCTATGGAACAGGTGTGAAGGAAAGGGTCTGTGTGGAGGAACCAGAGTGGGAACCATGATTTTATGAACGCTTTTTGCCTTGGTCTCATATATCCATAGAGCAGGCTTGGAAGTGCTCCAGTAAGTGGACATGGAATCTGTTAATAAACCCATTATTGGTTGGGACCGTGCCCTTGAGTGCATCTAATGCAATTGTGTGGATTGTCCACATTGCAATGGGTATTATTAGGGAACAGATGGTAGATGGGATTGGTGACTCAATCTGGAGTGCAAAGATGCTCTTTGATATTGAGAATTCTTGTTTGTTTTGGATCTTAAGCAGGCGTGCGACTTCCTGCCATATAGCTTTGGTTGGGGGGCATGTTTATAGGCGGTGATGTAGGGATCCCTC
Organism: Massospora cicadina; assembly: GCA_022478985.1. Lineage (NCBI taxonomy): Eukaryota > Fungi > Entomophthoromycota > Entomophthoromycetes > Entomophthorales > Entomophthoraceae > Massospora > Massospora cicadina. The sequence goes on along the minus strand of JAKSZP010005285.1, from coordinate 261,917 downwards.
CCCTCCACATACTGCACATGTTTTGTTGAGGGAGTTGGAACGGTCCGCCATCCTATAGGTCCTTCTCAGACAGCGCCAGGCGTTTGCTCTTATCCTTGGCTGTAGGAGTGGGTGGTGAGTCATTTTCCACATTGCCTTCTGTGTGGTTAAATCATAGGGAATGTCCAACGTATCTAGGTATTCTATCCTAGCTATGCTTGGGGTTGTTGCGAGAATATCTCTCTGGGGATGGTTTTCTTGGGTTTCTTAATTTGAATTGGGGGCCGGGTCGTCCCCTTCCCTGTATAGTACCCATGTTATCTATGGTCCATCCCATATGGCGGATAGTTCAGAGGATATGTTTGAAATGAGGGGAGGTTCCATGTGGACCCATTGCAGTAGGGTGCTTGGCAAGGTATGAGAGTAGTCTGGGTAAACTATGTGGGTTGGTTAATTTGAGCGCCTGTGCAAAGTTAGTCCTTGCTGCTCTGGACCAATGTTGTTGCGGTAGGTCTGGAGCAAAAAATCCCTTTATCCAGGTACCTAGGATTTGATTGGCGTGGCTCTCAAAATCTATCAGTCCCATGCCTCCGCTTGAGCGTGGGCCAAATAGTGTTTTCATCTGTATAGGCGGGTGAGAGCCAGGCCACAGCCAGCCCTGGATAAGCGCGCGGATTGAGGTTATAAAGGTAGGTGAGTTGGCTATCGCGTGGGCCTGGTACCACAGTATTGGGAGGATGAGCGAGTTAGCAACTGTAACTCGTCCTGTTAGTCCTGAGGTTCTTCCCTTGAGGGAGGCGACGCGTTTGGATACCCATTGTAACAGGTTACTTTCCATTGTCTCATTAGAATATCCCCCTGATTCTAGCCAGATTCCAAGGTATCAGACAGGAGTGGTGGTGGGAGGTGTTGCAAAGGGTAAAATGATTGGGTTTTTTCTTCGTGTGTTGGTATGAGGCTCTGATGTTGTGGCCCAATTGTTTGTGTATTTGTCTAAGAGGATGATTTCAGTCTTCCCTTTGTTGAGCAATGCATTGCTCATCTTGGAGTATTCCTCTAAAGTGCGTTCCAGCTGTTGGGCATCTTCATTGTTTGCTATACCCGCTACGCAGTCATCTACAAAGGCCAGTATCTTGACTGTTGGTTGTCCTTGTGTGGTTATCCCCATGAGACGTGAGTCAGTTACTCGGAGGAGTGGGTCAAAGCTGAAATTGTATAGCAGTGGGTTGAGGGGATCCCCTTGTTTGAGCCCTCTGTGTTGTTTAATCTTATTTGTTAGGAATCCAGGGCCGCATACAGCCATGGTTGCAGATTCTGTTAGGAGAATCGCCCATTTTATAAATCTTGGTGGGAGATTGAAGGCATGTAGACATTCTTTTAGGTATGGCCAGCTAACACGGTCATACGCCTTTTCCTGATCCAAGAAGACCAGGGCACCAGTTGCTTTGGATTGGCAAATGTTTGCAACAGGGTGTATGTTGCTCCAGATTGAACGCCCTGGTATAAACCCAAACTGGTTGGGTGATAGGACGTCAGATGCAATTGCGCCTATTCTAGCTTTTTGAATTTTTGTTAGAATTTTTGTGTCAGTGTTGGAGAGTGCAATTGGCCGCCAGTTGGCCAGGTCCAACTTGTCACCCTTTTTATACAAGGTTATAACGTAGGATTCATGGCCTCTTGGTAATAGGCGTGTTTCCAATAAGCTCTGGTTTATAGACGCCAATAGGAGGGGGGCAATTTGTTGAAAATATTTTTTGTAAAATTTTTAGGGTATCCCATCAGGCCCTGGGCATTTCCTATGTGGTGCACCGCGAATTGTCTCCCAAAGCTCCTCCCATGTAATAAGGGATAGTATATTGTAATTCAGTGGTGTACTTTGTATCTCAGCAGTTTGTATAAATTCTTTAATTTTTTGTGAATCTGTTGGCGTTTCACAATATAATTCAGTGTAATAGCAGTGTACTTCCGCCTTAAACTCCTCAGGGTCAGTTGCCACGGTGCCATTGGTCTTGTGGACCTGTGTGCATGCGGGCTGGTTTCTGCAGGAGTGAAATTGGCAGAAAAAGTATGTCAAACAGGTTTTTCCTTCCTTTATGAACTTACCTTTGTTCAATACTTTGATTCTGTGTTGGTGTTCGAAGATGAGGTTATTAAGTTGGGCAGAAATTTCTGCCCATTTGTGTCCCCAGTTGGGGTTATAGCCAGATCTCAGAGTATTTATTTCCAGGTGGTCTAGTTCCACCAAGGTACGCTTGATTGTGGCCATGTCCGCGGTATACTTATGTGATGCAATATGTTGGGTTTTGTTGATCAAATCCTTTTTAAAAGTTTCCCATGTTCTGATGGGATCCGAAGTGAATGGGGTTGTGAATTCTGGGTTCATAGCCTTGTTTTCAACCCAGTCAGATATCTCGGGCAATTTTATATTTTCTGGGTGAAGCTTTCTCCAAGGAGACACCTGTATGTGGGATTGGGTTGGCGTTAACTGCACCTTAACTAATTGGTGGTCAAAAATTGATCTTTTTTGTTATAAATTTGTAGATTCTTGAGTGGTGGGATTGCGGGATGAGGATGTGGTCAATGCAACTCATCGATATGAGTGCTCCCTCACATATGTTGGGCTGCATCATGTGGGGAAGGAGTGGTGAATTGGGGGGAGGAGCATCCTGTAAGCCAAGAGATGCCTTCATTGTGCGGAATTCAATGTGTCCAGGTGGGTATCCCCTGGGACTAGGCCATCAATCCGTATTGGGGTTATCCTAACAGTTAAAATCGCCTAACATAATGGTATCTGGTGGGAGAGTGAGATCAGGAATGTTTTCAAAATAATTGTTTTCTCTCAGTTGCAGTGCATGGTGCATATATACATGCTATCAAAATTATTTTTCTCTTGGCATGCGATTGTTGCTACCAAGACTCAACCATGCAAGTGTGATGACGAATTTGTAATTTTAAATTTTTTGTTGTTTTGGATAATAACCCACAGTGAGACGTCCATACTGATTGTGATGGTGCGACCCTTGTTGACCAGGATTCTTCTTCCCCTTGTAGACAGTGGGTTTCTTGGATGGCCAAGATGTCTACAAGGGGTTTTCGCAGGAATTCCAGCTTTTTGGCTTGGGACCTATGAGCCCTGGCTCCCACGATGTTTAGCATCCCTATTGACACTGAGGTGCCCACGGCGCCTCAGGAGCAGTTGGGAGGGCCCTCTGGCCCTATCCCACCATGGCTCATTTTGGCCATGCTCCGCGTCTGTACTCCAATTCTTTCACTGCCATTGTTGATTCCCTTGATCTGACCCAATGATTTATGGAAATTGCAGTTTTTTGCATTTGCGTCAACCTTTCCTGCACAGGTCTCATGTTGATTTGAGGCAGATTGTTGATCAGATTCTATATTTTTGAGGTTCAACTTTGGTGAATTGTGCACCGCATTTTCGCCCAAATTGCGGTTGCATTGTTCCTCAATATGTGCATGACTGATGTTGCTTTGTGACTCAGTCAGGTTACTGTGAAAATTTTTAACCTGGGCATATTGTTCTGATTGGTTGGTTCAGTGAATATCTAAAATATCCTCCCAAACCTGTCCAGGGTTGATGGTGGACTTTGCATGTGCCACTGCTTTGGCCGCTGCTCACTTTCAGGCTTTTTGTGCCGCTCTATGTTGTTTGCTTGTAACTGGGTCCACAATGGAGTACAGTCCATCTTCACCCCAGCGGAATGGGTGGTGACCATCAGTCATTTTGGCGAAGTTTTCATTATCTTCATCCATTGCTTCCTCATGTTAGTCATTTTCCATTAAGCCCTCTTTCACAGGGCATGCGTGTTCCTTGTGGCCCAGTGAGCCACAGTGGTTGCAAATGGGCGGTGCGCGCTCCGGTGTAACTTGGAACGCGGCTGACTGGCCCCCATCTTAAAAGTGAAATTCTGCTGTGCGGGGAATTCTGGATAAGTCCTCTTCCACTTCTGGGAAGGGATTGATTACAGCAATAGATTTGCCCGTGCACAGGTTGGGCATCAGGCGAAATCGCTGTAATTCAAGTTGTTGAATTTCTCTGTAGGCCATGAGACCTTTGTGGAGCTCCTCCTTGATTACCTTATGAGGAAGGTTGGTGGGGAGCGAGTTGAAAGAGATGAACAAAGTTTTCGCTTTGTTCCATCTGGTGCATGCAGTGCACACAATTTTTTTGCCCTCGGGGAGGGCAATTTCCACACAGACTTTTGCTGCAGCATTGGCTTCATCGGCTGTTTCATAACCAATATTGATCCAGCTGCGGCCCTTGTTGTTGGTGGCTACATACACCGCGTGAGGGAAAAGTGAGGGCTGTGCCTCACATGTTTTCTCCCACAGGGTCAGTGACTCATCCCCAAGGAAGAGTCTGATCCCATGTTCCACCTTTGATAAGGGTTGGTTGAACTGAATATACATATAATGCGCGTGCTTTACAGTGAATACCATAAACCCAGATGGTGTCTGAGTTTGCAATTTCTTTGCATATTGGGTTCCTGGTGCCCCTCCAGGGCGTTAATTGCCCTTAGTTGCACCATTAAGTGCACCGCTCATTGCGACGCTCACCCATGTTGTGTTATTTTTATTGATAGAGTCACCCATCTTTCCTGTGTGTGATTATCCAAATTTTCTGTTAGAATTGTAGTAACTAAAGTGATTGTTACAAGAAAGAATAGCGATCCCTTTTTAAGCAAGCTTGATAGTAGGTTTTCACTCTAGTTTCCATAGAATTAGAGATTTGTGCGGCAGATAAACCCAATCATGATTGCACTACTTGACTCCATTATCAAGTTGAAATTATTAAGATTATGGTTTGATCATATACGTTGAGGAATAAATGGGTATCTTTTTAAATAGTTGTATGATTCCAATTTAAAGACCCAAAAGATTATTGAGCCCTCTACCATAAAGCTTTACAACTTGAGACAAGAGAACTAGCAAAATTATAACTCAAGTATTGACTTTTAGGGGTGCTGAGGATGATTGTCCCATATAACTTTAGGTATAAATAGCTAGAGCCCTACATGTAAATATATAACTTACATAAAAACACCCACCAGAGGTTCCCTTTATACCCTAAATTATGGCAGTAAAAGTTAATTTTAACCTGAGACGGAGTTAATAGCTATATTTTTCATACGCAATCTGTTCTCAAGTAGTTGCTCTTGATATAGACATTCAAGTCTCAAGTCTTTTGTGGATGGAGAAAATCTACTTTCAAATGGCAATAAACATCTTGAATCTAAACATAATGAGATAAGATAAAGCTGGATCAAAAAATAACGGTAAGGCTCACACTAGATCTTATTGTGAAGTTAGTATGGAGGGCTTGTTAAATCTCGTTGAAAAGCTATAGTGGAGTACACCCTTCTACGAACTAGTTGAAATAAAAATCTAGTACCAATACTCTTGAAGCGCAGCTCTAGAAAAAACTACTAAATTGAATTTTGAGCTTTTTATAACTAACTAGAGGAGCCTATAAAACTTAGTTTTAAGATTTGGAAGTTTAATTAGTACTGCTTCAAGATCAAGTAAATTAAGTTGCATTAACATTGGATCAGTATATAATCTAAAATGGAAAGGCCAGAACTTATATACTCAATATACATGCCCTTCTAGGAGAAGAACCTGATACCCTAAAACCTACAATAAAGACAAGGGTACACCTGTAAATGACAGCGTTCCATCATTTCTAAATTAAACGATGCTTCAATGTATGGTGCAACAGACTGCCAAAATTAAAATGCATTAACTAGTGCTTTAATTGCATGGTTCAAGAAGTAATGGTAACATACATGGAAAATCTTTTTACTGAAATTAGAGTAAAGGAAGCTTTCATAAATTTTTTATCTTCAAACAGAGCATAAGTATGAAGAAACAAGCTTCAATATGCACTAACTTGAAACATGATGATTCCATTGTCACCTTTTTTAAACGCTTTTACTTAACATCCCAGACCTTAATGACACACATGCAATCACCTTAGATGATGTAGTAGCTGCCATTGCTGTTGAAGTGACTACAATAATTAGTTGTTAATCTAGAATAATTCTGTGAAGCACAATATTAAATCAATTCTTGACATTGAAAACTGTTGAGATTTTGATATGACTGGACAATAAGCCCCTAAACAGCTATGGTGGGCTGGTTAGTTTCCGATGACCATGATCAATAATGTACAAATATTTGAGCGCTTTGGGATAAGGCGATTTTGGGTATGGAAGGATAATAGTTGGATCGCCTCTATATAAAGCAATAAGCCAATGTCAACATCTGACAAATATTGTGTAGATGACCACAAACTAAGGTGATAGGTAATTTAAGAATAGCATAAGCTGCCAGAGCAATGAAAATACAGTGGTTCTAATTAGTCTAAGTCAAAGGAGCAGTATCGACCAAAGTTGATGATATATAAGCAAGATGGGATGATTGAAGAAGGAGGATTGCTAGTAGGGAGGACAAGAGAAGAGCAGGAGAAATCTGCTAATATTAATTAAAATAAAGAAATGTGGTCAGAGCATATTGCTTTTTATTTTATTAAATTATTTACAGGTTGTTTCAAGGAGTAATGATCCTCACATATCCATCTGTTGCTCAGTGGATTTGACCCTGTGCAAGCCTTATGACATAACTCAAATAAATCGCCAAAATCATATCATTGTGGTGCTCATCACAGGGGGGCCCATTGATCAACCACAAAGAAAAAATCTCCAGTTGCTGGCCATGTTTCATCAGGCCTGCTTTGATGGGGAATCTTCACAACACACTGCATCAGCTGAATATTTAGAACAAACTTGCTATAGACGCGGTGCTCAAGATGCAGGATGAGCTCCTTCAGGAGCAGAATAATGTTATGAGCCAGCTTGATAGCACGTTTAGTCAAATGCGAATTCTTGGACAACAAAACAGGAAGCTCACTAATCACTTGGACAACAATACTAAATGACTGCATTGCGCAGAGCAGAAGTTGGACGGTGCCTCCAAGTCCCATCACTAAAAAGTGGACAAGTAATAAGGGGCTTCTCAGGGAGAACTGGATTATGGAGAATATGACACTGGCATGAGCTACTATCCCAAGAGGGCAGCTCTAGAGACGGTTAAGGATCAAAAGCCAATTTCTAAGTGATGGATGTAATGACCCCCAAAAAGGCCCACGCTACCTCTGAATCAGCGGACAAAATTCTCGCTGCTGGAACAGCTCATTATCAAGAGACCGCTTATGGGTCATGAACCATCCTCAGTACGTTTCAAAAGTTTGCAGTTATGACAGGGAGGAGCAGGTTTGTTTTGATAAGCTGCCTCCGTTTGATTACAATAGAATATCCATGGCTTCTTTAATTGTTTTGAGTTTGCAGCAGAAGATGTCTCAGATTGGCTTAAAGCTAAACTGTTAATATTCACCTTAGATATTGGTAGTGCTGACCAAGTTATCTGATATCATCCAAGCAGTTCCGTTACATACCAAGAAGTGAAGGATACTGTGCTGAAGCTGTTTGGGGGTACTGCAAAGATGTAGCAGCAAAAGAATGAGTTAATGTACATTGGGTTCTAACATAATGACACCTCACTGTGTTTTCTGACTGATATATGGCAGAAGCCCATGTGTTAATTGGAGCAGGGACTTTATCTGAATACAATGTGTGCATTGCAATGACCTCTGCATTGAAGCCATACTGCGAGCATTACAATGTAATAACTCCAATTTTAGAGGATGACATACCCATGCTTAAAATTGTTCAATTTTTGCGCTGTCTATCCGCTACCTTCCCTCTGCCCAATACAGAGCGAAAACATACTGCTGCCATCGCTGGACCTTTTTATTTAGGGTAATTCTCACGTCCTGTTCAGACTCCACCTAGTAACCACCAGCCTTATTATAATTATGCATCTTTCCCTCAGCCAAATTACTCTCAGCAGTTCAACTTCCATACCAGACCTGCTTATGATAATAGTCAACAGCATAACTACCAATCTGGGTCTAATTATGCTGACCATCACCAGTCAACCTATCAACCTGGCCCTGGTTACGCTGATTGTCAACAAGCAAATTATTGGCCTGGACCTACTAATGAGAACCAAGGACGTGGACCCTACATTATTAATTTCTTTGAATATGGTTGCCCTGGCAACTTGCCCAGAGTTGCCCTAACCTTTGAGTTCACTACATGCATTAGGATTTATACTACCAGGGAAAAGATGGAATGGAGTAGAGATGGGACTCTCTAACTCTTCTATTCCAACCCCAAACGTTCCACCTGAACCTAGTATAGTATATTCAATGGAAGTCCCTCAATGCAATAACAGGTGATTATACTAGCAACCGTTTGAAGGAATGAATGTACTGACATGGGTGCAAAACAAGGCCGTGGCAGATAAAGGACCTCAGGAGCAACTGAAGCCATACATCTGTCAAATATTTGACTAAGCTTCCTCAGACAAGCTGATCCAGCTGCATATGAACCTTCTCTGAAAGTTGTAAGCGTCAGACTTATGGTAGATGCTATTGTCAAGGAATACACAAAGTTGGTGAGGGGTTTACGAGCTTCCTTGGGGAAAGAGATCCCTCAAATGCCCATGTATTAAATAATCAATATTTTTCTTATACTGAGTGTACACAATGTGACATTTTTGTAGCTAAAATTGAGTTCACGCTATAATAAATATGGGCGCCCCAGTCAACATAGTTTCCATTAAGTTGGTGGCAAAGTTGACGTTAAAACCTGATGTGGAACATCGCATGGTGTATGGGACTGCTGGCATGGAAAACATGGTCTCTGAGGGAGCGTACAGTTCGCTACCTTTGCAGTTTAGGCCAATTGTTGTGGTAGCCTTGTTGATAGTATTTCCAAAAATAAATATGGCCTGTTAATTGGAACACTTTCATGTGGTACTTTGGTGCTGTTGTTAACATGACGTCAGAGACATTTGAAATTTTGGGGCAGCGGATCCCATTTTTTTCTAGTGGAGTGCCAAAGGATCTAGTGCATATGGGACAGATCACCCTTTCTTATAGCGACGGGATGATTCCAGTGCACTACCATTAACTAAAAAACAAGACCTGGGACCTTTCTTAACAGATATATAACTATCAAGGGCTGCCTCTCAGAGCTGTCAGGCCTATATCTATCCCCTCCGGTCATGAAGTAATAGTAAACACTGAGTTGACGGTAGAAGTTCCAGATGGACTCTATGGGGAAGTTATTGTCCCTTATCATCGATCATGGCTTCAGCCCCACGTGACTCCAGGCATTATACTACCAGGACATGGGGAGATCATTGTTCTACTAGTGAAGCTACAAATAGAACCATTGCAAATCTGCCAAAACCAGATAGAGGCATATTTATACTTTATCCCAGTTGAGGAGGTCCTTCAGGTTCAAGAGTTCAGGTTGCTGGATGAATTGGTCTATTAGTCAATTTGCATCCCAGCATAATGATGGTTGTACTGTGAAAAAACTTAGTCAGGATATTGGAAGAACAGAAGGATAAGGCAATATCTTTATCTTATAAGTATAAGGAAATTTATTGCCATCACAGCCATAATTTAGGGTGCTCTCAGTGAGTGGTTCACTAACTGGACACTGGGGACATTCCCTATCAGGTCTCAGCAGATCTGCTGATTGAGGGCAGATGAAGAAGTAGAAACTGAGGATATTGAAAAGATGCTAGTGCAAGGGATGCTTAAACCGTTGAAGAGTCCGTGGTCTAAGCCCATTTTGATTATAAAAAAGAAGGACGGAACCAAATGGGTAGTAATAGACTACCAAAAGCTCAAAATTTTTACTAAGAAAGACTCAGACCCTTTTCATGGATTGACAATGCTTTGGATCAGTTGGGATGAGCTCGCTACTTATTGGCAATGGATTTGATATTGGGCTACTGAAAAATTAAATTGCCCCCGGCAGAACAGGAGAAACATGCTATCATTACATCCAAGGGCTCTTCCAACTAACATGTATGCATCAAGGGTTATATAACCTCCTGGCTACGTTCCAATAGGCTATGGACACCATCCTCGGCGACCTGAAGCCATTAAGAGTTCTCATATACCTTGATGATATCAACATCTTCTCTCTAATCTTCTCTGAGCATCTTACTCACCTTGAGGAGGTCTGCTGGCTTGCCAATGCTAACAAAAAGATTAATATCCGCAAATGCCACTTCTTTATGGACCAACTGGAGTACCTTGAGTTTGTGTTAGATGCAAATGGGCTTAAACCTCTACCAGCCAAGGTGGAGTATATCCAAAAAAGAATCAGCCAAACAGTAAGCGCGACATCAAGGTATTTTTGGGGATGGTGGGTTACTATCAGCGCTTCATCCCTAATATCAGCTGTATTATGGGCCCACTATTTGAGTTAAAAAAAGGATGCCATGTTCAAATGGACGAAACGCCATCAACCTTCCTTTGATACGCTTCAGACAGCATTAAACAATGCGCTGGTACTACGTTACCTATAATTTTGATAAGAAATTTATCATACATTCAGATGCGTCCCTTTCTGCCATTGAAAAGATGCTATCCCAACAAGATGACGAAGGGGAGGAGCACCTAGTTGCATAATGCAGTCATGGATTAAATTGTCATGAACGCAATTGCACCATGTGCAAGCAGGAGTGCTTAGTGGTGATGTACGCCTATAAGCAATTCAGGGTATAATTGCATGGGGTAAAGTTTAGAGCCATAACAGGTCATGCGTCATTGCGCTGGTTGCAGAATCTCAGAGATCCTGAGGGGCATCTAGCCTGATGGGCTCTTATGCTGCAGGCTTATGACTTTGAAATCCTACAATGACCTGGAGCAAATCACCAAAATGCAGATTGCTTATTTTTTTAGTACTAAATGGTCCCAGCATGCAGATTGCTTATTGTGATTTCTAACCATTGCCATTACAGCGGTTCTCAGTAATGTAAATATATGACAAAATGTTCATCAGGAAAAATGATAATGAACCACCACAAGTCATCAAGATATTAGACGGAATAAGGGCCAATACGTTCCAGAAGAATGCTTTATTGTACAAGTGGATAGGGGACACTACCGTGAATATCCCAAGACCTTCCACCTGACCAATTATTATGAGTGCACACTGAGCAGTCAGACATGGTGGTGTGCACAAGTTGTTGGAATTGTTGCGCCCTTGAAATTATTGGGAAATCATTAACTTTGACATGCTTGAAATAATTTCCTGCTGCCACCAGTGACAAGTGGAAAAGCTGTTCGACCAGAAGACTTCAGACTAGTTAGTGAAACCCAATTTTTCTTGGCATATGGTTTCCCTTGATATCATTGGCTCTCTGCCAAAAGGAGCTAACCAGTCCAAATACATTCTGGTAGCGATCAACCACATGACCAGGTGGGTTGAAGCATAGGTGTAGGGGATTTGGGGGTGGTCACAGTGGCCAAATTCATAATGGAATGTATTATTCAGCTAAATGGCTGCCTTCATTTCATTTTTACCAATTTTGGATACAACTTCACCTCACACATACTTCCAAAGTTGAACGAGCTGATGGGCATCCATGGGGTTCTGATGACTCCATAACACCCTGAGTCCAATGGGATGGCCGAGCGAGTTAATGGGACCTTGTTGAACATACTCCAGAAGTTAGTAATGAATTGACCTTCCAATTGAAGTCCCTCCTTTCCGCCACTGTTTTTACATACAACATTAGCTACCATTCTGCCATGGGGAAGAGTCCCTTTCAATTATTATACAATAAAACTATGCTCTTCCAGCACTGCTTTATGCTTGTGTAAAAGATACTGGCAGAATAAATACACGCCATTATTTGAATATCCTAGCGGACGCACTTATCAAGTTGCAAACTGATGCGTACAACTTCATTATGGCTAAAAAATAAGGAATCAGGTCACCAATTGGGAGCGGCATAGCGGGTTAGCCTAGTTCAAAGATGAAGAGCTGTTTCTTTTTTTAGCATTAGTGGTGCCCAACCCAAAAAGTGGGAGCTGCCACGCATCTTTTTTTGAATGAGCCAAATAAAGGGATTATTAGAAATAAAAAATTCCCAATATATCACCTAAGTTATGATGGAGAGCTGTTTTATTCCTTGACCAGCACGGGTTTCATTGGAAGCACAAATTGGCCAGCATATGTATTGGACCATGTGAAATCATTAAGAAAACAGGTGTTAACGCCTATACTATCAAGGACCCCACGAGTGGTCAGGTTATTAGCCAAGTGCATGAAATTTTTTTTTTGGGTGTATAAACAATAGGAGACTTATTGTCCAGTCAAGGGGGTAATGTTGTGATTCTTATATGACTGGACGATAAGCCCTAAAAAGCTATAGAGAATTTAATTATAAAACCGCTGACCACAAATAATAGAGTACAAATATTTGAGCGCTTTGAGATAAAGTAATATTGGGTCTGGAAGAATAATTATTGGATTGCCTCCATATAAGGCAATAAGATGATGTCAACATTTGACAAATATTGAGTAGATAGCCATGAATTAAGGCAATAGGGAATTTAAAAATAGCATAAGCTGCCAGAGACAATGAGAATACAGTGGATCTAATTAGTCCAAGTCAAAGGAGCAGTATCAACCAAAGTTGCTGATATATAAGTAAGATGGGACGATTGAAGAAGGAGGATTGTTAGTAGGGAAGACAAGAGAAGAGCAGGAGAAATCTGCTAATATTAATTAAAAAAAAGAATTGTGGTTAGAGCGTATTGCTTTTTATTTTATTAAATTATCTACAGGTTGTTTCAAGGACTAATGATCAACACATATCCATCTGTTGCTCAGTGGGTTCAACCCTGTGTTACCCTTATGGCATAACTCAACTCCTTGGCAAAATTATAACAAAAACCTAATTGGATATGGCCAAATTAAATAGTCTTGATTCTTCTAAAAATGTTTTTTGAAACCTAAGGTACTGAATATGGCTAAATTTAAGCCCAAATAAAAAATTGAAAATATAAAAAAGCCTTATAAAAAATTAGAAGAAAGATTAAGTCTTCAATAGGTAATGTAGGTTGTTTTGTATAGCAGTTACTTCCATTGCCAACAATCCTCCAGTAACTGACATCAATACTACTAAGTTGCATATCTCACCTGTATTAATTTTTCATGGATGATGAATTTATATGGTGTTAAGAAGGCATGGGCTATGTGACTGTTGAGGTTTCCCCTCAAAATCATTGCCCTGATCTTTGATAAGATATGACAAGCTGGTGTGGATGGAGCAGGAGGTGATGAAGTGTTGGTTCTGGCTAGGCCACAGGATGGGTTTGAGACTGAGGCAGGTCAACGGTTGGGACTTGCATCAGGGCTAGGATCAAACAAGGCGATGGCGAAATGGGTGAATTTGAGGTTCAAGTAGGATTTGAGTCAGATCTGCACTAAGTCATGGTTGTGGAGTTTGGCCAGCTGGTGAATTATTAGGCCTATGATTATGTGAGTTTGGTTACTGAATATTCCAAAGGACAGAGTGTCAGTCATGACGGAAGAGTCTGAACTATTCTTGCAGTAGAGGTCTATGAGGAAAGGGACCTTGAAACTGAAGGTTCTTTAGTTCCATTTCCTTTATACCTGCCTAATATGCATAATAAAGACACTAGCTTAAAAGTCTTATCTATCTTAATAATGATTTTAGGGTTTTACTTTGGTATATGTAGACTAACAGTGGCCAGGTTTGGCATACACAAGCAGGAGGCGGACTTTTAGAGTGAGCTTGGGAGGACTATTGCCTCCTAATATGACTTGTCTTGAAGTCAGGGCATGTTGCTCGGGGTGAGCATACTTGTGACTGTCCTCCAAGGAGTATTCTTCCACAGCGCCTATAGCATAAGCACTAGAAGCATAGTCTCAAAAACCCTATACGCCCTTTAGTACCTGACTTAGGTCCTTCTTCCTAATTCATTCATGGCTCATCGGAAGGATCCAGAGCGTGACAGGATAATTTATACTTGTGCTCCTGCTGAAATAAGTTTATTTTTGACTCAATGCTGGCAAGGATATCAAAATACAAATTTAGATACTACTTGAGTCTTTTTTAGTAAGCCCCACTTTTTTTGACACTATCAGAAATACCAATCAGTTCCTTATATTATTAATTTAGCTAATACTTCATTTTGAATAGCGTGATCAAGAGTACATAGAACTACCTCAAAGCTGCTCAGAAAATTTATGCATCTTTCTCATTAAGGAAAACTTGTTTATAGCACCCACTTAAAAGTAATAATAAGGTCAATTAGTGATACAGAATTTTAAATTATGAACATAATTGATATCAGTTCACAAAGTAACGCCATATATTTAAGATTTGTTGAGAAAATCAAATTGACACCTGATATTGAGTACAAAGTTTAGTATGTCTCTGCCATGCAAACAGTACTAAAACAATAAATGTATATAAAAGTATTCCTAAAATGTGTTAAAAATAATCATATATGCTCAAAAGATTACAGTGGATGTTAAATACGACTTTCTTAAAAAAGCACCAGTTAAGGATCAGTTACTAATAAATTATCAGTTTTAAGGTAGAGTATTTTCCTTATGCTTTAAGAGCTCACTTATTATTGTATAATAAAGAGACGGGACATGATAGAGTATCTCTTCTTAGATGAGTATAATGCTTCCACTTTACTTTTATATTAACTACTCTAAGACAAAGTATTAAAGCTTTTGAGGTTCATCAATTTTTCAGAAGGAATTACATTACATGCCCTATAATATTTGAATCAGACTGGTAAACATCGCTTGATGGATAGCAAAGTAACCATCAAAACAGCCCATATGATTTCTGAACATCACCAGCACTGACAAAAATAAGGTTTAAGCCAAGCATGTTACCCTACATATGGATTTAAGCCTAATAGTGACTTATTAGTAATCTTCCTGTGAACTTATTCAGAAGATATTCCTTGTGAAGATGCATTTAAAAAGGCAAAGATCTACAGTTAAAAATTGAATATTTAAAAGATTACTTACATAAAAACTCAGTTGTTTTGAAATTATTAATTAGTAGTTTAGTATGGATAATTACTCAAGTCCAAAGAATGAATAAATTTCAGTCCAGGAAGATTACAGGGCTCATTCATTTCTAGATTTTATAATTCTTTTAATCTAATAACTATTATAAGTACTTGAATAACTGAAGACAAAACAATTTATAGGGACATAATTCCATAAGGTCCCAACTGTACTGAAAAACATTGAGTTAAAGAACATATATAGAAGAAAGGGCTTTTTCAGATTTTAAACTCTCTATTATCTGTCACCTCAAAATGTTTTTGGTCTATACCTTTACATCCTCTCAAAAGATTACTGGACAACAAATTATAATATAACTTTGGAAGCTCAACAGCCTTAAGAAATAAGCACAGCTAACCAATACCGCATATCAAAGATGCTTTACCTTAGCTTTTAGATTCTAATACTTTTTTAAAAAAATGGGCTTATCCACTGAGTACTATTAAATGGACCTGTGTCTTATTATCATAAAAAATGTGCACATATGTACATCAAAGGAATTTTTTAACACACTTGACTTTTACAACTCATATACAATGTTCTCACTTCATTACAAAGAGCGTTGTATCATATCCTAAATGACCTCAAAACAATATATGTGGCTGCCAAAATCAATATAGCACAGTTTATAACCTTTAATTTATCTTTTAGGCATTATTAGAAGATGTTCTAGATGTTTTTCAAGAACAATATCATGCAAAAGTCTTTAGGATTTCTTTCTCATAATAACAGTGAGATTTTCTTAGTAATTATATATCTTATGAAGGATATAAGCTACTTCACAAAAAGGGTTAAAGTTATCGCCTAAAATTTTTATCCAAGGAGTATGGGAGAAATTTTTTGGTTTATGAGAATTATTATTATTTCATTCTTGTATTTTCTCCAATTCAAAAAACTTCTTGTACGCCTAATGACTAAAATACATCTTTTTAGGGAGAAATTGACTGAAAGCCGCTCTCAATTCCCATAAGGTACCTTTATTAAATCTTTCTATCTTAAGCCACCATGGCTACAGAAAAACATTCCTACTATTTGTTAGGCTTCTTGATACTTAGTGAGAGTATTTATTACTAATTTATGAAAATGAAATCAATCAAATGGCTACTTATTTCAGTGAGACTTTAATAAAAGCTGAATAAATTACAATAATACCAAAAAGGAGTTCCTCTGCATCCTCCTAGCAGTGAAGCACTATTGACTATTTCTTTAGTTAAACATCTATTGTTTCACTTATCAAATTCTTTCAGAAGTGGTTATAAGGTATGAAGAACCCATAAACTGATAGCCAGACAGGTTTTTAAATTTCTTACTACCTTTAAAACTGTACATTGTGCTTGGACACGCTAGTGAACTTAAAATGGCCCCATGAAATTTCTTAAACTTTATTGGACAATAGAGAAAGATAAAAAGAAACATATATTACTAAAATTTGGGGAATGGGATGACCAAGATAAACCAGTCAAAAAATGCACATTAACATGTAAAATAGAAAGTTTTAGATAGCATGCTATAAAATAAAGCTGGTACATAATAACTAGCATACTCTATATCATATGAGCTTTTGTCTGTTATCATAGAAGTGCATAGTCCTACGTTATATAAAAACTTGAAAAGGAGTAGTAGCATAGTGAGGTGGATCCTGCTCCACTCTGGGTTGGGTTTTGATTTAAACAGGTTCAAAACCAACACTGGCTTAAAAACTTGGTGTGGTATATCTGTCTCAAGGTCAACCCGCCTCATTTACTTTTATATAAAAATTTAGAAATCTATAAATTAATTGAAGATTTATACTTCCAGACTTAAAAAACCCTTTAATAAAGTTTTACCGCTTGACAAACATCCATGAAACAAAGCTTTGGAGCATAGTATCATAAACAGCTAATTTAGCCTCAGACCCTTCAATACCATTAGTCTTGATGTCATGTGCCTCTTTCCAAATTCACTTAGCGTAAATTATTTCTTCAGATTGGCATTGACCATACTATCAAATTAATAAAAGACGTAGCCCTACCATCACATACTGAAGAGAAGATTAAATTTTATTTATTAGTGCAATTTATCCAGACATAGCTGCATCAGTGCTACTATATGACAATGATCTTTATTTCAATTCATGATTTCAAGTAAACAAATAATTCAGAAACAAAGCAATTTTATCCCTTTACAAAACATCAGCTGATAATTCAGTAGAGCGCGCAAATGATGCTCTAATCACCTTATCATACAAATGTCTAATTAATATCCTCCCTATTATAATCATTTTTTCTCCTAGTGCTCTAGTGTAGTGACTTAAAAATATAAGCAAGACCAGTATGTCGTCATATGAGCCCTATATGCTTGAGAAAAATAATTTTAAGCTCACATAGAAAAAAGGTTACTATTGATAGTAATGAACATCCAGGAACAATTTAATAAGGATATTGAAACTTATCATACAATTTTATTCAGAGAACTACGATAACAATAGAAAGACTTTTATAAAGGAAGGACAAGTTGCCTTTGATACTATATAACCCTTGATATCTTACAAAGTTTCAAGCTTAATCCTATATTAACAAAGCTGCATAAAATTGCAAAGTATAAAGTTGTTTTTATTCTAAGAAGGTCTTTATGTTGCTGCCTTCAAATGCGGCAATAAAAACTCAAAGTTGTTAGGGATTTGAGCATAGCATGAGAAAACTGGGATTTATGTGAAGATGCTTGAACAACCACTTTAGCATCCAGAGACTACAAGGCGGAAAGCTGCTCCTATGTTTAAAACATATTAAATTTAGGATGTGTTTTGAGTTTTCCATAATGATGAGAGAAATTGAGATGTTCTTAGCATTGTTTAAACTGCTGCTTTGGAGAATTAAACATATGTTTCCACTATAGTTATCTACCTATTGGGTTTAACAGTTGGGTCTATTCCATTTTCATAAAATTTTTAACAGCACAGTATTTATTACTTAAAATTATAATAGATACTATAAAAGAATATATATAGCTTTTTTCAGGGAAATTAGTGAAAATTTACACCCTAATATTAGCACGTTTCTAAATTTTAGGGTATCACATGTATAAAGGGGGCTTTGATGAACAGCAAGGTCCAAAATAAGAAATAAACGCTATTTTAAAGGATCAAATTAGGTTTAAAATGGCACAATTTAATAATTCATTTAAGCATATGAATTCAATCAAAAGCACTACTTCAGAAGGGTTTATTCCTTGTATAGAGTACCAAAAATCAACTTCCATTTTTTATTCTCCGCTTGACACCACTTTCAAGAAATTTAAAAAAACAAGTCAATTTTCCACCACTGACTCACTGCATCAATTTCCAAATTCATGCCCTTGGATCCACCACCTGTTGCCCCAGCGTGGGGCAGCGGTGCTCCACACGCTAGCATTTACCACCCAGAAGGCAAATTCATGCAACCTGGCTCAACCAGTCCACCAAATACATCCAGCTGCTATGTCCCTCCAAGGGACTTAGCACTCCACCTCGCTCAAGTCCACCCAACCCATCCCCATCCCTTAGCCCTACCTCAATCCACTATCCTCTTTTGCCTCCATGCTGAGTAAGGATGCCTCTTCCTGTATGCTGAAAAAGTGAAAATTGAGCTGGCAACTGCCACCTTCACACCTGCAGGATTTATAGACTTCCGCTGTAGTGAGAGTGTCTATAACTCTCCTGTTCCCAGCGTGGTAGTGCTTGGTGCACAGGCCCAACGCCAGGGAACTAGATGTTAGTACAAAAGGTACTAGAGTCCAGCAGAGGGTGCTGGAGCAATAATTACTAAAGTAGAGAAACGTGATTGAAATAAGAAATAACCAACCAAAAAAGATGTGGTGCACAGGGAAGAAATGGGTAAGTATACCAGGTTGTAGGGAACCTGGGCGACCCAACAGTGCACAAGGGATAACCTTATCATATTCAAAATGGAATGGTTAATGTAGCGCAAGACCTCCTCAAAGAGGTCTGTGCACAGGATTGTTCAAGATAACATAAGTTTAACGGGAAAAACGGGAAAGGTTATTGAGAGAAGTCAACCAACAAGGAATGTTGGTCACAAAAATCAAATTTATCTTTGTTGGATAATTTGAGGTCTTCCATAGTGGTCCCAAGCACCAATTCACCAATAGGCAAACACTCCCATCCAAATTGGTAGAATCACCAGAACTGACCTCACTCTAGTAATCAATTAAAGTTGTATCCAACATGAACGCATAATTTCATAAATGGAATAGGTTTTGAAACCCCATTCTTCAAACCAAATTGATCCATCCTCATTAATTGAATAGACCATCCGTTTTAACGCCTGGGCTGACGCAAGGGGCTGGGCATTAGGCACCTCACTATTACCAATCTGGGCATATTTGGCTTGTACCCAGCGTTGGTCTGCTGTGTGCTTGAGGTCAGGGAGGGCCTGAAGCTTCACCTTATGGGCCTCCTGCCGCCAAGCCTTATACTTGGGTTGGTGCTCACTATCATGTCATTTAACCATGACATTACCATCTCTTCCTGACGGGGCTCAACCCCCCTCCAGGGGCTTGCGCTAGGGAAAAGTTCTTGTGGCTGGGGCCAACTTCATTGTGGCAATGGTCATTTTGAGTTGAGATCCAGCGGCCTGGGGGAAAAGCTTATGGAAGGCTTCAATCAGGTCTTGGGCATGCACACAGTCGCGCGCTGGGACCCAACTGTTCTCTGCAGCATCAAAACCCTTCCAAGATGCCAGGTACTCTAGTATTCTTTTAACACGGCGGGAGGCTACTATTTCCTCCATTTCCCACTCTGGCGCCCCATCCATGAGATAGTCTTCAGGAGTCTCTGGTGGGGGCCCTCAAACAACATCAATTTGCTCTCACAAAAGACAGAGAAGATCTGAAATAAAGAGGGAAGATCTAGCTGGTATGAGGCATAGCTCACCTTTCTAACAACGCGGTAAGGGCCAATTCTCTTTGGTCCCAGCTTCTTGCATGGCTGCTTGATAGGGATGTTACTAGAATCAAGCATCACGAGATACCCTTCCTTATATGCTGGACCCACTCAGCGCTTACCATCAGAGTTCTCCTTATACACTTGCATTGCCGCCTCCAAACTTGTGGAAACCCCCTAGTTGACCTTCTTAATAGTCTTGGCAAAGTCCACCACTGCTTCAACTTTAGATCCACAGCTAGGCATCATGTTAAAGGCGGGGTTAAAGATACAGCTGGTGAAAAAAGGGGAACAACAAATCTAATAATGAAAAGTGTTTTTGTAACTAAATTAGACCAAAGGAAGGTGAGAAACACAATCTGAATGACCTGCGGAGGTGTAACACCGCAGAAACTGTTCCAAGCACTGTTTCACTCGTTCAGTTTTCCCATCTGATTGGGGGTGATAGGCAGTTGAATGGCAGGGGCGAATCTGAAGATTTTTACACAACTCTCCCCAAAAGACGGAGGTAAACTGGGGTCCCCAGTTACTGATAATTTCTTGGGGAACCCCTTGGAGCGCAAACACATGAGTGACGAAGAGGCTAGCCATCTCAGCCGTGGTTATTGTCATTCTGCAAGGAATAAAGTGGGCGAACTTCGTAAAATGGTCCACCACCACCATGATGGCATAATAACCATCAGAGGCAGGTAACTCCACAATGAAATCCACCAACAGGGAAGTCCAGGGACCTTCAGCCTTATGGACTGGTACCAACAACCCCGCTAAAGGTTGCTGATTGAGTTTTATTTGATTGAAGATCAGGCACTTTTTACAATACTGCCCCACCTGAGCAGGCAAGCCCTTCCAATTGTAGGTGCGATATATCAACTCCAAGGTCTTTGCTTTCCCTGGATGACCAATGGTGATTCCATCATGATGGTCACAGATAATTTCCAGGCGCAGTGGGCCAGCAGGAACCCATAGGCGCCCCTGAAACCACACCATCTCATCCTTTACGTGATAACGCCTGGATAGATCTTCCTAATTCAGAGCTCTCTTACAGTATTATAGTATATTCGGCTGCTAGCAGCTGATAAAGGATTAACTTTCTGAACATTCTGTATTACTCCACATTTTCCAGAGGTGCAAGCGCTGGCGTGTTGGCCATGGGAACAGAAAGTTGAGATAAAATCTTTATTCAGTGGAATCATCAACTGGGTATTATGAACCTCTACCTCCTTGGGATCAGGAGCTAAAGCAGGGCTGCGGCTTAAAGCATCCACCAAACCATTATCCTTGCCATTGATGAAATCGTAAGAGAAGGTAAATTGGGCAAAGGTCTCAGGACACCAGGTCTTCCATGGGGTTAGGACATGAGGGGCGCAGTAATACAGCAAGGCACGGTGACCTGTACGTACACGGAAAGATTGGAGGAGTCATGCAAGTGGTGACGCCAATAAGTCAGCCCTCCACCACTGCTATCAACTCTTTGTCATAAACGGTGTAATTTAACTCAGGCAAAGACATTTTCCTAGAAAAATATCCCACCGGGTGCTCTATCCCAATTTCGCCTACTTGTAACAGGGCAGCCACTATGGCGAAGTTGGAGGCATCAGTAGACACAATGAACTATTGAAGGGTCAACATGGAGAAGGACATACGTGGACAACAGGGTGCACTTCACTGCTTGGAAAGCATCCTCCAAAACGGGGGACCATTGAAGCACCTTTGCACCACTAGCCTTATATAAGGGTGCTGCCACCTCAGAAAGATTGGATGTGAACTTCTTGAGGAACATACACGTCCCCAAAAAGTTTTTCAATTCCTTGACTAAGGTGGGGGTGGGCCACTCACGAATAGCCTTCTCCTTGTCTGGAGTTATCGTGTGTCCTTGGTTAAACACGACGTTGCCCAGAAAAGTGACCTGGGACTAGAAAAATTCACACTTGCTAATATTCAGTGTAAGGCTGGCTGCCTTTAACCTCTCTACCACTTTCCAAAGTTGTACTGCATGGGACATATGATCAGGGGAAAACACCAAGATGTCATCCAAGTAGGAAACAGCGCATACTCCTAACCAGTCCCCCAACGCTGCATCAATGCGGCGTTGAAAGATAGCAGGGGCATTCTTAAGCCCAAAGGGCATGACCCAAAACTGAAAAATCTCCTTTTCTGGTATGGAATGTGGTTAACCACTCTTGTCCCTTTTTAATCCAAATCTGATTGAACACATTGAGGCAATCCAGCTTGAAAAAGACCTTAGTCTTCTTCACATAGCGCGCAATATGAGAATCCAAAGTGATGGGATGTAGATCTGGTACAGTGACGTTGTTAAGGTTCCCATAGTCAACACATGGGTGTAGTGTACCATCAGCCTTCTCAACAAAGAGAAGTGGGGAGCATACAGGGGAGGTACGCTGAAAAATCAAGCCTTTGGCTAACTGCTCCTTCACCCACACATCTAACGCCTCTTTCTCCCGGATGGTCAATGGGTAAATGGGAGAAGATACGCACCAGATCCACGGTGAGCTTGAACTCACAATCGAACTCTGAGTTACCAGGTAGTGCATTAGCATATGCGGCATTAAAGGAAGGTTCCAAACCCTCCAAACAAGAAGGTAGGGGCACCTCCACGGTGGGCTTCAGCATAGAAGCAAGGCTAAGAGTGTGAAGGTGGGGCCAGTGGGGAAATTCGCCCTGGGCGTTACCCTCTGATAAAGGAACAACTAATATGCAATTATTCATAAATGTTAGGGAAAGGGTATTCTCTTTCAGGTTGCTTCTAACGTCAAACTTCCACCACCACTCCGCACCCAAAATGATAGGGTACGAGAGGTTTTTTGATAGCTTGGAAGTGATCAGACAAGTAGTACTTGCCAACCTGATAGTCCACTGTCCCAATGATATTCAGAGTGGGAATACCTTGGGAAGCCCCTCCCCTAACCGTACCACCAGGCAAGTAACTCAGCCCAAGTAGTCAGCTAGGCTCTGGTCCATAAAATTTTCAGTGGCACCAGTATCCACCAAAACAGTGATGTTGAATTTCCCTAAAGGGGAGGAAAGGATAGCATTCAGTAAGTAATACCCAGAATGGTTTTTTATTTAAAGCAGAAAATGAAAGTAAAACACCACCAAATTCATCCTCTGGCATTAACATGTTACCCTAGTATGTTTTAGAATTGAAGAATGTAGAGGGATATTTGGCCACTCTTACTACTGAGGCCACATATTCCACCATATCTTCAGCAGGGGCATAATCTTTTTGTATTGTAAGCGCAGTTCTTACTCAACTTCTTGAGTGCTACGAATCATGAAAAAGGTCAAACGGGGATTATCTGGGGTGATTTGATACACAGGAATAGGATCCATATCTGAGCCATGAGAGAGAAAACCTGGTTCAGAGGTATACATAGTGTTTCTGTTATATAACGCGTTTTTAAATGTGAATGACCCTATTCCCATAACAGCAATGTAATTCCCAACGTTATCCAAAAACCAACACCCCCAAGACCATCTGTGCCAATTCTGTTGGCATCATCTGAATGCGCTGTTGAAGTAAACCTCATTTTTATTTAAATTAAATTTTGGTAATTTTGGTAGAAAGTTGGGGAATCACAACTTTTGGACCTAGAAGCATCAGTATCCATTAGGTACAAGCACGAAGGGTGGGTACTTTCCAGTCAGAGGCAACCATAATAACGCCAAGATGCTCTAACCTCTGGGGAAAAGAGGAAACAGCGGTGCAACTGACCACAGCCAAAGCCCACAGCCGGCGCCTACTGTTTACACTTGGGAAAAGTCCCACATGGAAAAAGTTTGTGCATATAAAATTAAGTGTTTGGTCAACTAATGTAAAGAGAGTGTCCATAACTCTCTTGTTCCCAGCGTGGTAGTGCTTGGTGAACAGGCCCAACGCCATGGAACTAGCCGTTAGTACAAAAGGTACTAGACCCAGCAGAGGCTGCTGGAGCAATAATAACTTAAGTAGAGAAATGCAATTGTAATAAGAAATAAACAACCAAATGAGACGAGGTGCACAGGGAAGAAAGGGGTAAATGTCCCAGGTTGGAGAAAACCAGGGTAACCAAACGGTGCATGAGGGGATAACCTAGTCATATTCAAAATGGAATGATTAACATAGCGTGAGACCTCCTCAAAGAGGTCTGACACAGGATTGTTCAAGATGATATAAGTAAAATGGGAAAAACGGGTAAGGTTTATTGGAAGAAGTCAACCAACAAGAAATGTTGGTCACAAAAATCAAATTTAAGCTTTGTCAGGGTAATTTGGGGTCTGCCAAAGTGGTCCTAAGCACCAATTCACTAATAGGCAAACACTCCCATCCAAATTGGTATAATACACCAAAACTGACTTCACTCGAGTAATTGATTAAAGTTGTATCTGACCTGAACGCATAATTTTGTAAATGGAATGTTTTTAAAACCCCATTCCTAAATCAACTGAATTGAGCCATCCTTGTTAATTTAATAGATTGTCCGTTTTAACGCCTGGGCCGATGCAAGGGGCTGGGCATTAGGCACCTCACTAGTACCAACCTGGGTACTTGGCTTGTACCCAGCGTTGGTTATGTATGCTTGAGGTCAGGGAGGGCCTGAAGCTTCACATTCTGGGCCTCCTGCCGCCCAGTCTTATCCTTGGGGTTGGTGCCCACTATCATGTCATTTAAGCATGACATCCGCCCTTATAAGGGCTATTTTGATATAGGCTTCTCCACCAAAGAGGATGTGGCTGCAGCAGCAGATACGCCCTTAATATACAAAAGCTCCCCCATTTCCACCACCTGAAAACGTCTCCCAGATGATATCACACTTGTGGTGACATTTGCAAACCTCCCCTCACACCTTCTCCCTCAGACATTTTATGAGGAGTTGATGTCAGGGCTGTCCACTTATGATAAAAACCTCATCCTCCAATTTATTGTCTTATGTGGTGCTGAGCGCCTCATGGCACCTCAGGCAATGGCCACCATTACCCACCACCAGCTGAACATGGCCCAGCTCATCCCACCGTGTGCCTACATCCCATCTGCACCTGACCATTTTTCTTGGCTCACATTGACAACGGCCACACAGTTTTCCCCCTCTGCCATGAATTGGACCATACCAAAAAGTCATGTTGATATGATTCAAACCCTGTGAATACTGCCATCACCACCCAGAAGGCCACACCAACAGTTTCAAGTGGAGATTTTGGCTGCCCCACCCACCAAGTAGTGCGCTCAATGAACCAGCAGCAAAATCAAGCAACCCAAATCCAAGCCAGCCAGTTTCCACCCATGCCAACTATTTGGGAGCAGGTTTGGACCCATATTCAATCCAAAAATTTTCTCGCCCCAAAACTTACCCAACCATACCCAACTATCACCAAATCAATCCAAGTCAACCAAAATCCCTGGGATTTGTTGGATGAAGTGACCGAATCTGGTGAAATTGTCCACCACTTGCTAAACCAATTGATTTAGAACCTTTTATGAATTCAGACTTTGATGCCCCACTCCCGCCCAAACAATAGGTCTCCAAACCCAATGTTATCCCATACCAAAGCGACCACCAGCTTGCTGAGGCTGCAGTAGCCTCACCCAAAAATAGCCATCTTCATGAAGCCGTGGCAAAATCTGTTACTGAATTTAAAAAAGGCTGCACATCACCCAGTTCCCCACAATTTCCCTGTAGTTGCAAAAGAGGAAATCAAACGCTTAGCTGAAACTCCCACCACCGCTGTCAAACATGTCGCTGAACTGGCAGTATTTTCCCATCCACACAAGTAACCAGAGCCAACATCGCAAAGTTCACCCAACTTTCAAATGCCTGCATTATAGCTGAACATCACATGGCCAAACTCATGGAGGCTATAATTCAGGCCCAAATTCTTGGGTTTAACAAATATACGCTCTGCCTCAACCCTCATCCAGCGGATGCCCCAACCCCTTTGCTATCGCCATTGGTCCGCCTCTTCATTGCTGAAATCAAAATTGATAATTTTCCTGATCCCCCCTAAGTTATGGATGAATAAGCGGCTCGCCGCTGTGCCACCGGTAGGTTGTTTTCTTGTTTCTTTTGCGTTTTCTACTGCTTGTTTAGGGTGGTTGGCTCTGTTTTGGTTGACTTAGTTTTGGATTTTCTGTTTTGGTATTGTCTATTACCTGGTCAGCTTGCCTCAGTTAAATAAAAAAGTACCTGAAAGCACTTTTAAGCCACCAAAAGTTATTGAATTAAATAATCTCCTAGTTGATCTTTTTATCCAAATTAGGGCAAATTTTTAATTCATTTGATAAAATTTTCATCTGAGGTTACCCCAGTTATCAATTTTTCCAACTGAGGATGCTCCTAGTTGATCCCTCTATTTGGAAATGGATTTTTAAGCCTATTGTACTACCTTTAGACAGTTATCTAGGTTTCAACACAGAGCTGTATGATTTTCTGAAAATAATGTGCTATAGATCCAAAACAGTAAAGGTCTATAAATAGTTGGGTGTAGGGTAAGGTAAGTTAGATAGGGTTGAGCAGAATCTACCCAAAGCTCATCCACAGTTTTCCCAGGTTCCTAATTTGGAAAAATGAATGCGCCCTTGGTTTGGCACCTCTTTTAGTTCAAAAGGGATGTGTCATGAAAGATGCTAATAAAACTAAATCTTTGCTGCCATTCTGGATGAGTAGACATTCAATATTTAAACCAGAATACCTGGGTATAGCTGACCACATTAAATTATTTTTATTTAGAACAAAAGAACTTTAAGCTGGTTACTGACAATAAGGGTTACCAAGAACGCCCATTATTAGCCTAACAGTGGTGGCAGCCGCGCTTAGATTCCAGAAGTGGTAGGCCAGAGCCAGGGGCTGCATCAGGAGTGAGACCATTGCTGAAGCCTAAAAACCTCATAAAATGGCTATGGAAATTGGCAATTGTGGTAGAAGTACCTCTTATAACTAGGTAAAATTGCGTGCTTTAGGGCTGAATAGATAGAGACAAGCATATTGTGCCCTATAGCATTACCTCATATAAAAACTGAGGGTAAGTGCGTTGTGATGAGCGTCACTATGGACCAGCTAAAGCAAAGACTAGAGGAACATGGCATCAAATAAATACTGCGTAATAAGTAAAGTCAAAATTTAAGGTTTTAAAGGATTTTCCCTATTTAAGACTGAAGAAAAGATAGTGACCAACAGCAAAACCTGTTTAATAATGCTAACTTATGACGCATATGGGAAAATAAAAGGGGTGTGCATTACAATCAGGGAGTTTTACATAATGAAAAGCGCAATGGATTGACAGACTATAGAATTCCAATATTAACTTTGATCAAGATTAGCATTTTGGCACACCAACCCTTACTTAGATCATCGCTATCAAAAAGTTTTCCAATCATTTGAAATTTTTGGTCACGTCTTGACAGTAAGCAGAAATTGTTTGCGGAATTGTGAGCCAAAACCATGATTAGGAAAGGATGGTCTAAAACCCAGTTATAATCAAGTTGAGCTGGCCCATCTAAACTACTGGGGATGGGCTTGCCACACCTTAAGTAAGCTGGAAGGCTTGGAAGCATACTATACCCTGTTTTGATCCAACTAGTTCACCTGCCTTTAAAATAACACAGATACTTTGGTCAAACTTAAGCCCTGTTGTTGGCAAGTATGGCATTGGAGGGGAAGGCAACCTTCCTGCTGATGGTGAACTCTGGTCTCTACCACCTCCTTTCACAGTCCCTATCTCTTTACATAACTCTTTAATAATAGGAAAAATAGTAGTTGAGAAACCTAGAGGTGGTAGGCTGTGACCTACCACTCTTCCACTACATGGGCTAAATCATTCTTACCGATGAAAAGATGGAAGATTTTTTGGGCCCACTCTTGGTTTTGTTTGGAACTCAATACCATCCAGGCATAGGGGTTGCTCCACAAGACTTACAAAATTCAAGGATCTGTCCAGATTAGTGGCTGCATCTAGCTCCATATTCAAGTCCTCAAATATAAGTAATCATCTAAAAATGGTTTATGGACTTTTTTATGCCAATAACCCTTTACTGATATTCTTGGTGTGTGATTTCAATATAATGTCTGGATATCTGAAGTCCAAGAAAGTTTATTAAGGAACAAAGTATTTCAGAATGTTTTTTATAAAGTTTCTCCTCTGATAACTTCTCCTGATAACTTTAGTATCTTTAATTTTAATACTAATTTACTATATGTTTTGACCTTGGAAGTTTTATTTAGAGTTTAAAAAGATATAACAATGCAAGATTATTTAATCAAAATTAATTGACCAGTTTGATTATTTATCTTCCAATTCTAAAGGCGTTATTCCACTTTTTGTTGCAACTGGGAGAGATTGCACGGGTAAATGACACTAAAAATAGGACACACTGTATGAGTACAGTAAACCTCAAAAACATCATAGAGCATATTTAAGCATAATAGCTTTATTAAACAATCCTTTAAATCAAGTATAGTCTCAGGGTGTACTTCCAGCATTGGGGGATCTAATGTAATCCAAATAAACTTCTCCAATCGGATGTAGTCTCAGGATGTACTTACAACACAGGAGATCCTACATAAAAGGAGTCCACATCCCATTGGGGCTAATTCATGCTCAATTGTTGCATTTTTGAATTTCTTCCCTATTTCAGTTTGAGGCAAACAATTTATACCCTGGCCTCTATTCACCCAGCTTTCCTTTAAGCTGCCCAAATCTTCTAAATTTTTCTTCTTCAGGTTAACTAAAAGCCTGTTGAATAAGCTTTTTAAAACCTGATGTTTGACTATTTAAGGTCAGCCACATCTTGTAAATGGTCTGTCCATCCTCCGTAGCATTAAGGCAATTATCTATTAAATGTCAATAGAGGAATTAGGGTTTCAATTGACAAGGATATTTAGGACAAAAATTAATGAGCCATATTTGTGATTTTTGACAGAGATATTTAAACTGATCTGAAGGGAAGCATTTGAATAGATATGACTGATGGGAACTTGTTTTTGGTTACTGGCCATCTAGTTGACAAGTGGATAGGAATCAATCCACAAAATTAAACAAAAAAGTAGATAATAATTATGAATTTGGGCTTGTGAGAAGAAAAGAAAAGGATTTATTGAAATATCTTCCAGAGGATCAATATAAATCAATCTTCCATATATTGGTATTGTTGGGATTTTTGCCCATATTCCCAGCATGCTAGATTAACTGGTGTCGCTAGGGGAAAATTCCCTAAAGCGAAGTGAATTGGAAATCAGTTGGCCCAAATTTTAGAGGAACTACATTTAGGGGATTTTGGGATATTCGCCTGGTCATATCTGTCAGGGATTGATCCGCATGAATACCTAATATCTCATCGGGTGGAGCAGCCAACAAAATAGGGGCATCTGATAGTGATTAACTATCAGGTGTACCAATTGTCTTTGGTCAGGTTTCATCACTGACTGATTGGGAATGAGTAGTGAGTTGCAAGGTGAGTGATGCCACCTGCAACTAGCGAATCAATTGGTTGGTGAAGTGACCTGCCATAATGGGTAAAAAGTTCCATTACCTAAGCAGGTTGCTAACCAATTATGGTTGGTTTGCTTTGATCAAGAGGAAAACGTTAGGGACATGTTTCCAACTCTTTCCATTTGAGGTCTCAAGGATGTCCAATGATGGAATTTTAGCCAGGACGGGGAAGACCATTGCTGCCAAGACGAGGAAGGGTGAGTCAATGGCAACGGCTGCCATTTCATTACAGAGGTGTCAACTGAGGGTTAGATAGCTGAATCCCCTAAAAATTCCCTAGGATTTAGTATAGTAAAAAAAGTATTATTGCCAACAGTATTAGTATTATCAGTTTTATTGTAGATTCAGTTATAGTTAGACTGTTAGCATCCAGTATGAAGTTCCATCTCAAGGATATTATTGCAGAAGGAAATAATTGGTAGACTCTCATAGAGAAGATTAGAGATCTGAGTGGAGATCTAGAGATGAAGGGAACCACAACTAAGGGATTGCTGCTGACTGTGTGTTGGGCCAAAATAAACTGTCATCAGAAGATCTCGATGAAGATCAGGTGGACAATATTGCAGAGAAAGAATCCCTATGAGTACGACTATCAAGTATTTAATCAGAAATACCGGCCAAAGTGTTGGGCCTGATAATAGTTTTAACTTAACTATGGATAGTAGTCTCCATACTATTATCAGATAATATATTCTTTACAACGCGAGGTGCATGAGGAAATTAAACCTGTGCAGTAAAAAGATCACTAGGGTTGTTTGCCAATAAGAACAAACTAGTAAATTTTTACAAATATCATCTACTAAATAACAAATGCGAATGTCCAGCCCTAACTATGCCAGCAAAAATATGATGGCAGGTTGATGGGACCCATCTCTGCTTTTAAATACTGATACTGGGAAGAGGAGCAGTGAGATCAATAGGGCATATGAGATTATTACCATACTTAATTTCTATGGTGGTCAAACCCCTAATTGCAACAGACAATAATTTATAATACTACTATAATTAGCCAATGGTTTAATCATATTTAATTAAGACTAAGAGCTAGTGACATACTAAGATTTGAAACTTAATTTGGATTGACTTAAGACCCTTTTTCAGATAAATGACTTGTGATCATCAGAAGATCACATCACCACACATGGTTGACAGGACCCAGACATGTCATCCCTCAGCTACCCTCCTTAATCTGGTAATAATATTTAATTATTAAAGAAAAATCTATTTCCCATTTCCTGAGTTCTAGTACTTATCATCTTTTAGAATTTTTACATAAAAACCCTAAATCTTGATATAATCCCTTACTTTTGTGATCTATTTTTTTAGTTTGATGACTTTTTTGATTCTATAAGAAGCCTCTATTGAATTTTATAAAATTTTTGAGCAAGGCTGCGATCAATATTACTTAAGTTTTGGGGAAACCCCCTGCATTATAATTGGGAGTAGCATTCTTTTAGGACTGAGAAGGGGGCCAAACAGGTTGCTTAACCCCTCACCAAATAGAGATTACTATCCCATGTGGTTGATGAGAAGCGGGTGATTGCCACCCTCAGAATTTTTTTCTTTAACCCCTCTGCTACCAACAAAGTTTGTGAAGAAGATTGAGGGGGCATATCAGGGGTGGTGGCAAGGACACATTGCCAGCAGGAAGTTCGCAGCTTTCCACCCTAACATGAGGCTTCCCAACATAGTTCAATTTTTAGTAGTAGTAAGTTGATACTAAGAAAAAACAAATTTTTCAAAGTACTCTCAGATTCAAAATCTACCCATATGAACTTACCCCCACCACCAGTAAAGGTGAGCCCACCTGTTAGGATTTTTGCCCATATTCCCAGCCTGCTAGATTACCCGGTGTCGCTAGGGGAAAATTCCCTAAGGCAAAGTGAAACAGAAATCAGTTGGCCTGAGTTTTAAAGGAACTACATTCAGGGGATTTTGGGATATTCACCAGGTCGTATCCATTGGGGATCAATCCGGATGAATACCTAAGATCTCATCAGGTGGAGTAGCTGATGAAATAGGGGCATCTGATACTGATTAACTATCAGGTGTTACAATTGGAATGGGTCAGGTTTCATCACTGACTGATTGGGAATGAATAGTGAGTTGTGAGGCGAGTGATGCTGCCTACAACTAGCGAGTCAATAAGTTGGTGAAGTGAACTACCATAATGGGTAATAAGTCCAGTTACCTAAGAAGGTCGCTAGCCAATTATGGTTGGTTTGCTTGGACTGAGAGGAAAACGTTAGGGACTCGTTTTCTGACTCTTTCCATTTGAGGGCTTGAGGATGTCCAATGATGGAATCCTAGCCAGGATGGGGAAGGGTGATTTAATGGCAACAGCTGCTGTTTCATTGAAGAGGTGTCAACTGAGGGTTAGATGGCTGAATCCCCTACTATATAATTCCCTAGGATTCACTATAATAAAAAAAGTATTATTGCCAACAGTATTATTAGTATTATTAGTAATATTGTCAATTTGGTGTATAGTTAAACTATCAGCATCCATTGTGACGTTCCATCTCAAGGATAGTATTGCAGAAGGCAATAATTGGAAGACTCTCAGAGAGAGAGTAGAGATCTGAGCGGGGATCTAGAGATGAAGGGAACCACAATCAGGGATGGCTGCCGACTGTGTGTTGGGCCAAAAGAGACTGTCACTGGGGCATCTGAATGAAGATTGGTTGGACAGGAATATAGGGAATGAATCCCTAAGAGTACAACTTATAGAGTATTTAATCAGAAGTACTGGCCGAAGTGTTGGGCCTAATAATAGGTTAAACTCAACTACAGATAATAGTTTCTATACTATTCTCAGATAATACATTCTATACAACACAAAGTGCTTGAGGAAATCGAACCTGTGCAGTAAAAAGGTACTGGGTTGATGACCAAAAATTAACTTAAAGTAAATTTTTACAAGTTGGTGCTCACTACAGGGGTAGTTGAGTAAAGAATCTGTTTATAATGTTGTATATAGAAGAAATGCGCAAGTTGTGGACTGAGATCGCCACTGTGAATCAGAATGCTTTAAACTCAGTGGACCATCGGGAGTTCATGACCTTAAAAAGTGAGTCACCAAGGTGGAGGAATGAGTAAAAATGTAGCCAACTTTAGGAATGAGATACTTGGCAAAGTAAACTTGTTAAAGAAGAAAGAAGGAGACCTTGTTTGAGAGGTCCTATTCCTGAATGGAGCAAGAAGTGGATCACATTCATTTAAGAAAGTTCAGTGTGGATATCGAGAAATTGATAAAAGAAGTAGAGGACTTGAAAGCCCACAGATGTGCATGTGAGCTTGATATGTCCAGTGATGCTAAAGAGAGAAGTCCTCAAATGATACTTGGGAAGATGAATACCCCAAGAAATTTGCCACCCACATTTAATGCTGTTTTGGAGATGATGCCCAAAGCTACTCCACAAGTTAGCCGAGTAGCTGAAACAAGAGGATCAGCCCAAAATGAATCAGAGAATCTAGAGCAACACTGAAATTGCCTACATTTCATCGAGATAATGCCCCAGCATTCTTCTGACTGTTTGACATAACTATGAATAGATACAGGGATCATCAAAGGCGTTGACGGTCATGAACTTACTGGACACCAACTGCCAGAACCTAGTGTTACACCACTTGGAGGGGGACAGCTGGTCATATGCTGAGGCTAAGGTGGCCACAATGAAAGAGTTCTGGAGTTCAACCCGCATGTTGAAATGCAAGAAAGAATCTATGGGAATTCAATTCCATAAAGACGAGTCTTTTGCTAGCTTCACAGATTGATTCCACCAGGAGTCGCAGATCCTGGCTGGAGCAAAAGCGTTAGATGACTTTAATGCTAGAATCGCTTTGTAAGCGGCCCTTTGGCTCTATTGTAATTTGAATCAAATGATGTCTTCCATATTTGTGATGGAGATAACTACCTCACAAATGGTAGACAACCTGAAGATTTTGGGAGCGACGTTTGATGCCCCAGACATAAGCTTCAAGTCTGATCTGGTCAAAAATCCAAATCCCATGAAGGGAAACAAAGGGGCAAAAGAGGCTACTAACTGAACTGCGCCATGAAATAAGTACAAAGAATTCAGATGGTCAAACAAGAAAGAGAAGGTCTGCTTTCATTGTGGCGGGAAAGGACATTTTGCTGCACACTGAAAAAAGCTAAAGGATCATATTAACGTGGTCCAGGCCAAGGAGACTGCAGTAGCCAAAGATTTGGGAAAAGGGCCCCTACCTAGACAAGGAACAGTCTAGAGCGGTGGAGAAACCTGTTCCTCCCAATATCATGAATGAAGAATTAGACATTAGCGATCTGTTTGTAGAAGACGAGCAGGATCAGCTATACCAAGTGGTCAACATGGATGTAAATGTCGTGACCAGAGCCGGGGTGAAGAAGATTGACCATGAGATAATTCAGGAAGTTGCCCAGCGTATGCCTGACAACTGGCAGAAAAGATTTGGACCACTGAGAATCCTGATGAGTTATAAGATGTTCATTTAGATGAGGCCAATCTGTCAATTCTTCTTAGTGCAATAAAGGAATTGTTTCCTGAATTATCGGCGCAGATTATTTATACCCTAGATTTGGCTAATAACGCTGCAATTCACTCAGTAAATACTATATTACAATACTCCAAGTGTACATATATAGATATTCAAGTTTATTGAGTGAGGGTGAGGGCGATTGTTGACAGTGGAGCGCCCATCAATATTGCGTCAAACAAGCTGGTGAAGAGGATGAAGATATCCGAAGACTTTGAACACAAGAGAGAATATGAAACAGCTGGGCCAAACACCACTGTTTCCTGTGGAGCGTATAGTGCACTGCCACTTTGATTCAGGTCGTTGGTGGTATCCGCGCTAGCAATAATTTTGGCAAACCAAAACTACAATATTCTGATCAGAACGGAGTTTCTGTGGGCCCCCAAAAAGGAAAAATTTGGGGGGGTTTTTTTTAAAAAAAAAGGGGAAAAAAAAATTTTGGGAAAAAAAGGAAAAAAAAAAAAAAAGGAAAAAAGGGCCAAGGGGGGTTTTTCCTTGGGGGGGGAAAAAAAATTTTTTTTTTTTTTTTTTTTGGGGGGAAAAAAAAAAAATTTTTTAAAGGGACCAACCAAAACTTTTTAAAAAAAAATTTTTTAAAAATTTTCCCAGAAAAAAAAGGGGGAAAACCCCCCCAAAAATTTTAAAAAATTAAAAAAATTTTTTTTTTGGGTTTTTTTTGGGGTTTTTTGGGGGGAAAAAAAAAATTTTTCCCCCCAATTTTTTTTTAAAAAAAAAGGGGTTTTTTTAAAAAAAAAAAAAAGGGGAAAAAAATTTTCCGGGGGCCCCCCCCTTTTTTCCCCCCCCTTTTTTTTTTCCCCAAAAAAAAAAAAAATTAAAACCCGGGGAAAATTTTTTTAAGGAATTAAAAAATTTAAAAAAAACCCCCTTTTTTTTTAAAACCCTTTTTTTTTAAAAATTTTTTTAAATTTTGGGGTTTTTATTTTTTTTGAATTTTCCGGGTTTTTTAAAATTTTTTTTTTGGGGGGGGGTTTTTTTTTTTAAAAAGGGGAAAAAAACCCCAAAAAACCTGGGCCCCCCAAAAAAAAAAAATTTTTTTTGGGGGTTTTGGGGGTTTGTTTTTTTGGGGCCAAAAAAAAACCCCGGGGGCCCGGGAAAAAAGGGGCCAAAAAAATTTTTTTTTTTTAAAAAAAAAAAAGGGGAGGAATCAAATCATCGCATTTATTCATTTTGATCCTGATGGCAGAATTGAGATGATTCCACAATTTTTAGTCTCACGATGATATGGGATTACCAGCCAGGGTGGCTGAAAGCATCAACCTATTGGTTAATTGAGAGCATCTCATTGATCTGCTGGAAGGGCAGAAGGAGGAGGTGCTCAAATTATTCAAAAATATCAGGAAGTGTTCACTCAGGACTACCACAATTTGGGATGCGCACAAAGTGTAATTCACAAGGTTGACACCGGGGAAAATCTACTGATAAGGATGAGACTGATCTGAAGATTAAAAGCTGCCAAAGCGGTAGTGGAGGATGAGGTCAGCAAACTAGTAAAGCAAAGGCTTCTAGTTCCATCGTCAAGTCCCTGGGTGAGTCTGATTTTGATTGTGAAGAAGAAGGATGGATCATTTTGGGTAGTGATTGACTACCAGAGGCTGAACAAAATTACAAAGAAGGATTTGTACCCACTACCAAGGAGTGATGTGAAGTATTATTTTAGAAGAGAAGTATTTTTCCACAATGGATATAATCGAGGATACTGGCAGATCGACTTGCCAGAAGAAGACCAAGAAAAATGTGCGATTATAACCGCGTGGGGGTTATACCAGCTGACAAGGATGCCACAGGGTCTTTGCAATGCGCCCGCGCATCCAGAGGTACATGGACGTGATATTATAAGACCTGAAATTGTCGTGCGTCCTTGTATCTGGATGATATCAATGTGTTCAGTAGAACGTTTACTGATCTCCTCCATCACTTGGAAGAAGTTTTTAAGAAATACCTGCAGCTAACTTGAAGATCAAGCCAAGGAAGTGCCACTTCTTCGAGAAGGAGCTGGAATACCTGGGATTTGTGATTAACGCAAGTGGGATTGCAGCCGCAACCCCAGAAGTTAGCAGCTATTGAGTGCATGGCTGTGCCAAAGAGTGTCCGAGACATCCAAGTATTTCTTGGGATGGTCAGATACTACAGAAGATTCATTCAGGACTTTACCTGATTAGCCAAGCCTTTGTTTCATTTTATTAAAGGATCCAAAAAAAGGATTTGTATGGAATGAAGTGGCCCAGGACTCCTTCAATGAGTTACGCTGGTATTTAGTAGATTTGCAGATTCTGAAATATCTGAACCCTCAATCAGGAGTTTACCATTCAAACTGATGCTATTGATGGCGATTGGCACCATACTGAGCCAAGTAGATGAACTTAGGGACGAGCATCTGGTGGCATATGTGAGCCGGACACTCTCAGCTGCTGAAAGGAACTACATCGTGAATGAACATGAATACCTTGCAGTAATTTATGCATGTAAGCAGGTTTGGGTGTATGTCCATGAAACGCACTTTAAGGTGGTGATGGACCACTCTTCGCTGCATTGGCTGCACAATCTACAAGAACCAGAAGGATGACTGGCCCAATGGGCTCTTATGCTTCAGGCTTACGATTATGAGATAGTACACCAAGTGGGGGCTTTTCATCAGAACGCGGATGGCTTATTGTGGTTGCTAATGGTCCAGTTGGTATACCCACAGGCGGATTAGCTATTCCAGAGAATGGTCGAAGGAAGAATTGAGGACAAGCCTCTAGAAATCCAAGGTGCGCTTTTAAAACAATGGAAAACACCAAGACTATGGATGGACAAGTATTCAAGACGATCAACGGGAAGCAGCTATTGTTCCCAAAACTGTCAGAAAGAGCAGTAATAGTATAAAAAGCTCACAAGGTTGTCAGTCATGGAGGCCTGAGAAAAACAACTGATCATATTTGCCAGTATTATTACTGGGAATTGATCAACTACAATGTCACAGATCATCTGGCTTGTTGCGTAGAGTGCCAGTTGCACAAACCACACAAGAACCAACTAGATACTGACTGGTCCGACCTGGATTCGCCTGGCACACGGTGTCCATCAATGTGATGGTACCGCTGGTGATGAGCACAGGAGGAGTCAAGTACATTATAGTTTCCATCGACCATCTGACAAGATGGGCTCGAAACAAAAGCCCTAAACAGAGGTGACGCTACCAGTACTGCGAGATTCATCCTGGATCAAGTAGTATACTGGCATGGATGTCTGCGAGTCCTACTGATTGACAATGGGACCAACTTCACATCTCATGTGATCCTGAGGGCAAATGAAATAATGGGAATCTGAGGAGTCATGTCAGTACCCTACCAGTTGGAGACAGACGGACTGGTAGAATGGGTCAATGGGATGCTGGCCATGACGCTAAGGAAGCTAGTCACAGGGAGAAATTCCGTGTGGGGAATGTACCTGAGTTCGATGACGTTTGCCTATAACATTATTCATCACACAGCGATGGGAAAGACGCCATTTGAATTTTTATATGGAAGAAAGACTTCGTTGCCGCCAATATTATATTTGGTAGTAGAATATATGTCAGGATGTGTACTGAGCAATACTTGAACCAACTGATGAGTATCCTGATTAATATGCAATCACAAGCATCTGATATGACCTTGTAAGTCCTGGGAAACGTCTATTGGCGGTTGGTTTGGCCATTTTTCCATTTACAAGTAAGAAGGTACCAAAGAGGATGGCTGTACCCCTCGTTACTCAGGGCGATCTTGCTCACATGGTAGATGAGCGCTGGGTAACAGCCCTCCAACTTTGGATACCACTCCTGATATCCACACTCTCCTAGGCAGAATTGCTATGAGGAATCAGTGAAATCTGCGCTGAGATTGCCAAAATGAAATTGATCATAACCAAATTGAGTGGCAATCAGCCCGATGCTCAGATTTTAAATGGTCAAAAAGGTATGAAGACTGAGCTATCGGTCAGAAAGCCTGACAGTTGCGATTTGGTTAACATGACAATCAAAAATCTCCTCTCTCCCAAATCCATCAGGCATCACCCCCAATGGGCAGATAATAGCACCAGACAGTATCAATGAGGTTTTGAAGCATCCTGTTAACAAATTGGGTGTTGCGCCTGATGCAATGCTACCAACCAAACAATCAGCCCAGTGACCAAGCACGGGTGGGTTGGGTGTCCTGAACCTGTTCCCAACCAAATGGGCCCACCTCTATGTGGGGTGGCCTTGGGGGATTACCACCGCTTGTTGGGCTAAACGCCGTCGCGCCAACTATCAATAATGTAGTAGAGCCTTGGTTCAGACATTCAAGGTCAAACTGGCAGCAACTCAGCCCACCACCAAATTTTGCAATGTCAGTTCCCAAGGAACAAAACTGCCTATTCCTGAATAATTTGCTGGTTAGGCTGAATTTGCAGGACCCAATCCCAGCTTGGTTTCCAAATTGACTAAAATTTAATAAGTCATATTGAACTGAGAAAATTGTTGGTCAATTTTTCTTTCCTAAATTCCTATTAAAAATCCATTCCCAAAATTAGTTTCTTAAATGTTAAAAATTAAGCCGCCTTATCTGCTGATGTTCTTGTACCCCTAGGGGTTAACGGCCATGTGCATCTAATACTTTATTTTGTGCCTATATGAAATTCTGACTCACCAGCAGATATTGGTGGAACTCCTTTCTGGTTCCATATTCGTTGTATCAGCAGCAGTGCCCCGGGCATTCTGGTTTGCTGTTTGGATGCTCTGACATATGGGCTGGCAGGCCAGTCCAATTCTTACTTGCTGTTCACCTGACATAATCGAACAACCATTATTCTTAGCCATTTACGCCTCTCTCACATGTGTAGGCGCAACAAATGGTTCCTTCTTTCCAACTGAGCCAGGTTGTAAAGAAGATTATCTCAGACTACATTAGACCAGCCACACTCAAACCTCCAAAACCATGCCCCATAGTTGCCGCAGCTATTTGCTATTGGTTTCCCCGGATCCCACCATTATCTCTTTGGTATCGCTGTATTCATCCACAACTACAAATAAGGAGAACTACGCTTACTTCTTAGTACCCATGAAGATTAGCGTTGGTTCTCATCACGTCTCCTTTGAGGCCCTGGTGGACACTGGAGCCATGGGAAATTTTATGAGTGTTGAATTGGTGCAACAATTAAAGTTGGAAATGGATGCAGGCTCCTCAGTGATGGTGGCCTTATCTGCTTATCAGCCCTCATATGTCGTTCACTGACTGGTACCTTTTTCAATATACCCATTTAGCTTTTGCAATCGCTTTTTGGCTATGCCGGACTTGCTGTTTCTGGTGATCTTAGGTGTGGGGTGGTGGCGTCAGCAACATGTGAAGTTTCATTTAGAGTCTAATACATTGTCATTTACCAAAGATCATTTGGAGGGAGAATTCCCTTTGATTGATACCCTCAAGAAGGTATAAGGAACTAGCTCTATCACTACCCTAGTCACTTCTGCGGGCGTTCTGGCTGATTTCCCCAAAAACTTAATGCGCTATCAGATAATCTTCAATATGGAAAAGGCAGAGCACACGCCTAAACACACAGGTACAATTGTGGGTTTTGAACAACCGTGGAGTAGGTAAACATCAACTGTCCGTTGTATCCTCATACAGCGGAGGATGAAGTTGCACTCAATACCTGGTTGGACAATATGTTGAAAAAAGGTTGTTTGTTTAAGGAGACCTCACCTGTCGCCTCCCCCATCGTCTTCACCAAAAAAGCGGATGGTTATCTCTGTCCCTGCATGGATTATGGCCATTTGAATAAAATAACAGTTACTGATCCCTACCCATTGCCTCTGGATCAGACAATCAGTCATGCAATCACCAAATCCCATGTGTTCTCTAAGCTGGATCTAGTGAACGCCTTCAATCAAATCTGGGTAATGGAAGTGCAGGAATGGTTAACAGCGATCTGGACAAAGCGTGGCATTTTCCAATTTCGTGTAATGCCTTTTGGGCTGAAGAATGCTCCCACTACATTTCAACGAATGATTGATAATGTACTGGGTGACCTCTGGTTAACCTGTGCTGTTGCATACATCAATGATATTCTGGTTCACTACCCAACTCCCAAACAACATGCAATTGACTTGGAAGCGGTGGTGGTCGCCTTACATAAGGCAGGGTTGTTCCTCAAACCGTCCAAGTGTGAGTTTTATAAGGAGGAGGTTACTTTCCTCAGTAATCTGGTTCTTAAAGATGGTGTCGCAATCCCTCCCATTAAGTTGGATGCTACACAGTGCATTCAAAAAGTTCTGGGACTAACGTTTCAAAGAAACAACTTTACAAATAAATAAACTTTCTTTTATCATAATTTTACATACAACCTTTCCCTCTCTATACATATTTATATTGCTAAAACAATTGTTAAAAGGTATGCACATAGTTCCTATTTTGTATAACCATGTTTAAACCAGATGTCACATTCTTCTGAATTGTCTCAACTTTATCAAAAGGATAAACCTTCAGTGCCACCTTCAGATTATAATTATCCACCCTATTCACCAGATTTGGCTCTGTCTGACTTCTTTCTGTTCTCTAATCTGAAGGTGGCACTGAAGGTTCATCCTTTTGATAAAGTAGAGACAATTCAGAAGAATGCGACAGCTGGTTTAAACATGGTTATAAAAAATAGGAACTATGTGCATACCTTTTAACAATTGTTTTAGCAATATAAATATGTATAGAGAGGGAAAGGTTGTATGTTAAAATTATGATAAAAGAAATTTTATTTATTTGTAAAGTTGTGTCTTTAAAACGTTAGTCCCAGAACTTTTGAATGCACTGTGTATCTGGGAGTGGCCAACCCCAACTACCCAGAAACGACTACAAAGTTTCTTGGGAACCATCATTTTCTTAAAAAAGTTCTCCCCCGCACTCTCTCAGCTCGCCGCCCCACTCCACCCACTCACAGGGGAAGATGTACCTTTTCGTTAGATGGATGAATGCCAACAGGCGTTCAAATTGATTAAAGAGGTGTTTGTATCCTCGCCCATTTTAAAACATGCTGATCCCACCAAGCCATATATTGTTGCATGCGATGCATCATCAGTAGCTGTTGGAGCAGTGTTGCTCCAGGAGCACTATGGCTTGGAACACCCAAGCACCTACTTTTCCAAAAAATTTACCTCTATGGAGCAGACTTGGGCTATTTATGACAAGAAGTTGGCAGCTGTTGCATGGGCCCTAACTCATTGGAGGTACCTGTTACAGGGTACCCAAAATGAATTAACAGTTTTCATGGATCACCAGGCCTTGTTGTACTTTTGTAAACCCCAAAAATTGGCACACCAACAATCCTGAACCTATCAGAACCTGTGCAGTTTCAACTTCAAATATGAATTTGTAAAAGGTGCACTAAATGTAAATCCCAATTTTTTCAGTCACAGCCCCACCCACAGTTCCGCGGATCTGGAGGAAGTAGATCTCGTTACTGTGATTCCTACCACCCAAATCTTGTCAATTGTTCCCCCTGTTGTTTCTTCCATCGCTCTGGCCCCTGACGCTCCATTAGTTGCTCAGGTCTTAGCCAGTCAAATGGCCTGCCCTGAGGGCATGGAGTTGGTGGAGCAGTTATCCCACCAGAAGCCTAAACACTCCCTATACTCACTAAAGGAGGGTCTTATATATTTTAGATCTTGCGTTTGGGTTCCCCCTCCTTCCAAACTGAAGTTTTCGCACACATCACGATCCCCCTCACAGTTGGTCATCCAGGTTCTAAGAAATGCATCGATTTGATTAAATGGACCTACAATTGGGCAGGTTTGACAAAAGAAGACCCAGCCCAGATCGCCGATTGTGTTAATTGCGCCAGGGCCAAGTCAGATCGTTCTGGCAAAAATGGCCTCCTGCACCCCTTACAGCAGGCAGAGGGCCCATGTACATAAGTGTCCGTGGACTTTATCGTCAAGCTCCCCTGTTCAAATGGGTTCACAGTGGTGATGGTAGTGGTGGATCGCTTCATAAAATTTCCCTTTTTATACCTTGCACTTCCAGGATTCATCCAAAGAAACTGCACACCTTTTCATATGCCATGTGTTTTCAATGTTTGGTCTCCCCCAGGAGATCATCAGTGACCATGGCTCTCTTTTCACCGCGCGGTTTTGGAGTGACTCCTATCAACCCTGAAAATATCCCACTGTCACTCCACAGTGTTTCATCCTCAGTCTGACGGCCAGACCAAGCGGGAAAATAAGTTCTTGAGCAGTACTTGCGTTGCTATGCTGCAGCCGTGCAGGATACTTGGGCTGATGACCTCCCTCTCACCCAATTCGCGTACAATAATGGAACCCACGAGTCCACAGGGTTTTCCCCTACAGC
Source organism: Massospora cicadina (assembly GCA_022478985.1). Classification (NCBI taxonomy): domain Eukaryota; kingdom Fungi; phylum Entomophthoromycota; class Entomophthoromycetes; order Entomophthorales; family Entomophthoraceae; genus Massospora; species Massospora cicadina. The sequence continues at coordinate 219,636 of JAKSZP010005285.1, read as the reverse complement.
AACGTTGGGTTATAATCCTTTGTTTTCAGTTGGACCGTGCTTACAGCCAGAGGTTCAAGCTGCCACGGACCACGCTTCTCATATTAGATTGACTCAAGCCTTAGTGCGGGAACACCTCACCAAAGCTATAGATGTCTATAAGCAGTTTGCAGATCAAAAACGCTTTCTGAGTCATGAGTTTATGAAGGGTTCTTACATTATGCTCGACACCCATCATTTAAAAATCCAGGCCCCTTCCCGCAAATTAGCCAGTAAACGCTTGGGTCCCCATCTGGTGGAGGAGGTATTGGGTAGTGAGGCGTTCTGGTTGAAGCTTCCTGTGCATTGGAAGCAGCATCCCGTTTTCCATGTTTCCCAGCTGTCACCCTTCAAGGGTGCAATACCCACAGAACCAGAACTAATCATCATCAAAAATGAAGAGGAGGTTGAGGTAGAGGCTATCCTGGCATCCCAGAAATCCTGACGTTCTGTACAATACCTCGTGACTTGGAAAGGGTATCCAGCTTACAAAAAAAGTTGGGTCAAGGCGCATGATTGCGCGAATTGCATGGACCTGGTCGATGCATTCCACATCTCCCACCCCAAAGCTCCCCGCCCTCCCCAAAAAGTCGCGTCTCTTATGGCAAACAAGTTACCCAAAGCGCTCAAGAATGTGGCTCTCGTGTAGTTCCTCAGTGGTGGGCTCCTTCCCTTGGGAAAAGGAAAGGGTAATGTAAGTCCTGGGGAATGTCCCCTGGTGGTTGATTGGGCCATTTTTCCATTTCCAAGTAAGAAGGTACTGAAGAGGATGGCTGTACCCCTCATTACTCAGGGCGATCTCGCTCACATGGTAGACGAGCGCTGGGTAACAGCCCTCCCACTTCAGATACCACTCCTGATATCCACACTCTCCTTGACAGAATTGCTACGAGGAATCAGTGAAATCTGCAATGTGATCGCCAAAATGAAATTGATTGTAACCAATTTGAGTAGTAATCAGCCTGATGCTTAAAATTTAAATGGTCAAAAAGGTATGAAGACTGAGCTATTGGCAAGAATGCCCAATGGTTGCAATTCAGTTAACATGACGATCAAAAAAATCTCCCTCTCCCAAATCCGTCAGGCATAACCCCCAATGGGCAGGTAATAGCACTGGACACCATCGATGAGGCTTTGAAGCTTCCTGTTAACAAATTGGGTGTTGCGCCTGATGCAATGCTACCAACCAAACAATCAGCCCAGTGACCAAGCACGGGTGGGTTGGGTGTCCTGAACCTGTTCCCAACCAAATGGGCCCACCCCTATGTGGGGTGGCCTTGGGGGATTCCCACCGCTCATTGGACTAAACGCTGTCATGCCAACTATCAGAAATGTAGTAGGGCCTTGGTTTAGACATTTGAGGTCAAACTGGCAGCAACTCAGCCCACCGCCAAATTTTTCAATGTCAGTTCCCAAGGAACAAACCTGCCCATTCCCAAATAATTTTCTGGTTAGGCTGAATTTGCGGGACCTGATCCCAGCTTGGTTTCCTCAAATTGACTACTATTTAATAAGTTGCATTGCACACAGAAAATTTTTGGTCAATTTTTCTTTCCTAAATTCCTATCAAAAATCCATTCCCAAAAATTAATTTTAATATGTTAAAAATTAAGCCGCCTTATCTGCTGACATTCTCATACCCCTCGGGGTTAACAGCCATGTGCATCTGGTACTTTATTTTGTGCTATATGAAATTCTGGCTCACTGGAAGATATTGGTAGAACTCCTTTCTGGTTCCATATTTGTTGTTTCAGCAGCAGTGCCCCGGGCATTCTGATTTGCTGTTTGGATGCTCTGGCATCTGGGCTGGAAGGCCAGTCTAATTCTTACTTGCCGTTCACCTGACAGACCTTGAAGAAAAGGATACAAGCGAAATTGACAGATGACAAGAACCAACCAGCATCAGAAGAATATCAAATAGGGGAAAGACTCGCCTATTGCGATATGCATGGTTTCAGGTAAAGAAACAAATTAGATGCTTTGTGGTTGGTTCCATTCTAAGTAATTTCCAAGATGGCAACTGATGCTTATTCCAGCAAGAATCTCTTGGATGGTAGAGTCATAAATCAAGTACATGCTAAGTATCTAAAGCATTGGATCAAGGAAAAAATAAAAAAGTTCCCAAAGGACTGATGAACCATTAATTTGGTCATGTCCTGATGATTAGGTCAAGTCCAAAAAAAGGACCTCTGAACCAATCTAGATGGTTAAGTCCAGAAAAGGACCTCTGAACCATGGAAAACTGGTAGGCTTAAGTACCCAGCACCCAGTTTGGGGGAAAAGATGGACCTCTGAACTGAAACAAGGTCAAGTCCCATAGAAAAAAGAAAAATAAAGATAAAAAATTGATAATAGTTATTGGAAAAAAAGATTATTAAAAAATGCATAGTAAAAAAAGATGATATATTTTTAGAATTTTTATTTTTTTTCATCCTCAGTATGGGGATGATTCCGCCTATGTCACCTCTTGGGGTGGATGATGGATCGTGGTAGGAAGAAACAGCCCATCAAAATTAATATGTGATCGGACACTTGTGAGGGTGAGACCTAAACAAAACCAAATTCATTGAGCAGATGCTGAGCCCTGAGAAAATGCATTTAGGGGAAGGGAAATTGAGATGTTGGAAGATTCCAATTGCAAAACCCTGGAGTGGGGAGGAAAACAGCAATGGAGAAAGAGGCAATCAGTGACTAAACCTGAGTAATCCTGATAAGGCACCGGAGCTGGAGATTTTTCTTGAGCGCCCGCTGACAGGCTTCATCAAGGATAATGGACATGTGAGCTGGTAGCAAAGAAGGAATACTCAATGGGGGTTGTCGAATCATGCCCCCAATTAATGCCATCAGCAGAAGATAGCGATGGGAAGCTCTGGAGAAGATTAAGTTGTGCAGAGAGCAGATTGCATCCTGCAAACAGCTTCTACGGGCTTCACAGAAGCTAAAGCTGAATGACTGGTGGAAGCCAGGTAAGCTGGAAGCTTTGTCAACCAACTTTGAAGAACTTGGCCAGCAAAGTGAAGAGCATAAGCGGCAGTATTCTGATCCAGAAGGTTGTCCAGAACAGAGGGATTCAGCGCTAATGTCAAAGCCTTGGTGACTTGGGCCCAGCATTCAGCGTAGGGGAGCTCAAAGTGTATGCTTTTACCAATTGAGAGCTCAGAAACCAGTACAGCAGGTTTGTAATAATGTCTGAGTCAGAAGAGGAACTCAGGAAGCAGGTCCAACCTGGCCAAGAACAAACGATCCAGAGTGACTGGCATGATCTCTGGAGCATCAATGATGATGTTTGGAGCATCAGCAAAAGGAGCCAAATCCAGGAGGGTTTCGAAGTCTAACTTGGGAATTGACTGCAAGGGAAAATTTGGCTGGAATTGTTGTTTGAAATGATGGCAAGCCTGGTTTTGGAGGGATTAGTTACCATTTACAGTAATTTTGATAGAAGGACTAGCCCCTTGCGACAGACTAGGAGTATGAGTCCTGGAAGGACCATAGAAGAGGTTCCATCAAGCATCCTGACTCATTTGCTAGAAGAGGCAGAGGTCTGGATTGGACAGACTGTTAAGGAGCTGCTGGTAGCGAGATTCTGATTTTAACATATGATCTGGACTAGTGGGGGGATGTCAGACTTATATAGAAGTTGACAATATGCGCTCTATAATCCAATAAGCTCTAATTTCGGGGAAATTAATCTCAAAATTAATGAGATAAGCTTTCCAAGGGAAGAATTAAGAATGACTTACAGCCAAGAGGTTATGAGAAAAGTAGCGAGGGCTAATAAAAATATGTATTCTTAATTAAGCTGTGAAAAGGACATTGATGGCAAGATTCTCCTGTCCAGGACGAGGAGAAAATCAGGAAATCAAGGACGCTGGACCAAGAATCCTGAATATGACAGAGGGTCATATACCCTGATGGGGGAAAAACGGATCCTGGGACTAATATCATCACAAATAAATCGATCATCATGGAATGACAGAAGGTTGTGGGGACCACGCTCAGAGAAGGTGGTAGCGAGGAGGAAGAGGAAGAATGCTGTATGCTGAAGGTCGTCCTGAGCAGCATTGAGTATTGACTAGTGTACTCCACTTGAACCAATGAAGTATTTGACCAGGTGTCCAAAGTGGTGTTATGCCCTGGTCCTTTTCTCTGTGGAAATCTAGGCAAGAGGGGGATGTGTTGGGATTTTTGCTCATATTCCCAGCCTGCTAGATTACCTGGTGTCGCTAGGGGATGATTCCTAAGGCAAAGTGAATCAGAAATCAGTTGGCCCAAGTTTTGGAGGAACTATGTTCAGGGGATTTAGGGATATTCACCTGGTCATATCCATCAGGGATCAATCCGGATGAATACCTAAGATCTCATCAGGTGGAGTAGCCAACGAAATAGGGTCATCTGTTAGTGATTAAATATCAGGTGTACCAATTGGGATTGGTCAGGTTTCATCACTGACTGATTGAGAATGAATAGTGAGTTGCAAGGTGAGTGATGCCGCCTGCAACTAGTGATTCAATCGGTTGGTGAAGTGACCTGCCATATAGGTAATAAGTCCTATTACCTAAGCAGGTCGCTAGCCAATTATGGTTGGTTCTCTTGATTGAGAGGAAAACGTTAGGGACACGTTTTCCAACTTTTTCCGTTTGAGGTCTTGAGGTTGTCTAATGACAGAATCTTAGCCAGGATGAGGAAGACCATTGCTTCCAAGATGAGGAAGGGTGATTCAACAGCAATGGCTGCCATTTCATCAAAGAGGTGTCAACTGAGGGTTAGATGGTCGAATCCCCTAAAATATAATTCCCTAGGATTCACTATAATAAAAAAGTATTATTGCCAACAGTATTATTTATATTATTCGTAAATATTGTCAATTGGTGTATATTTAAACTATCAGCATCCATTGTGACGTTCCATCTCAAGGATAGTATCGCAGAAGGCAATAATTGGAAGACTCTCATAGAGAAGAGTAGAGATCTGAGCGGGGATCTAGAGATGAAGGGAACCACAATCAGGGATAGCTGCCAACTGTGTGTTGGGCCAAAAGAGACTGTCACTGGAGCATCTGAATGAAGATTGGGTGGACAGGAATATAGGGAATGAATCCCTAAGAGTACAACTTATAGAATATTTAATAAGAAGTACTGGCTGAAGTGTGGGGCCTGATAATAGGTTAAACTCAACAACAGATAAAAGTCTTCATATCATTATCAGTTAATACATTCTATACAACGCAAAGTGCACGAGGAAATTGAACCTGTGCAGTAAAAAGGTTACTGGTTGATGACCAATAATCAACTTAAAGTAAATTTTTACACCGCCCCTGACATGTTTGGGCATGGTGAATATTTTTTTTGAAATGGGACCACCCTCACCTGCCCAAGTCTTGGGCGCACCCTGTCGGCCATCATGTGAATTGTTGCAATATTGATAGACAGAATTGTACAAATTTTTCATTAAAACTTTGATACTTTTTTAGCCGGTCAGATATGATCTGAATCCACATAGGTAGCAGTTTAGTGTGGTGATCTACCAGAATTGTGCATGATTGAGACTAACAAGGTTCATGCATACTTACCCTATTCCCAAGCATATGATTATAATACAACAGGCCACTGAAGGTGTTGTTGCTGGTCTAATATTTTTTCTCTAAAAACAAAAGCTTTTTAAAAAAGTTATTAAAGCGTAGATTATTCTTGTTACCAGTTTTTTGCAATACACTTCAAGTTGTCATGTTTCCCAGTCTGTGTAAAGATGAAGAAGTGGCCATTGCAACGCTGTTGCATTTTCTACTAAATCAAATTACTGATACAGTGCCACTGGGGTTTGTCCCCATTTTGGATTCCTTGCAGCATCAAGGTATTGCCCTGCTGTTTGAGGTGCTTTCCTTTAACTTTATCAAGTTTTACAGCTCCTTCACGAGTGCCATCGCTCCTGATACAAAGAATTTTTCCCCTAATGCAGTGTACAAACCAGCTTTTTGGAATCAGCAGCGATCCTGACTACCAGATTATTAATCTTGGGGTATTAGTAACGTCAGTTGTGCATTGCAACCCTCAGTTCTCACTCTTCCAATTAGATACAAACTTTTTGTGAGATTATACCTTATTATCCTAAATTGAATTTTGTGCCTACTCACCCAGACTGGCAAGCCAGTTTTGTTTTTAGCCAGTGCTAAGACAATTACTTTGCCCTTCATTAATATTTTTAACATGTAAACTTTATCATAATTGAAAGCTCTACTTGTCATGTCAATAGTTGTTATCTTTGGTCCCCAAAGGAAAAGATAGCTACTAGCTATATTATTACAAAAAAGTATCAGTTTTTCATTTTATTGGAGTTACCATTAATGAGCTACTATCAAATTTAAAAGCCCTACATAATAGTCCTATTGGGTCTTAACCCATGTAAGAAGATACCAAGGGCTTTTACTCCAAGTTCAAAATTTAACTTCCATATATCTCCCACCATGACGTCATGGTGGCAACCCTAAGCGGTCTTGCTGGATGAAAATGGGGTGGGGGTTCTAATCTGGGGCATATTGTTTCAAGGATCATGGAAGAGTAAACAAGTTGGAGGTAGGGACGGCACCAGCATTGGGCTAAAGGCTAAAAAAGGTCAAGTTAAAATCAAAGAGGATGAACGACATGTGTATCGCCTTAAAATGCTGAAAAATTTGTTATCAGCATAAGACAGTAAAGGTTTCAGGGGAAAAGATGGTGGAATGGTGGGTAATGGTGCTTTGGGTATGATAAAAATGCATATGCAGCATTGATACACAAACAACCATTGAAAAGCCACATCATCAATATCAAAGTTGCCCTCTCAGGGGAAGTTACTTAAGAAAGTTGGTGGCTGAAGACCCTTGCACAGGGACTCCATGGTCATATGCAGTAACTGAAGAAGAAGTGTATTGGTTAAAGCAGCTGCTATCTCAATGGCTAGATGATGGTGTGACTTGTACATAGGATAAACTTTATAAGAGCGGAGATGGTGTTTTAGCGTTTTTTCATATACAGGTGTAAACTTTTAGGGTTTACTACACATGTTCTGTGACTATATTAATGATAATAGGGGAGAGTAATAGTTGTATGAAGACAACTTCCAGTCATTCTCTTCTCTGCGAGTGCTATAACCCCACTCAAGTATCTTATAGGCAAGTGATGACAATATCACTTCAGGAAACTTGAGCAAAATAGATAAGGGAAAATTCCTTAAACTCTTACACAAATGAACACCTATTTAATTTGTTATACTATCTAATTTCCTATGTTTTCATATAACAAAGCAAGAATAGAAATAAAAAAGTCCATTGTTGAGCTCTTTAATTGCCACCCCAATGAAAACAGTATTCTTTTCCAATGAACTTAATCCAAAATAGTTATAAAAACAATGAGTAATTGATCCACCACGTTGATACCCACCCGACCAGCTTTGAATTTTCAATGGATAAGATTTTAAAAACAATACTAAACGCCTTTTACCAACCCTAGAAAATTAGCTATTATAATATAGCATCCTACTTAGGTAATGGGACAGTTTACCAATTTGCAGCAGGCTTCATCGCCCAGGCTAACTTGCAAGTTACTTCCAAGAAAAGTGTTGTCAACGTTTCAATAACTCTGAAAACATCATTATTTTATTAGTAAAAAATCCCAATCTATGCACATGATAAAGTTGATTGTTAATTACCAAACCAACAAATATTCTTCTTAAAACATTGTTGCAATCATTCCTGACAATCCATTAACCATTAAGATCAGAATCAAATTTTAAAATAAAAGAAAACTATTTTCAGATAGTAGAATTTTCACAAACATAGTTATCAAGAATAGATAAATCCAACATCCCTTTTAGGTTATTTCAATAGAAATCCAATCAAAGTAGGACAAGATAGATGGTTAATAGGTATCTCACAGCTGGATAATGTAGCATACCAAAATCTTGACACATTTCCCAGATTGACCAGATTATCTAGTGTATATGGTATTTTGGGGGTAGATGCCACTTTGTTTTATGGCATAAGTTGACCAGCTCTATAAAAATTGATCTATGTTTGTCAGCGTTCTTCAGTCTAACAGAAATCACCTGCTTCAGAAAAACTAAATCTTTCACCTTGCTTAATGCTTATCTTCATTTTATTATTGGCAGCACAGTTAATTATTCCCTCTCCGTCTCATGCTTGCTGCCTTTCGGCATAACAGTTCATTTAGCTGTAGCCAGGGTTTAAAAATGATCTCAACGCTGTAAAAAAAGTGGAGAGGTCAATAAAGATGAAAAGATAGGGTGTTATAGACAACTTAATTAAGTTTATAGCTGGCAATATCATAATGTTTGTGGGGAAATGGCGCCGAGGAGACCTCCATGGCCCCATATGATCAGGATCTTTCACTTTCCGTCTGGATTGGCTGCCTGATGGGTGCTCTCATTGTGCTGAATGTTCATCATGACCGTGATGATGGAAGCTATACCTTTCAAGGCTTAGGAAGAGGAGGTGCAATTGCAGAAGGTACTTTTTTCAATTCACAGGCGCGTGATGCTTCCTGGCAAAAATTCTCATCAGTGCCTTCAAGGATGGTTTTGATTGTGAGGGCTCAAGAGTTGACTCATTGTGGCCTGATACAAGAGTAGGGACCTTGACTTCCTTGTAATCTCAAATCCCAACAATGCAACTCAAGATCCTGCATAGGGGGGTATACTGCCATAGGAATCGGCCATCTAATCAGTTTGCCACTTCCCCTAATTGCTATTAGCAAGGGAGTATTTATAATTCAACTTATAAATGTCCTTGTAGGGTCCAGACCAAAGAACGTTGAGCCTGTTCTTTTGACCTCCAAGTTGATGGTGATAAAAGAGAGCTAAGTCACTTATCTTGAACTTTGGTAATGAGAGTCAGCTTACAGTAAAGGGTGTATCCCTTTCTGTGGTGATGAAAATTCCCTGAGTGGCTAGGGCTTAAAGCCAAACAATTTTAATTAGCTACGGCCCTCAAGGTCAAATCAGAGTCCTCAGGCATGGATGTATTGAGTAGGGGATGAACACTACTTGTCAGTTGAGGGTACAGCCATATAGAGATTTGAAGGGGGATAGCTTGATTTCTAAAGGTAGCTTATTGGTAAGCGAGCAAAGCGCTGGGTAGATAGTGATTCTAATGAGTTTGATCAGAGGCTCTCTTCTGCAGAATAGAACTGAGTGCCCATTAGCACGGTCCACTGCCCCATTGGATGAGGAATTATAGGGGGTGGTTAAACTTTGGATAGTCCAATAAAGCAAAGTTAAGACTTGGACTACCTGTGACGTGAAATTTAATTCATTATCAAAAGTAAAGTTTGTGGGCATCCATGCTGAGAAAATAGATTAAATAAGGAATATGGCCATGACTTTCATGGTGGCAGCAGGAACAGAAATGGCTTCACCTATTTGGTCAAATGGTCCATGGCTAATAGGATATACATGGCTGTGTAACCTGGTGGGCTAGAGGGTCTACCGCATTGATGCTTAAGACATTAAATGGGCTTGACGGAGCCACAACTAAATGTTGATATGGGACTAGCTTGATATTTGGATCAACTAATTATATTAGTTTCAAGAACTTTCTGGATGGTCCAACCGTTTGATCTCAGTAGCATTGCTTCTTTATCAATTATTAAGCCTTTTTACTGCCCATGCCCCATGGTCTTATGTCCTTCAATAATGACATCAATATATGAAGAAGGCTGGATATAAGGTACCCATTTCTTGTTGATTTTTATACTGCATTCACTCTTTGATTTGAGTGTTATAGAACATTTTTGTAATTTGTTTGAATCTCAGGAGTTTCCATCTCCCATATCTAAGGCCGACCAATTAGATTGTACAGTCAGTCTTAATTTGGGGGTCAAGGCGGACATTTTCAGAATCCTCAAGAGACCATCAGCATTCTGATAAATTGCTCCAGCGCGAAGTACAATGCTAAAAACGTAGTTATTCAACCTTAGTGCCAATCTTGCTTAACAAACATCTGTATCCTTCATTGCTGCAGCCATAGAAAGTGAGTAATGGTTAGTGATGACAGTGAAATGTGTGCTGTATAGGTAGGGCTGGAAATCACTTGATTTTAACTAAAAAAGTTAGGCACTTGTGCTCAGCAAGTCTATAATTTTGTTCAGAATTGCTTAGGGTCTTGCTAAAGTAAGCCATTTAGTAGTCAGCCTTATCTTCATCATGTTGAGCTAGGATAGACCCAACCGCTTTATACAGCATCATTGATTGCAAAAATGGCTGATTAATATGCATATAAATAATAGGATATTATAAAAGCAGTCTTCAATGCATTAAAAGCCTGCTCCATCTCAGGACGCCAGTTATAATGTACATTATTTTGTAGAAAAGGCTAAGGTTCAGCTAAGTTGGTAAACCAAGGGATAACTGATAATAATAACTCACCAACCCAAGGATTACTGAATTATCCCTAAGGCTATGTTGTCATGACTTCTTATTGGCAGCAACCTTATCTTTAATAGGCTGAATTCCATGTTTTGAGACCTTGTGTCCAAGAATGCGTGGCGGCTCCCCCTTTTGGGTTGGGCACCACTAGTACAAAAAAAGAGACCTTGTGTCCAAGGATTTCCATTTAAGATTGAAAAAAGAGCGCTTTGAAAGCTTGACCTTTAATAAGACCTTTCTAAGATCATTAATAACTTCCTGGAGATGCTCCACATGGCCATTCAAAAATCACAAGAAAAAAGTGAGATCATCGAGTTATACAATAACACAGGATAGCTTCAAGACCCTTAAGATTTCGTCCATGGCGAATTGGAAGGTGGTGTGCGCATTGCAAAGTCCCTGTGTCATCCTCGTTGGCTCAAAGAACCCCAAATTGGCTGTGAGCGCGCATTTAGATTAACCTTTAGGTGCCAGCTCTACTTTCCAGTATTTACTAGTGAGATCCATACTGGAACTATAATGAGAAACGGAAAGCAAGCAGAGAGAGTCATCAGGGCAAGAAATAACTGTCCTTGGTAACTTAGTACATTGTTTGTTAGTCCATCACTACATGACGACTGCAAGCCTTCTTGCAAAATAACAGGAGTGGGTAGGCCCAAGGGTTACAGAAAAGCACCAATAAAATGATTTTAAGTAGCTGTATTAGTTCAACAGACACTTGTGTCTCTTGAATGAAACTCTTTTAGTAGAGACAGGACTTAATAAATTTAGGATTCTCAGTCTCAAAGTGGCGTAAAACATCACTCATTTTCCCAAAATAGTAGGTAGAGGTTGAGGAGATCTGAGTATTCTTCCATTAATTTCTTAACCTGGTTCTGTTGTACGCTGGTGTGCTCTTACCCAATGGAGGTTTCAACTAGAACTACTGAAGGGGTTTTCTAACACAAGATACCTTAGACTTTCACAATAATGGATCTCATTGATGGCCTTAAAGGAAAGAGGAAAGCATAAGCGGCTGGAGTATTAGGGCCCACTGTCCTAGGTTTGTCAATGAGGTTATTCAGAAGCACAAATATGGATTTCCAGAACAGGTAGGATTATGATTCCTGGGCATGTTAGGACCTTCTTGATAGACGGAAATTTACGCTTTGTATTTCAGAAATTGTCTCAGGAATTATTGATATGTACTCAGGTATCAACAATGATCTGGGCCTTTGGCAGTATTATAGTTAGCTTAGGAAAGTTGACAGGCATGCCCTCTTGACCATCTACTTCATGTGGGCATCCTTACTCTAGAACCCCTTACATGACATCATAGCCAATTGATCTTACTAATGCCTTCCAAAAGGCAAGCCTAAGATTTAAACTTCATCTTGAGCCATGAGGAGTCTCAAAGACCATTGAAACCTATGTCGTAATAAGAATAAGAACCATTTTAAATAGTGCATGCCAGAAAATAGTCTCAGAGAAACTGGGTCTGAGAAGTAATCAAAGCTTGGGTTGTCAAATGTGATAGCTAAGGTATTCACTGAAAGCTTGCCAAGGGGAATGGCCACCGAGGAATAGGCCCCAATAAACCAAATGCATTGTGGTCCAGCTTTGTTGTATACCATGCAGTGTTGTAATTTGGGAGCTACTGTAAAGTACTTCATCAAAATAGATGAAATGACTCTTAAAAGGAACAATTGTAACCATGGCACAGACAGGGATTTTATGAATTTGGACAGTGACGCATGTAACTAAACTCCTTAACTGAGGGTGTAGATTAAGAAATAAAGGAGATCATCAGAAGAAGAATAAGCAGTATCAGGTTTTTTATTATAAAGGTACCAAATCATCTTCTTCTGGTATGACAACATCAGACTCATTGAGGGTCACTAAACATCTTTAAAGACAGTACAGGGATGTCAGTATGTTGTGCCTCATCCTTCATGGTGAATACCCTTTTCCAGCCTCCTCTTAAAGTCTCTTTTAAAAAGTCTTGGCACTATGAAGGAATAAGTTGCAGTAGGAGTATTGAGGTCTGAGGTTCTTCTGGTTCTTGTCAACGTGGTCTCAAGGGCGGCCAAGAGAGGAGGACAAAGAGGACTAAGGATGCAGGATAATTGCTGTGATTACATTAAGTGCTTCCTTGATTTCTCAGATGAAACCGTAGTTGTTCTTTTGACCAATCATGTAAATTTGGACATCAGAAGAAGATAATAATGTGAAGAGGACCGTGGTAATGGCGTTATCCAATGTAATATAATTAGTGGCTATTAAGGGTTGAGCTTGGGCATATAAGCAGGCGGTAAACTCCACAAAACTTCCTCCTTTGTCTAACTGAAAGACCATGAACGCATTATTCTAATTGGCTAAGGTCTGATAGCTTCCAAACTCCTGGATTAGGGCTGATGAAATTGTTCAAGTATGGCACTTTTTATAATGGGGAATCATAATCTCCTAAGCAAGACTATTCAAGCAGGCGTGAATTTGCTTCAACTTTTGGCAGTCAATGGCCTCCTCCATCAAGTTCTCATAATCGTACAAAAAGGAGGTAGTACTTTCCTGTCCCAGAGTGAATTTCTCTTTGAAATAGGCTAAAGTAGTCACAATAGGAGTGGAAAGATTGTTGTTAATAGAAATCGGTGAAGGCTCAGAATTTTTTTAGTCTCCACATAGTACCAAGGGGTTTGTTGGTCTAATCGTTGTCTTAGTACTTTTAGATCCTCCTGAATCTCATCCAATTTTGGTTCAGAGAGACAACTGAGGCTTTATTTGCTAGATTCTACTTCAGAGCTAGAATCTTGATATTTTGGAGGAGCAAATGAATCCCAAAGTTATTTAAGCGTCATTTAAAAGTATGAAAGGTTTGTTTAAAATGGTTTATGTCGTATTGGTGAGCTTGGCGGATGTTCTGAAATCATCCTTCTCGTCCAACAAGGCATTAATTGAGACTCTGTGATTGAAAGGGATTCTGTCAACTCAGAGCTTGCATCCCTGGGCCACATTTTATTAGATCCCCTAAACAGCGAGTGCTGTTAGAACATTTTGTTTCCAGGAGTCATTAGTAACACCAGGAGTAGGCACCTCAGGACTGGAAGGTCGTTGAGGTCCCTGGGGACCTTGGGGACCTTCTGGCCCTTCACACTGGATGTGATAGTGCGGGAGGTTAACTCCTGGTAGTGCTTCTGTAGTGTCCATATAAGGTCCTCAATTTGGTCAAAGCGTTGGCTCCAGGTGGACCAATGAGCTCCACACTTGAAAAAAGCTGGTCCTCAAGGTTACCTGAAATTTCACTATTCAACAAAGAGAGTTAAATATGAGCCTCATTGATAAGATGAATGTTACTAACAATAGCACCTTGAATGTTATGAATGAAAAAGGAGGCGGCATTTTAGAAGTTGATAAAATTTAGATTTAAAGTTTGAGTGTGCCCTAGTAATTGCGTTAATTTATGGTAATGAAGACCGTCTATTTGTAGGATGTGGCGTAAGGATGGATGGATAGAGCTTCAGAGATATAGTTCAGTACCCAAAATCAATTTCACAAGGGTATAAGGGCCATGGTATATAAATCTTTCATCATGGAAGCCACAAAAGAGGCTCAGGAGTGACTGGAGAAGCCTCCCATGGAGTAGATACCATTTAATTGTCAATAAAAATCTCGTTGAAATCCTCATATTGTAGTTAATACTAATTATGGACAATGGATGGTATAAATTGTGAGGTGGCCCAAAATTCTAGGCTTTAAGGATCAGTGGAGATAATTTGTACTGAGAAATCCAAATTCATCAAGTTACACTTCTTGAATGATCAGCAGGTTGGTTTTCTTGATTTGCTAATATTCTTTATTTTTCATGATAGTCTTTTGCACTTATACAGCTCAGAGCCCCCTGTAGTAAACAACACATATCTCGGCATTACAGATCTCTTGACTATAACTGAGTTAAAAATGGTATTGAAGCTGTAAATTTAGTGGAAAGTTAATGAAGACAAAAGAGTGGTCAAAATAGACTACTTTAATAAGTGAAAAAAGTGTTGATATCTATAGGGTATGTTGGTCATGGTGCTGAGAGATCTTCATGGCCCCATACAATAAGTCCTTTCACTTCCTTCCAGATCAGCTGCCTGGGTGACACCATCATTGTTCTGCATCATCCTAATGACTGAAAAAGTGAAAGCCTTGAATTTTGAGGTTAAGGGAAGTGGAGGCGCAATTCCAGAGTTTATCTTCATTGATTTAAGGGCGCGTGCTGCTTCCTGATCAAAATTTTATTGGTGCCTTTAATAATGGGTTATTATAAGGGATTGAGTGTTGACTCATCAAGGCTCAGTTTGGGAGTAGAGGGCTTGACTCAACCATAACTTTAAATCCAGATACTGCCATCTCACACAAGCTTTTTTACCACAGCTTCAGTGTCATGCCAGTTTACTCAGGTTTTCTTGCTGATTGTATATTACTAACGGACTAAAAAAAGAGAGCGTTCTCAATTCACCCTGTATGTATGTTTTTTCTATGTTTTTTGCACATAACTCTGAAAATACTGGAATAATTTGGATGATCATCTTCTTCAAAAATAGAGGATGCTCCAACTTAGGTCCCATTATACTTTTGCAAGTACTGTTCCTGTATCTGACCACTAATTTATTAAGTATAATAAAATGGATCAGAAGTGATGGATAATTGTGGGACTATTACAACTCCATATAAACTTAACTCCAAAATTGGTGAAGCAATAGCTTTGAAGCAATTTTGATATGATATATATCCTATGGATGGGGGATATGTTAAAAATACTGATAGTATGAGATCATAGAAAAACAAGCTTAAATCATTATAGATGTCTATCACTTTTGCATAATTTGACCAATAAACTCATCTAAATTTTGAAATGAATTATTTTAGATGGCAATCATTAGATTTACCATAAATTGACTAATAAAAGAAACCAAATTTTAATAAAATGAATTACTGCAGATGGCAAACAGTAAATTCAACATACGTTGACCAATAAAATCACCAGAAGTTAATAAAATGAATTATTGTAGAAGGTGATCAGTAAATTTTGTTTTTTGACCACTAAAAATGAGAAAATTAAAAAATATATTATTATTATATTTTTATAAGATAATATATAATATTTACAATGAGTTTTATTTTATAGAAAAGTAAGGGGTCAAAAAGGATATATAGAAATAGTAATTTTTAAAAAAGTAAGAAAAAGAGCTACTATTAAAAACGCACTAATTTTTGGGGGAAAAGAACTGGGGGTAAAGTTTTTTTGGTAAAAAAAAAACCTCCTTTAAAAAACTTTAAAAAGTATGAAATAATTGAGAAATTATGAACCCTCAATAAAACCCCTTTTGAAGTCAGCGCCATCTTCCAACCTGTTTTATAGAGTTTTGCTCACAAATACAAACTAAAGCTTATATTGGATTGAATCCAAGTGTAATTTATAAGCAACTTAGAATATACAGTGCTGAGTATATTATTATAAATGGCTATTATAAGTCTGTTCAAAATATGACGGCAACTTTAAAAAGGGTTTTATTGAGAGTTCATTATTTCTCAATTATTTCATACTTTTTAGAGAATTTTTTAAGTGGGGTTCTTTTTACCCAATTTTTTATGTCTATTTTCCAAGGCCAGGGATCTCATGACTGACAAGTGCTGTAATCAATTTCTCTTACTTGGTTATTTATGATAATTACAACAGACTTGATTACAATGAGGACTAGCCATGCTGGTGCATCAAGTCATTCACTTGTGCGCTTGCTCTCATCACTTTTGCTAAGCATCAACTTGCTCAATATGTTGAGGCAATGGACACTGCCAGTCTCATCAACGAAGAAAACCCACAATTATACCTCCTTATTCCACATGTTGCTGATGCTCCTACCCCAATGTTGTCCACCATGGTACGCCAGCCAAAGGAGGCGCCAGACAAAAGTTTTTCCAAAGCTTCCTCACCTTCTGATATGGCTTCCTAGGCTGTTAGCTGAGGTGCCATATTAGGAATTTCTTTATTTATAATAATCCCTTTGTTTGGTCCATTTGCAAATAAAGATGCTTGGCGGCTTCAAATTTTAGGGTTGGGAACCACTAGCGCTAAAAAATGAGGACTAGTCATGACAAACGTCCACACTCACTGTGAGCTTACTAAATTTCACTACAGTATTAGTGCGCCCCCTTCCCCTAAGACATCATAGATGGACACATGCCCAAAGACACAAGGTTGCATCAGGATAAAAATTATTATTGTATTATTCGTTTTTTTACTTTATTTTTAAAGGCTTTCCTTTTTTAACATATTCTTTCTTTTTTTACCAGTTATATTTTCTTCTCTATTTCTACGTTATATTTTTTAGATCCAATACATTATTTTTTTATTGATGAATCTATTAAAATGACCACCAGAGATGTTTTTGATCATATAGGATTTCATTACCAATTTAGCAATAATGTTAAATAAGCCAGGCCATATGTCATCCAAGTTTGCTTTTTCAACTGAATTCATGGGTCTCACAATAGGCTAACATATCGCCAACATGGTTATTTTTGAGCTGTTTGGCTATAATAATATTTTACCTGTTTACATTCCCTCTTCAGCGTCTATCTAATGCTTGAGATCGCAAATTAATCTTAGTAGAAGCTAGGAAAAAAATTCCGGACTCCCCACAAGGTTGTTTCTAGTGCTGAATATAAAATTGCGGCAAAGCAGCTCTCAATCAATATAAAAGCTTAAACGACATCTTCCTTGTTGCCATATGATGATTGATAATGTATGGAAAGGTTATTTAGATTAAGTGAGATATCTAAGTAGATGTTTTCCTCACTATCAATTTCCTTAGCATCACGGCTGGATCATCATTTACTATTTCTCTTACACCTTTAATTTCTGATCAGTATGGAATGGATACTGCTCCCATGATTCCCATTAGTTTATTAAGTCTTGGTATTACATAGAAGGTAAATTTGGTTCCATTTAAAAAAGGAACACTTGCAGACATTCAGGCTGGCATAATACTTGATTTAGTATAAACTTTTGAGTTACTTTTTACAACTACCTGACTCAAGGCTTTAGTTTTGACCCATCTGGTCAGATAGTCAATTGTGACAATTATGTACTTTACTTTCCCAGTATTAATAATTAATGATCCCATTACATCAATTGACACTATGTGTCAGGCAAACACAGGGGGTGCTACCAATATCTTATCACATTATTGAGGGGCTTTTGGGCTCACACTCCACACAAAAATGATAAATAACTTACCACATTGTATACAAAGATTCCTAGCGTAAAACTATTAAAGGTGATCCAGCGTTTTTCTCAGACCACCATATCCTACGACATTGTGTGCAGATTTGATAATAGAAGAACACTATGATAATTTTCTAAAATAAACATTTTTTCAATATTAGTTTGTAGAATTGATCATTCTTTGTTCCTTGTTTCCATAACCTTTTTCAACGCGTTCTGAATTTCCTAGAGGGTCATCCCCTAAGTTACCTTCAAATATTTATTAATAGTTCATCCAATTGCTGATACATGACATGAATGGCAGGTAATCACAATAATCCTCTGGCATTTTGATGGATTGCTCCCGCCTTATGAACAGTTTTGAATATATAGGTTTGTAGCTTAAAGCTCATCAGGCCAAACTCCCCTCTGGTTCCCTTAGATTGTGCGACCAACATAGGGATAAAGGTCAGTCATGAACTTTAAGTGCACCCATAAATATAACTCTAAATTGTTTGCATGTGTTTATCACTATGCAGCATTAACGCTTAATCATGGTGTATATCCTTTGAGCTGGAGGTTTTGTATAACTCACATAAGCCATTGGACGCTCATCCCAGAATCATTAACTTGACTTACATTGCGCCAATTGCTATCAGTGAAGCATCCAACTGAAATTATAAAATGCAGTTAACTGGATACGTTAATATGAGACTGTACATCTGGTACTTTTATAACAGATTGAACAACTATTGTGCCAAAAAATTTCATATGAATTTTCTTTCAGACCCTTCATCAAATAGATCAATAATTCATAAACACTTTATAAATCATTGATGAATCATCAATAATAGCCAACCATCCCTTAAAATGCTTGAATATCACAAACACTCTTTAGGATAGATCTTTTTGATCCAATATCTTTGCTGTTATGGTTGTAATCCATTAGAGGTTATCATAAACCCTAGATATTCAAGGTCTTTCTTGGTAAATGGCATATCCTCAGGTTTTTTTAGTACTAGATGGTCCCAACCCAAGGGGGATTCATCGATGTTTATTGAATTACGCCTGGGCTCCTAAGAGCCTGAGGCAAGGGAAGGGGAGGGAGGAGGCATCGAGAAAGGGAGGGGGGTTTGCGCGCCAGAGCCGTGCTGCAGTGACAACTGAGCGGGGGAGGGTTGGTGACATAGTGCAGACCTTCAGGGACATCTCAAAGTGTACCTGAAAGTGGGTGATCATGTGTGGAAGGGTCCACATCTGCTGGTCAAAGGCAGCACGAAGGAAGGAGTTATGGATGGTCCAGATGGCTGTGGCATAGGCGAGGACACGGAGGGGTCAGTGGCAACCAGGCAATGTCTGCTCGAACATGAGGTCTTGCACAGGGTGTCCAGACCAGGGATGAGCATGGAGGAGCGCGCGGGCCTTTGGCCAAAATGCGGCAACACCTGGACAGGTGAAAAAATGATGGAGGTGGGAGTCAATAGGCTCTGCACACGGGGGCAGCTTCAGTGCTGGAAGGTAGGGCCAGTCCGGTCCCCTGTCCTGTATAAACAGTGGAGCACCCTCCATAAGGTGTTGGACACCTTTTCTGACAGGATGGGGTGATAGACGTCCTTCCACAATTCCTTAAGGTCAAATCTCACGGAGGGAGGGAGGAGCTCAAGGAGTCTTGGGCGGATGGGAGGACGATCTTGGGGGTTGAGGCGAGTTGTGACAACTTGTCCATTGTGCACAATTGCATGGCGACGGGGCTGAGGCCAGGGCCTTCCCTTCTGTATGGGAAGGCATGGTGGATCCGCGCGCCTACTCGTTTCAGGGCAAGGAGAGCCTGGTTCTAGTAGGGGGATGAGGATGGTTTCAGGCGATGGCCTGGGTGGTTTGTGAGCCACTCCCCTAATGAGGTCAGAGATGCTCTAGGAAGACCCAGAGCTGCTGACACTGACTGGCGGAGGGCGGGCGCCCAAAGGGGCATGGGGGTCGCGTCCCAGCAGACAATCGGCCATAAGAACTTCAGGAAGATTGTGGTGGCGTGGGATCGCGTGTCCAGAAGCCCTAGGCCCCCTTCGTTGCAGGGTTGGGCAATGGTTGAGAGGGCCATTGGTGGATGGTTTGAGCCCCAGATCCAACAGCGGAGGAGTACATTGAGCCGCGTATAAAAGGCATCTGTGAATGGGCAGACGTGCGCTAGGAACCAGACTTTGGAGAGGAGGAACACATTGGCCATCAGAGCTCGACCCTGGGGGGTGATGTGCCGCCGGTTCCAGCTGGCAATCCTGGAGTTAACTGCTGCGAGGAGCAAGTCCTCATTGTCTTTTAGCGCAACTCCTTGTTGGTTGGTGAGAACGCCCAGGTGACGGAAGGTACCGCGCACAGGTTCAATACCAAATGGTGGGGGGAAGGTGGGGGAGCCGACCTGTACAACTGTTGTCTTGGAGGTGTTGACCATGGCGTTGGACGCCTTAGTGTACCTCTCAATGGTCACAGCAGCTAGGGCAACATCCCCAGGGCAGCCAAATGCAATGGCAGTGTCATCTGCAAATGCCATGGTGCGTGTGGGGGCTTTACCTGGGACCAGAATCCCTGTTAGCTTGTCCTGTAAGGAGGCCAAGAGGGGGTCAAGGGTGATGTTAAAAAGGATAGGGCTCATGGGGTCCCCTTGCCGGAGACCTTGTCCAACTGGTACTTCCACTGTAAAACCCATTGGCGCCAGGACTCTGGTGTGGAGCTGGTCATAGAGCGCTGATATCCAGCGCCTAGCTGCGGGGGAAGATGGAAGCGGGCCAGAGAAGCATCAATATACTTCCAGGCTACCCGATCATATGCTTTATCCATATCCAGGAGAGCCACAAAGCCATTCACCTTACAAGAGTTAGCAGTCAAAGTCACGTGAAGGTCATTATAGCTGTCCCATAATGACCTCCCCGGAATAAAACCGTGCTGGGATAGGGAGAGGCGAGGTGACACCCATTTGGTGATGCGGTTGGCCAGAAGTTTCGTGAAGAGCTTGTGGTCTGTGTTGATCAACGCTATGGGGCGTCAGTTCGCCAGGTTCTCACGGTCTGACTTCTTGTGAATGAGGGTCGTGATTGAGCCTCTGGAGTCGGGGAGGACCTCGTCATTCACCAAGAGTGCAGCGAAAAGGTCGCGGAGGGTTCTGGCTATCACTGCAGGTTCCAGAAGGTATACCTCGAAGGGTATTCCGTCTGGGCCTGGGGCTTTAAGCCGTGGGGATTTCAGAAGGGTTTTTCATCACCTCCTGGATGAAAAAAGGCGCCAGTAGAGCCTCATCAGCCTGTGGGTCAATGGGCGGCTCTGGAGCCCGCCACAGGAAGTCTTGGATGTCCGATGGGTCCACTTGGGTGGCATGGAAGAGGCTGGAGTAGAAGCGGTGTAGTTTCTGCGTGATTTCCTCCTTATCCGAAGTGGTTATAGTGCCAATCTTCAGTGCAGTAATATCCTGCGCTGTTGACCGGGCTTTCTGTTTCTGAAAGAAGAAGCGGGTGGGGCGTTCCCATTGAGCATAGTAACGAGATGTTGTAAAGTTTGCTGCCCGTTCTTCCTGCAGTGTGAGCTCCAAGCGGAGTGCTTCCTGCGCCGCTTCCCAGTCTTCCAACCATCTGGGAGAGGGCGAAGGCTGGCAGTTTCGCTCCAGATGTCTGATTCTGGCTTCCGCCCTTTGACTCTGGCGCGAGCTGCAGTCATCTGGGCTTTGGCACAGTTGTAAGCAACGCGGGTGATGCCCTCCTTGGTCACCGCCCATCTAGCCTTGTGGTCAAGCAGGTGGGGTGGGGGGAGGTGAGAGTCTCCCGGATGGTCATAGACAGCTTCTCCTTAGTGAAAGGGTTGTTGAGAAGAGCTGGGGCAACCCTAGGCCAGAACCTACGCGACGGTCTAAGTGTGGTGGTGAGGACAACGGTGAGTGACCTGTGATCACTCAGATGGTTGTCACGAGCGATGGGAGAGGAGACGCGGACAATCAGCATGGGGCCAATCAGTGCCATATCTATGCGTGACGCTGACTGGAAAGCTCCTCCATCATACTGGATCCTAGTCATGCAACCTAGGCCAGACGCGGAGGGTGGAAGCGCATCTATAAAGCCACTCAGGCGAAGGAAATCCTGGAGGCGACTTGATCCAGGGCGTTCCTTTGCTGCAGGGGGTAAGAGTCACGGACGTGACTTATGGTTGTGTTGAAATCTCCCAAGAGGACTGTATTCCGTGGGAGATTGAGTTGGACGAGCTCTTCCAAGAGCCGATTTTGCTCCTGACCTGTATTAGGCAGGTAGATGCTTGCAGCGAAGAAGGAGAAGTCAGGAGTGGTGAGTTTGGCCAGTATGAGGCGGCCACCTAGAGATTGTGAAAAAGAATGGGTTTTAACCTGGGGATTCAAAACAAAAAGGGCGGCATGGTTTGTCCAGAAGGAGTTGCCTCCAAACTGTTCATTCCATGAAGATTGTTCGTGGGGAGGATATGGGGCTCCTGGACAGCAGCGATGTCAATTTGTGCTGACCTGAAGTTGTGGGGGAGGCGGGCTCTCCTCTTAAAGTCCCGCAACCCATTTGCGTTGATGAATTGCAGGGCCAGGGTGCTGCCATGGGGACTCATAGCTGTTCCCTTCCATGTCCTGGGGGTTGCCAGCGCTTAAACCTGATGCTGTGAGGCGGCTAGTTTTGAGTCCTTTAGCTTGACTATTAGCTGCAATCCGTGAGGAGCGTCGAGGGTTCTGAGGGGAAGGAGAGGGTGGGGGCGGAGGACCCAGTAAGCCAGCCTAGGATGCTGCCCCCGCTCTGTTGCAGGGGAAGGACCTGAGGGTGCTCAATGGTGACCTCCGCGGTGTCCCCATTTGATGCGTCTGAGTCCATATTCACTTCCTCCAACACTGCAAAGGATCCGTGCGAAATGGACTGTGGGGTTGGGGTAGGACTCTTTGAGGTGGCACTTCTACTGCAGGCCGCAGGTTGCTGATCCATGCTGGTGGGCATAGCTCCATTGGGAGCTGAGGGTTGATGCGATAAATCGCTGGTGGAGGTTGGTGGGGGTGCCGCGGAGCCCTGAGTGGGGGTGGCTGACGAGGGGCACCCTGTGGGAGATGCCTTGCGCTTGGTGAGAGAGGGAGTTGACTCTGGGAGAGTGGAGGGGGTGCCCACTGGAAGGGGCATGAGCGCGAAGGTATCCCATACCAATAGTGGGGTTAGCTGTTTCAACTGCTAGGCGTAAGGCCTCAGGGGACAGGTCTTGAATGGGAACCCATTGTGTGGGTTGTGGAATTGCTGCTGCGGCCACGTGGGATCGTTTTTGGCCTGGTTTAGGCCCCTGGGTGGTGGCTAAGAGGGCTTGTTTTGAGCTGTGCAGCCACTATACAAGTGTACAAGGGCGTTACACCATGAACACCGGGGGCGCGCCTATCAGGGTCGACAAAAAAGATCTCAGGGCATTCCCCTACTACCGCCACACGAGGAATAACCTCAATGTATCGGGATACAGTGGGGGAGGGGATGAACGACTCCCTAGCAGTGCGAGCTCTTTGAGTGGGAGCATAGTAAGAGGGGACGCTAAAGTCCACTGAAAGAACAGACCCAAACTCCATTAAACCACGATGGAGCGCCAGTTTAAGAGACTCAGGATCAACAGTCGTTGGTAGGTTGGAAAAAGTAACCCATAAAATTTTTTCCAGGTGAGAGTGTGTGCGGTAGATGTGAAGAGATCCACGCGGAATAATGACCTGGAGGGTGTCAGCATGGTCAGCAAGGGCAGCTTCAGTGAAGCCCACATCGATGTAGTGGCCCTCCACTGATTAATGGATGGTAATGTTAATTGGGAATGTCTCCGCAATCGCTGCAAAGTATGAAAAGTAATCCTCCATATAGAATTAACAGGATTATGCCCATAATAAAGGCGAATTGCGTGGGAGAGGGTTGAGCGAGGTAGAGCTCTTTGCGCTCTAGTTTCGGCCCATTTCTTCTTAACATCAGCAATAAACGCCACTTCACGGGGATCAGCTTTGGGTAGCTTTGGTGCCAGAGGTTTTTGCCACGCCCCAGTGGCTCCTTTGGTACGTTTGTGTTTGCTTTGGGCTGCAATCGCGGGTTAAGTGTGAGCTGGTGGTTTGGACAAGTTTGCAGAGTTCCCTTGTTGCTGGAATGTTACAGCAGTTGCTGGCGTCATGTTAAATTGAGGGGCGGATTGTTGGGCCTCGCTAAATTGGGGAGGCCCATCCAGATTGGAATTAACTCCAGCCAATTGGGAGGAGGGCGATGTTTCATCACCATCCCAATCTATTTGGGTAAATTCAGCCCAAGTATTTGCTGTGATTTTGTGGGCAAAACTCACTGGCTGATTGGTGAATTGGTCATTTTCAGCATATGGAGATAAAGTGCCAACTTGAGAAGTGTCAATTATGGGGTTTAAATGGGACGGGTGAGATTGGAACTGGTGTGAAGTTCCAAAATCTGAACCATTTGAATCCTCATTTTAAAGTAGATTATCCCAATTTGGTGCTTAGTGAACCAGAATGTGCGGCTAATCCAACCTTACATCTGAGGGTTTGGGGGCCAGGTAGCTGGGTATCGCCCCTCATGGAGGGAGCCAGAAACACGGCGTCAGCAATAATAGATGGGGCTGAATTAGCTGACACAATGGGGGAGGTGAATGCCTGGATGGGCTGAGTTGCATTCAACCGATCAGACGCCATTAAAACAGCGTGGGTGACGGCCTTCTTGGTTGGAGGGGGCCCAGCGGGTTGGTGGGAGGCAGCGCACACAGAGCTGTTAGGCGTGCAGGTTGCAGAAGTGCAATCAGGTGAAATGGCTCTAGTTGAAGTAGCTCCAGGTTGGGGGGTGGTGCCTGCTTTCATGGCCGCTGCTTGAGAGTGGGTGATTCTGGTTGACCCTGAGGTGGGTAACCGAGGGTTGCTTCTTTTGTGGTGGTGCTGGCTCGTTTGGCAGAGCCTGTGGGTTCTTTTGCGGGGTTTCCCGCCATATTTGCTAATAGTTTTCGTAAATCTCTTTAGTGGAGCTAAATTTCAGGCTGAATTGATTTTCGAAAAGTGATGCTTAGCAGAAAGAGATGGTATATCCTCAGCTTATCTTTTGATTAGACACCATTAGGAATATGAACATATCCTCTATTGTTCATGATCTGTTGATGTCTGACCGAAAGCGTTGATATTGTCCAAGTATACTTAATATAGGACAACTTTGATTCACTTATGATGGAATTTTTTTGCCCTTTTAAAAACATAGTCTGGTGCATTGCATAGCCCTTGTACATTTTAGTCGGCTTGTATAATCCTTGAGCAGTTATTATATCATACTTTTCATGATCTTCTTTTTGAAAAAGCTATCAGCTAATACCCTGAAATGAGATTTATGGCCAAAAAGAATTTTTCTTCACCTAGAAGATATAATCTTAATCTATCCTAGACAATAGATAGGTCTTTTTCTTGGTTACTTTTTCAGTTGTAATAATTGATCAGCACTTTATTGGACCCATCATTTATTAGCTATCAGGATCAGACTAGCTCATGGACTTGAGGAAGGCATGAGGATCCCATGTTCAATTAAATTATTAATTGACTTGGTAGCCACTGCCTCAGCAACTTTAGATCATCAGACTGGCCTCCTTAATATTGGCTGAGATTCTCCAATATCAACCTTTTTAATTATTTTTGAACATTTTAAGACGTGATCATCCTAAGATAACATTAGCTAATATTTTAAGACAATATGAGTACTTCCTCCTAATGATGTTCTGATAGCCCAGCAGGTTGATCAAAATCCACCAATCATGAATTTTAGCAGAGTTTTCCAGTAATCTATACTAGTTAATGTCACAGAATCATGAAATTCACTGCTTTTAGTAATTGGGATTAAGTGAGAAAACCATTGACTAATTTTTCACCACCCTAATCAGATTTTAAGCAATTTTTTGTAAATCTTGAATTTTTTCCATGGCAGTAAATCATATTTTCCAAAGATACCCAATGTTCAAACCGTGACTTCTTCCATAAGGCTTTAATTCAACATACAATTGTTCCAGATTTTATATAGATTTAACCCCATGTTGACTACTAGTTGCATTCTACGTGGATAAACAGTTAAATTTTTCCTTATTGATATTCTGCGATTTTTATAGAGTTGAGTAGAAATCTCCCAGATTTCCTACCAACTAACTATGTTTTATTGGGATTATGCCATCGTTATAGATTTAGATTTGCAATGTTGTTCTTCCTTTTCAGTGGATATTCCACTTTATGGTGACACACCAAAAACAATGTTTGTCCCATAATAGTTAAAGTGTTTTCATCAAAATCAAATTTGACCTCATTTTTAGGAAATTTAGTCCATATGAAGATGTCATAGTTTGATTTACCTAAAACTATGGCTGGCGCTGAAACCACAAGAAATCTGTAACAAAGTGATAGTGCACTATATGCAACACATGGAGCTGTAGTATTAGGGACCAGCTGTCCCATAGTCTTTCTGGTGCTCCAAATCTGGTGGCTCTTCATTTAATTCCCCAAATTTGGTAGAACAATATTGGTAGATGCCACTACCACTATAGCCCTTACTTAAACTTTATTAACTAGTATATCCAAATAGGTACCCTCTGATTTTGTAATAATGTATTTGCTGTTTAAGCTGCAGCATCAGACGCTGAGTCTAAAAAGGAATTAATTTAGAAGAAAGTTCAGGAAAGGATTCTTTGATAGCACTAATGGGAATGAAGACGTATGACTCGTGAATCTTCAATTTGAGTAGATCTTCCCTAGTCTCAGCGTTTCTGGCCTTTTTCCTTAAAGTGACAATCATAAGGTCAAATGCCTCTTTCACTATCTCAGGATCGATACTTCTTACCTTTTCTCTAGTAATAGCGTTGACATCCAGGGCCTACAACTTGATAGAGATTGGGTGTAACTTCATCTACAAACAAATAATAAATGCCCAAACCATACTTAATGAATATCAGGTGGAACATGATTTATTGCAGTTCTAGATTGCTCCCTATCTAGACTGCTAATTCTTTATGCTTGCCAGTTTCATTCTCCTTGTCCTGAACTTAAATCACTTGATCTTTGGGCTTCTTTCTCTAACATTGAGCTGAGTAGTGCCCATCTACTTCAGATTTATGATAGAGATTCTGAGAGTGTCTATACACTTTTTCCCTTTAGGGGGTTTACCTATTTTAAAGGGTTTCTGAGAAAAAACATTCAGCTAATTTAATTTCCCATAATCTGTTTTCTTGGCAGGAATGTGTTTGAAATTTCAGCTAAGCGTCTCAAATTTCAAAACTAACACATTCTCTACACTTTGTGAAAAATAAGTCTCATTCACTAATGCCATACCATGCTCAGTGCAGGTCTCTGTAGGGCCTAAGAGAAATCTTCATGGCAAAACAAATATTAAATTCAGACAGAACTTTCATTCCTGTAAGTCAGCACTTCCTGGTAGAAACGGTTGGCAAACAATTTCAAGATCTTGTCTTTCCTAAAGGGGAAACTCATGAACTTCTGTTTATCGATAGCCAACTTTTCTGAGTTTCCAAATATGTTCATGTTTGCATTCTTTGAATCTTTATATATCAATTATCCCCATTTAGGTGAAAGAACACTAGGGTTTGACAAAATATAACTATGCAGTTAATGACGTTACAGCCCCTGAAAGTTGCCATATCACAGACAAGTGGATGCTTAACTAATGGAAAAGAATGTATAAGGGCAAATAGGTTAATTAATAGAATTTATTGAGTCTAGATTTTGGCAGAATAGTTATCATTGGAGTAAACAATTTACCCTTAACCCTCAGCTGGAATATTTGATTCAAGTTAAGAAGGTCTTTTAAAATAATCAGCGGAATAGGCAAACTGATGGTGAAGCTCACTCACGCACTAATTTAATTTAGTGCTACTTCCTAAGAGAAAACAACCCCCTTTTATAAACCTGAAGAAGGTTCCAAGGTGTGAAATATTTTTCCGCTAATCAAGAACTAAGAAATTCTTCAATCAACTAAAGTGAACATAATTTATAATAGGGTTTGGTTTAGTTATTAATTCATTTCTACATAGATTCGTTGCACTTGTTTTGATTAATCACCTAGGACTGAGCCATACCATATTGAAAAGATTTT
The DNA here is from genome assembly GCA_022478985.1 of Massospora cicadina. NCBI lineage: Eukaryota > Fungi > Entomophthoromycota > Entomophthoromycetes > Entomophthorales > Entomophthoraceae > Massospora > Massospora cicadina. The sequence goes on along the minus strand of JAKSZP010005285.1, from coordinate 191,853 downwards.
AAACGGTTTTGATAGGATGGTCTTTTGTTTAGATAAAACTGGTCCTCTTAATCATAAACTTGTCACTTCATATAAAAACGCGTCACATGAATAAGGATTCAGAATAAAGGACCAATAATCAATATGAGACTTGACCCTTATGAATCAGACGTACACAAATACTTACAAGTCAAAGGATACTTATCTAAAATCTTGTAGACACATTAATACCCATATTGGCGTTCCAAGTATTGGCATGTAAACCCCTGAAGCCTGACCACCTTTTTGGGACATCAATTAATTTAAAATTTTCCTTATATGACCATATCGCATGACCATAGTCTTGACCCAGTCAATGACTTTGGGGTTTTCCTAATAATGAGGTGTCGCAAAATTGACCACGGGCTCTGCTAGTATGCCAGGCCAACCAGTATGAAGACTGGTGGCCCTTTTCTGTTTCACCTTCGTTGGCGTACCAACCCCTACAAGACCTGCGTCCAACCCACCAACTAACCACCAACGGCCTCGCCTTTAGCCCCAGGCGTCCTCAGTGTGTGCCCAAGCGAGTCCATCCCCTTTCCTGGGTGGCTATGGAAACTCCCGCGCTGCACCACACTAGGATCAGTGGCCTGTCAGCGCATCCACTGGTAGCCAGCTGGCCAGGTTCCCACTGGTTCCTCATAAGGAGGAGGCATAGGAGCTGGCAGCGCCAGCCACTCCAGACATGATCACCCGCGCCTATTGGGGCTTCCCTGTCATGGAAACGGCAGAAGAAGTTTAGACCAGCCTACCAGTTGGGGTGCGTGAGCACCCAAAAGCAAGCCAGAATGCCAGAGGCATTGCCAACTGAATGACGTTTTATGGAGCCAGGCATTGCAAAATGACAATTTGTTGGTGTAGAACAACAATGAGTATGAGCCTGACGACAGACTACAATGAGTCCATCCCAGACCCAGGGTGTCTTGCTGCAGGGGGAAGAATCACTGAAATAGTTTCAATGAGTTCATCGGCATATGGGGTTATTTTGATTGGAGATGCAAGGATATGGATTCTCTCTTGTAGTTGGTGGATATAAGGCCACAAGATCCCCATGTACCATTGTCAGAAGTTCATGATAGCAGGTTTATAGTGCCAGAAAAATCTGACTCCCTGAATTAAATCAACGACGGAGGGGGCCATAGTGACCATAAGTACTGGTAAAGCCCATCCAGTATATGTACTGACAGGCCACCAGGGAAACGCCATTGGAGATGCAGACAGAGGGATCAACACAAATAAAAAAATTTGATTGATTTTTTGGCAAAATTTTTTAAAAGGAAAGGAAGAAAATTGATCAACAATTTTCTCAATGCAATGCAACTGATTAAATAGTGGTCGATTGGGGTAGTAAAAAGCCAGGATCAGACCCTCAATTTTGACCTAACTGGCGAATTATTCGGGAATGGGCGGACTAGTTCCCTGGGAACCAACATCAAAAAATTTGGTGGTGGGCTGAGTTGCTGTCACTTTGACCTCGAATGTCCAAACTGAGGCTCAGCTATGTTTCTGATGGTTGGCGTGACAGAGTTTGGCCCAATGAGTGGTGGGAATCCCCAAGGCCACCCCACATAGGGGCGAGTCCATTTAGTTGGGAACAGGTTTGGGACGCCCAACCCGCCCACATTTGGTCGCTGGGCCATTTGTTTGGTCAGTGGCATCACATCGGCTGCAACACCCAAATTGTCAGCAGGGGGCTTCAAACCCTCATCGATGATGTCCAATGCTGTTGCCTGCCTGTTGAGGATGATCCACAACAACTTTGTCAAAGAGGTGATTTGTTTAATTGGCATGTTAATTGAATTGAAACCGGTGGGCATTCTGGCTGATAAATCAATCTTCATACCTTTCCACCATTTGAGATCTGAAGATCAGGCAGATTGCTACTCAAATTAGTTCCAATTGATTTCAATTCGATAATCTCATTGCAGATTTTGCTGATCTCCCATAACAGTTCTGCCAAGGCGAATGTGAGTACTGGGGGTGGAATCTGAAGTGGAAGAGCTGTTACCCAGCGCTTGTCTACTACGTGAGCGAGATCGTCCTGAGTAATGAGGGGTACCGCCATCCTCTTTGGTGCCTTCTTTTCAGGAACATAAAAATGACCTGATCAACTTAGAGGAAGTTCCCCAGGACTTATAATCCCCTTATCCTAATTACTTCTACTCCATAGGGTATCAGCCACTATAAAATACAAAGTAAGAATGGTGCAAGAGAGATTTTTATTAGGAGAGAATAAACAACTATTTATACTACTTACAGGGCTACTGCGCCTAAGTACTCTTTAGTCATTCAACTACCAGAAAACCCATCAGCATCTTGATTCCAGACCTCTATCAGATCATAACCTTTTATTTATTCATACACATAGCAATTCCCTCCAGATCTGCTCATCTAATCACGGAATTGCAAATTAGGTCAATCCATCCTCAGCATAAGTTGTTGGTTGATTGTATATAAAATCATATATAAATAGGACTTAGAGCATCCTTGGGGTGAGTCATCGGTGCTCTGAATTAGTCAGCGGAACCATTTCAGATGATTCAGAAAAGATTCATCAGATTTCCACTGGAAACTCCCACAAAGATATTTGGATGGCATTTTGGCAGCGAACGCAGCTTCTGCCAAACCTAAACTTGATCAAATATATAACATTATATAGTATCAAACTAGGCGATTAGCTGGCAATTATGCCCAACTAACCAAAACCCCTAATCTGTGTACTATTGGAAGGATTCGTCTGGTTAAAATCCCAACATTGCCCTCCACTTAAACATATGATATCTTTCAGCGTGACCCACCCCAATGGTGGGTCAAGACCTCCCAGCGCCCTCACAAAGGAGCGCTGGTCTTAACCAGTGGCTTTCACCACTCCATAACCAAACCCCAAACTTCTCAAGCAGCCCACTAGTGAAACTCTCTGTAGTGAGCATAACTGTTGCAAAATCAACCATGGGCTCCGCTAGTGTGCCAGGCCAACCAGTATGAAGACTAGTGGCCCTTTGCTGTTTCACCTTCATTATTGTACTAACCCCTACAATTCCTGCGTCCAACCCACCAACTAACCACCAATGGATTCGCCTTTAGCCCCAGGCGTCCTTGGCTTGTGCCCTAGCAAGTCCTGCCCCTTCCTGGGAAGCTCAGGCACTTCCGCGCTGCCCAACCCTCGTAACCCTTCACCAACCCATCTGGGCATGCCCCCGGCGAGTCCATCCCCTTCCTGGGTGGCTATTGAAACTCCCGCGCTGCACCCCGCTAGGGTTGGCGGCCTGTCAGCGCATCCGCTGGTAGCCAGCTGGCCAGGTTCCCACTGGTTCCTCATAATGAGGAGGTATGGGAGCTGGCAGCACTGGCCACCCAGCCATGATCACCCACGCCTATTGGGGATCCCCTTATCCTATCTACTTCTACTCCTCAGGGTATGAGCCACTATAAAATACAAAATAAGAATGCTGAAAGAGAGATGTTTATTAGGAGTGAATGAACGACTATTTATACTACTTACAGGGCTACTGCTCCCAAGTATTCTTTGGCCAATCAACTACTGGAAAACTTATCAGCCTCTTGATTCCAAACCTCTATCAGATCAAAAACTTTTATCCATTCATACTCATAGCAATTCCCTCCAGATCTGCTCATCTTATCACCGAATAGCAAATTAGGTTAATCCATCCTCAGCATAAGCCGCTGGTTGATTGTATAAAAATTTATATATAAATAGGACTTAGAGCATCCTTAGGGTGAGTCACCGGTACTCTGAATTAGTCAGCGGAACCATTTCAGATGATTCAGAACAGATTCATTAGCTTTTCACTGGAAAAAACCCACAATGATCTTTGGATGGCATTTTGGCAGTGAACGCAGCTTCTACCGAGCCTAAACTTGATCAAATATATAACATTAAATAGTATCAAACTAGGCGATAAGCTGGCAATTACGCCTGACTAACCATAAACCCCTAATTTGGATACTTTTGGAAGGATTCATCTAGTTAAAATACCGACATGGAGCATAAAACCCCAAATTATTTTATAAAAAAGGATTGCAAATCACACCCATTTTTAGGCGTTAATATTAAGCCCGTTTGTGGTCTACTTCATATTCAAAAATCCTTTAGCAGCTGCCAAAATACTTAGCACTCTTGCAAGCTGATATATTGTTGAGATCCTGCGGCCAAGCACTGGCGAGAAACTCCTTGCCAGGATTTTAACAAGTGGTGATCACTACAATGGGCCCTGTACACCACAATCTATAATTTTATTTATGATGGAAGACTTCCTGTTGTTAGCATATTTTGATGGATAAGAAATGGGGATGTGAAGAGGATGATCAGATAGATATCCCTCCTACTAATATCTTTGAAGATTAACAATTTGACTGAATGGTTATACCAGAGTCTCAACGGATTACCTGGCCTGCTAATGAAGTGGTTAAAGACCTGACTCATGGTATACTGAATCCTGGGTATTGCTTCCTGTGAGAGAGGTTATTCAGAGGAAGATCTCCTGATGTTCCTCTACAAAACAAAACCCTACCAGATAATTATAGTCAACTCACCAATATAACTACTTAGGTCTAAAGTTTGCTTACCTCCCTATGTTCACATGATCCACTTCTGGAGTACACAATGAAGAACTTCAGCGCCATCCGGTTAAGCATGATGCATTAAGACTGGCTTATGACAATCTCTACAATTTGACCTCTAGTCATGTAGGAAAGGTAAAACCTTGGTGGAAGAAAACTACAAACCTATTATTCAATTACATAAGCGAATAAAATGGTCAATATGGGCGTAGTGATTTATGTGAAAGATTCTATGAAGATCTTACATGAAGAATTAGATGTGTCCGCCGCTAAGAATCGCTCTCTGTTTGAAAGCTTTGTTAAGAAACTTATGGGACATGAAGAGAAATTTCACAGTTTTCCGTTTTTCTCAAACGTCTACTTCTCAGCATGGTGATGAACAGATTCTTAGCCGCTGTAGAACTTCAAATAGCCCAAACCATGTCTCACACTAGGAAGATAAAACGGCGTCCCTCTTAGAAGTTTTATGGGTCCTCTCCCACTCTATAAGCCAAGGTCGCATGATTGGAAAAGAAGTTAAAGCTCGAGGCATCACTCAATAAAGCAAATATGTGGCTCACAACTCAACGAATATGTTAAGGATGTTCAAGGTTTTAAGAACACCATTGTAGAAATTTACTTGGGGGTTATTATTGGCAAATAACCCTAGTAATCTTTTTCCTGAACAGGTTTGGTTTTCTTGTACACTTTGTTACGTTGTATAGTATAATAGATTATTGGTTGATAAAAGTATGACAACTATTATCTGTAGTTGAGTATGAATTCTTATATCTCAGCATAACGCTCAGCCAGTATTCCCGATTAAATAATTGATATGTCGTGAGCTAGGGATTTGTTCCCTTGTTCTGTCCAACCCAATCTTTGATGAGATTCCCTGGTGACAGTCTCTTTGGTCCAACACACAGTCAGCAGCAATTTCCAATTGTGTCTCCTTCTTCTCTAGATCCCCGCTCAGATCTTTACTCTTTTCACTAAGAGTCTTCTAATTATTGCACACAGCAATAATATCCATGAGAATAATAGCACGATTGAAAGCTGATGATAATTTACTACTTAAAAAATATACTGGATGAAAACTATAGAACTATATAACTCTGTTCTAAACTCTGGTTTTTTTATTATAAGTAATCCTAGGGAATTTTAGTGGGGATTCAGTCATCTTACCCTCAGTTGACAACTCTTCGATGAAATGGCAGCTGTTGCCTTTGAATCACCCATCCTCGTCTTGGCAGCAATGGTCCACCCCATCTGGCTAAGATTTCGTTGTTGGACATCCTTGAGACCTAAAGTGGAAAGATTCAGAAACGTGTCCCTATCATTTTCCTTTATATCTAAGTGAACCAACCATATTTGGCTAGCGACCTGCTTAGGTAATGGTACTTATTGCTCATTAAGGCAGGTCATGCATCAACTGATCAATTTGCTAGTTGCAAGTGGCATCACTCGCCTTGCAACTTGCCTCAATGCTGCTCAGGATGATCTTCGCCATGTGGCACTCTTCCTCTTCCTCCTTGCTACCGCCTACTCAGAGCGCGGTCCCCAGAATCTACTGTCATTCCAGGATTATTTACTCATGACGATATTAGTCCCAGGATCCAGTTTTCCCCCCATCAGGGTATACAACCCACTGTCATATTCAGGATTCTTGGTCCGGAGTCCTTGATTTCCTGATTTACTCCTTGTCCTAGATAGGAGACTTTTACCATTGATGTTTGTTTCGCAGCTCAATTAAAAATACTTATTTATGTTCACCCTCATTATGTCTCTCATGAACTCTTAGCTTAAGTCATTCCTAATTCTTCTCATGGAGAGCTTATCCTAATAATTTTGAGATTAGTTTCTTCATAATTGGAGCTTAATGGATTGTAGAGTGCATAATGTCAAGTTCCATATAAGTACAACATCCCCCTCTCGTCCAGCTCATATGTCAAATTCTGAGTCATGATACCAGCAGCTTCAAAATAGTTTGTCTGATCAAAACCTCCGGCTCTTCCAGCAGATGAGTTGGGATGCATGGCGGAACCACTTCTATGGTCCTTTCTGGACTCATACGCTTAGTCTGGCTCCAGCAGCTAGTACTTCCTTCAAATTACTTGAAATGGTAACCAATCCCTCCAAAACCAAGTTTGCAATCATTTCAGAACAACTCTCAGCTGAAAAACCTCTGTCATTGATTCCAGAGTTGGATTTCAAAACTCTCCTGGATTTGGCTCCTTTCGCTGATGCACTGACCATCATCATAGATGCTCCAGAGAGTATGCCATTTTCTCTCAATCACTCATTTCTTGCCAGGTTGACCTGCTTCCTGAGTTCCTCTTCTGACTCAGACATTATTACAAACCCGCTGTTCTGGCTACCGAGCTCACCATTGGTAACAGTATTTACTTTGAGCTCCCCTACTCTAAACTCTGGGCCCAAGTCACTAAAGCTTTGTCCCTAGCGCTTAATCCATTTGATCTTGATAACATCCTGGATCAGGATACCGCCGCTTATGCTCTTCGCTTTGCTGGCCAAGTTCTTAAAAGTTGAACCATGAATCTTCCAGCCTCTCCCAGGTTTCACCGCTCCTTCAGCTTCAGCTTCCAATTAGCCTGTAGTCATCGCTTGCAAGATGCCATTTGTTCCCTGCACAACTATCTCTTCACCAGAGCTTCCCATCAGTATCTTCCACTGATGGCGTTGGTAGGGGGCATGATTTGGCAACCCCCATCAAGCATCCCTTGATCTCTGCCAGCCCATATGTCCGTTGTTCTTGATGAAGCCCGTCATTAGGCGCTCAAGACTAATCTTCCAGCTCTGATACCATATTGGGATTACTCAGGGTTATTTGCCAATCGCCTCTTCTTATACTGTTGCTTTCCTCTCCTCTCTGGGGTTTCATGATTGGCTTCTTCTGACATTTCAATTTCCCTTCCCCTAGTCGCTTTCTCACAGGGTTCTGCGTCTGCTCAAAGAACTTGGTTTTATGTAGGTCTAGCCCTCACTAGCATCCAATCTCACATCAATTTTGATGGGCTGTTCATTCCTACCGCGATCCATACTCCCTCCCCCAGGAAGCGACATAGGCGAAATCATCCCTGTATTAAGAACAATTAATAAAAAAATAAAATTTATAAAACTATATAGGTTTTTTATATGCGATTTATAATTTTTTTTCCAATATCTTTAATCTTTTTTTTTTTTTTCTTCTTTTTTCCATGGAAATGGACCTTGTTTTGGTTCAGCAGTCCATCTTTCTTTATTTTCCCCCAAACTACCCTGGGTACTTAAACCTGCCAGTTTTCTATGGTTCAGAGGTCCTTTTTTCGGAATTAACCATCTAGATTGGTTCAAAGGTCCTTTTTTCAGACTTGACACAATCATCAGGATATGATCAACTTAATGGTTCTTTGGTACTTCTAGAACTCTTTTAATATTTTCATCGATTCATTGATTCAGATAATTAGCATGTATTCTATTCACAACTCTTCCATCCTTTATATTCTTGATGGAGTAGGCATCAGTCGCTGACTTGGCAATAACTTCAAACATACCTGATCACAATGCATCTAGTTTGTTTCTTCTTCCAAAACTATGCATATTGCAATAGGCAACTCTTTTGCCTATTTGATATTCTGTTAAGGCTGGCCGGTTCTTATTTATGACAATTTCGCTCATATCCTTTTCTTCAACATAGTATCAAATGCTTGCAATTGCATATTGATCAGGATATTCGTCAGTCAGTTCAAGTACTGTTTGGCACTCATCCCCAACATAGGTTCCACCACCAAATATAAAATCAGCGGCAATGCGGCCTTTCTCCCATATAACAATTTAAACGGCATTTTTCCCATCACATTATAATGACTGATATTGTAGATGAACGTCATCAAACTCAGGTACATTACTCACGCGGAAGTTCTTCCTGTGACCAGCTTCCTCAGCGTCATGGCCAGCGTTCCATTCACTCATTCTACCAGTCCATTTGTCTCTGGCCAGTAAGATACTGATATGACTCCTTGGATCCCCATTATCTCATTCAATTGCGGGATCACATGAGATTTGAAGTTTGTCCCATTATTGCTAAGCAGGACCTGCGGACATCCATGTTGATATACTACTTGATCCAGGATGAACCTTGCGTTGCTGGTAGCATCTACTTTTGTTAGGGCCTTTGTCTCGACCCATCTCGTCAGATAGTCAATGGCAACTATAATGTACTTGACTCCCCCTGTGCTAATTGTCAGAGGTCCCATCACATTGATGGACACTGTACTAAAGGCAATTTCAGGGTGGACCAGTCAGTATCCAGTTGTATTCTTATGTGGTTTGTGCAGCTGGCACTCCAAGCAACAAGCTAGATAATCTGTGACATCATAGTTGAAGGATTCCCAGTAATAGTACTGGCAGATATGATTGATTGTTTTTCTCAGGACTCCATGCCCGACAACCTTATGAGCTGCTTGCACAATAGCTGCTCTTTTCAATGGCTTCAGGAATATTAACCACTTCCCATTGATCATCTTAAACACTTGTCCATCCATAAATCTCGGTGTTTTTCATTGCTTTCCAAAGCGCACCTTGGATTTCTTGGGGCTCATTCCCAATTTCTCCGTTGACCATTCTCTGGAATAGCTCATCCATCTGCGGGTATACCATCTGGACCATTGGTAACTGCAATAAGCCATCTGCGTTCTGATGAGAAGCCCCCAATTGTTGTACAATCTCATAATCATAAGCCTGTAGCTTAAGTGCCCATTGAGCCTGTTGTCCTTCTGGATCTCTCAAATTGTGAAGCCAACGCAACAAAGAGTGGTCCGTCACCACTTTAAAGTGCATTATGTGGATGTACACTTAAAACGGCTTACATGCATAAATGACCTCAAGGCATTCATGCTCAGTTACGGTGTAGTTCCTCTCAGCGGCTGAGAGCGTCCAACTCACATATGCCACCAGATGTTCATCCCCAAGTTCGTCTACTTGGCTTAGTATGGCACCAATTGCCATCAACGAAGCATCAGTTTGAATGATAAACTCACAATCGAAATTCAGATATTTCAGGATTGGCGAATCTATCAAATACTGGTGTAACTTATCAAAATGAGTCCTGGGCCTCTTCATTACATACAAATCCTTTTTTTGGATCCTTCAACAGATGAAATAAGGGCTCAGCTATTTGGGAAAAGTCCTGAATAAATCTTCTGTAGTATCTGACCATCCCAAGGAACACTTGGATGTCCCTGACAATCTTTGGCACAGCCATTCATTCTATGGCTTCTATCTTCTAGGCTTGCAGCTGCAATCCACTGGAGTTGATTACAATCCCAGATATTCCAACTCTTTTTTAAAGAAGTGGAACTTCCTTGGCTTAATCTTCAGGTTAGCCATAGACAGTCGTTTGAATACTTCTTCCTTCTTATTTAACCATCTGAATTCTTTGGGCTTTTTTCCCGGCACAGTTTGGTTGTTCATCTCTTTAGCTCCTTCATTTCCCTTCGTGGGATTCAGATTGTGCACCAGATTGGATATGAAGCTTCTATTTGGGGCATCAAATGTTGCTCCCAAAATTTTTAATTATCTACCATTTACAAGGTAGTTATTTCCGTTGTGAACATGGAAAACATCATGCAATGCAAATTGCAATAGGGCTGAAGGGCCACTTGCAAGGCGATTCTAGCATTAAAGTCATCCAGTACTTTTGCTCTGACCAGGATCTGTGACTCATGGTAAAACTGATCCGTGAAGCTTGCTAGAGACTCGTCTTTATGGAACTGGATTCCCATAAATTCCTGTTTGCGCTTTAACATGAGCATCAGACTCCCAAATTCTTTCATGATGGCCGCTTTTGCCTCAGCATACAACCAGATGTCCCCCTCCAGGTGAGGTAACACTAAGTTTTGAAAGTTGGTGTCTAGGCAGTTCATGACTGTCAACACCTTTTGATGATCTCCATAGCCATACATGGTCATATCAAAAAGTCGGAAATCGCTAGGCCATTATCCCAATGGAACGTTGGCAATCTCAGAATTACCTTAAATTTCTCCAAGTTATCTCTGGCTGATCCTCTAGGTTTGGCTACTCAGATAACTTGAGGAGTGACTTTGGGCATCATCTCCAAAATGGCAGCAAAAGCGGGCGGCATGTTCCTTAGGGTATTTGACTTCCCAAGTACTGTGCGAGGACTTCTTTCTTCAGCATTGATTGGCATATTGGGCTTACAACCGCATTTGTGAGTTTTAAGTTCCTCCAACTGTTTGATCAGTCACTCTATATCTGTGCTGAAATTTCTCAAACGAACGCAATCCGCTTCTTGCTCCATTTTCAGATATAAGACCTCTTGAATGAGGTCCCCTTCTTTCTTCTCCAACAAAGTTACTTTCCCTAGTAACTCGTTTCCAAAACTTGCATCATTATCTATCCCTTCCTCCACCTTGGCGACTCATTATCCAAGGCTACAAATTCCCGATGATCCGCTGAGTTTATGGCATACTGATTCACAGTGGCTAATTCCATCCACAGTTTGCATAACTCATCTTTTTATGATATTCTTATAAATTCTTAAACTTAACTAACCCTGTAGTGAGAACCAACTTTTAAAAATTTACTTAGAGGTTATTATCAGCAAACAACCCTTAGTAATCTCTTTACTGCACAGGTTCAGTTTTCTTGTGCAATTTGTCTGCGTTGTATATTATATTAATTTATTGGTTGATAATAGTATGACGACTATTATCTGTTGTTGAGAATGAATTCTTATATCTTAGCCCAACGCTCAGTTACTATCCCGATTAAATAATTGAGATGTTGTGATCTAGGGATTCGATCCTTGTTCTGTCCAACCCAATCTTTGCTGAGATTCCCAGGTGACAGTCTATTTGGTCCAACGCACAGTCAGCAGCAATCTCCAATTGTGTCTCCTTCTTCTCTAGATCCCCGCTCAGATCTTTACTCTTTTCACTAAGAGTCTTCTACTTATTGCACACAGCAATAATATCATTGAGAATAATAGCACAATTGAAAGCTGATAATAGTTTACTACTTATTAAATATACCGTATGAAAACTATAGAACTATACAACTCTGTTCTAAACTCTGGTTTTTTATTATAAGTAATCCTAGGGAATTTATAGGGGATTTGGCCGTCTAACCATCGTTGACACCTCTTCAATGAAACGGCAGCTGTTGCTGTTGAATCACCCTTCCTTGTCTTGGCAGCGATGGTCTTCCCCATCCTGGATAGGATTTTGTCATTGGACATCCTTGAGACCTAAAGTGGAAAGAGTCAGAAACGTGTCCCTATCATTTTCCTCTAGATCCAAGTGAACCAACCATATTTGGCTAGCGATCTGCTTAGGTAATGGGACTTATTAACCATTAAGGCAGGACATGCACCAACTGATCAATCTGCTAGTTGCAGGTGGCATCACTCGCCTTGCAACTTGCTATTCATTCCCAATCAGTCAGTGATGAAACCTGACCAATCCCAATTGGTACACCTGATAGTTAATCACTATCAGATGCCCCTATTTTGTTGGCAACTCTTGCCAATGAGATCTTAAGTATTCATCCAGATAAATCCCTGATGGATACAAACAGGAAAATATCCCAAAATACCCCAAACGTAGTTACTCCAAAACTCAGGCCATCCAATTTCCAATTCACTTCGCCTTAGGGAATTATCCCCTAGTGATTCCTGGTAATCTAGCAGGCTGGGAATATGGGAAAAAATCCCAACAACCATTAAAGCTCTGATTTGTTAGATGATGTATATGCTCTTTTGTCTCAAGTTAAGTGTTCTCACAAACAGGTCAAGGATGATCTGCATTCAAAAGGATCTCACCCAACTGCTAATGAGGGATGTAAGTAAATGAAGGCGGATCTATAAAAGAGTGTCAGTGTGGATGAAGCTGATCAACAAAAATAAAGTTCTCTCCTATCTAACCTTCGTTTTGAATTTAAGAACTTTGAAGCAAAGTTTAAGGACTTGTGACTCACAAGCTTGATTGAAGTCTAGAATGACTATTTGAAATTAGCCTCTCAAAAGTCTCCTGAAGTCATGAGAACCAGGCTTGATGCAATTCAAGAGTAAAGCGGTCAACTTTACAGTTCTTTTGACCAGATGGACAATTGCCCAGAGATTATGGGACATGATGTTCCTTCTGTCCATGCCCTCACTGGGAGTGATCTTGACCCTTTTAGGAATTATTTTTAAGAACATGCTTACCCCAGGCTAGAGTATCATTGCTTTGTTTCTATAATTTTGTGAATCTGCTATGGAAGGGGCTACCAATCACAAAAAAGTCAAGTACATTCTCTCCTGCCTAATTCGCATGGCCCAAGAAGTAATGGTTTATCACATGGATACACTTAGTATCTAAGCGAAGTTAAGGGATCGCTTATTGACAAGTTTTGCTTAAAGCAGAGTCTAAACATGAAAAGACAGGCCTTTATATGCATGAGCATGCAGAAGTGAGAATCGTATGCTGCCTTTTTTGATCAGTTCTACATTGAACCCCAGATGCTGCTAACCTATAAGATGTTAATTCTTGACGATGCCGTTGCTACCATCATGACTGGTTTGGCTTCCCATCCTTCCCAGGCAATGCAGATCACCTCAGTGGTGCATTATTTTTGGAACGGTCATAATATCTAGGAGGCTTTGATCGATGTTGCTGATTTTTATAAACTTGAGACTATCTGAGAGTTGTGTTAAAACCTAAGGCTTGACCATTGAGGATCAAAAGCCGAAGCTGAAGCTACTGAGGGCCCCAAGTGCACCTACTAATCTTAAGTTGGGAATTTTAATCTAGGTGTTATAATAAGAGAGACAACACTAGACTAGGGAAAAGATTTTCAGCGTAGGGACAAGCACCCCTATTGCTGACGAATCTGACGTGTCTGACTCTGTTCCCTATTCTATTGCTCATTTAACCTATATAGATAACCCCTCTGATGAAGAATATGAAGGAAAAAAAGATTGTTGGATATTATGTTTTAGGAACGCCACATGAAGTCAAAAGTCCATATTGGTTAATCACTTAAGGAGTGATGATGTCATGATACCTGATGAAACTCATCTCAGTCAAGCTCTGGGGTGGCATGAAGTGATCAATACTGTTAGTGATGCTGACTAGTTCATTGCCTTATTAATACGACCTATTTAGCATGTTCATACTTTGCAATCTATCAAAGAGAGATATCCTGAGACAGCTCTAAATTTAGCTCCACTTTTCGTCGCAAGTAGTTCCTGGCTCTCCCCTTAACTTTAATGGAACTATAACAAGGTAGAGGTCATCATTTAGCAGTTATAGGTAGCGGCCATCCTTAATACTGGATTTCCAATCAAAGTCATATTCATGAAAGCTTATCAAAAAAATAAACTGGCACTCAACTTAAGTACTACCAAGGTTATGGAGCTTCAGACTTAAAAAGTACTCGCGCTTTTGGGTCATAATCCTCCTTACCCAATTAAATTGGAATTTCATCCTGTCAGCGCCTGCTGTGGCCTTGGACAAAAGCAATTAGGATATGCTTATTGGCACTCAGTTCATGATTAAATATGACGGAATCATCAAATTGAAACAGGGTTTCTCTTTACTCATGTATGAGGTTCCTATGGTTCTAAACAACAAAGATCCCAGAAAGAAAAGATATTCTTGCCTGGTTTTTGTCCCCTCTTCTGCAATATCCTTAAACTACACAAATTCCGGGTGAAGTAAAAAGAACTTCCTGACTCAGTGGAAGCCTTACAGGGTATTCTTTTTTATGCCTTGAGAATTTAATAATCAAGCCTTTTGAACAAAAAATGTTTGACACCAAGTTTACTTTAAAGATTCTATGACACTTCTGGTTACACATAGATAGATTTGATGGAGTTAGTCCTTTAGAGCCTCAAGAATTGCATGGTATATTAGATCCTGCCTACCAGAGATCTATCAATCCCCTTTTGTGGAACCCTACTAATGAAGAAATTTTCGTGAAAAAACATCAAGTTTAGGAAAAGGTCTGATGATTCTAATTGAAGATATTGAATAGATTCACTTTTTTAGTTCTATGTTTGATATGGGCATACCTAATGACAAACTGTTATGCACTTTATCTAACGTTTGCATTTTAGATGAACTAACCCCAGACATGCTTGAATAAAGATCACTCCTTATTTGATGCCTATAGTGATACATTCTCTAAATATGATACTAACTATGGACAAATGAAGGATTGGTGCCATAAAATTGATGTTAGTGATGCTAGTCTAATCTGGTCCAAACCTTATTTCAAATCATAGGTCAAAGAGCAACAATTGAGGACTGAGATCAAGTAATTACTAGATTCTGGATTAATAGCACCTTCATAAAACCATTGGTCGTACCCTCACTTGCTTATTAAAAAGAAAACAGGAGGTCATTAGGTAGTTATGGACTACCAAAATTGTTAATCTCACAAAAATGGACAGTTATCCTTTCCCTCACATTGAAGATGCTCTTGGAAACCTCTCTGGTTCCAAATTCTTTTCTTTTATAGATTTGAGTTTCAGATATTTGCAAATGAACCTTTCCCCAAAGATCAGGAGAAAGATGCTCTTATCTGCGGTGAAGGCTTATTTCAGCCCACTTGACTGCCTCTTGGGTTGTGCAATGCACACTCATCAACAAAACAATTAATTGATATATTTACAAGATATTAAGCTAAGTTGTGTGATAAACTATATTGATGCCATCACAAATTTTTAAGCGTTTAAGAGACATCTTAATCAACATAAGTTTTTAACGCCTTCATGATTCTAACATTAAGGTGAAAACTTTGATATGCACCTTTTTTTATACAATTAAGATTCCTTGGACATTTTAATTCTCAGGAATAGATTTAATCCCTAAAAGATAAAGTTGAAGCATTATTCAAAATACCTCAGCCTCAAATACAAGATATCCAGGTGATTCTTGGTATTTAGGGGTATTGCCATCAATTCATATGGAGTTTGCTCATCTCAGTGATCCTATCATTTGATTATTAACTAAGAACACTCTAATCTTATGGGTTGCTGAACAAAAATTCATGATTGAGACATCGATGAATCCCCCCCTCAGGTTGGGACCATCTAGTACTAAAAAAAGTTCATGATTGAGATTCTAAAGAAATTGTTACAAGAACGCCCTACCATACACCACCCAGATTATGGTAAACCTTTCATTTTGTTTACTGATGCTTCTCACTATGCTGTTGGAGCCAGTATGGCTCAACTAAATCAATATGGTACAAATCTATCAGTTTAGTAATTCATAAAATATTTCAAAATCTGAATGCAATAATAGCGTCACAGAAAAGAGTGCGCCTGCTATCTTACTTGTTTTATAAAAGTATCTCCCATTTTCGTATAAAACCATCTTAACCATGGTTACTGACCACGCTTCTTTAAAATGGTTATAATATATGGAGGGTCCTATTTGATGTTTAGCTCGTTGGGCCATGATAATCCAATATTATGATATGAAGATTAAACACTGAGCTGGGACTTGACATATGAATGTTGATGTGTTGACTTGTTTGTTTGTACTTCACTTAAGTAAGAGTGAAAAATTGATTGCATTATCTTCTTATGCCCCCTAATACTTGGGATGACAAGGATAAAAAAGTTAAGAAAAATTTAGCACAACACTCCCACAACTCCAAAGTGGAGAGCGGAAGTTATAAAAAAGGTTGGGGAAAATTGGTTGCCCTATTTTCGACCTTTGGAACAAGTACCTGCTATTGTGAAGGCCCATTCTACCCTTGGGAATGGTGGAGAGTAAAATCCATGAGTGGATTAGAGATTATTACAATTAAGAGGGAATTATGGAATACATTATTGAAGTTCTGGATGCCTTCTTAACCTGTAAAAAGCAATTCAGTTTCAGGATCGAATATCAATAGAAACTTACTACCCCTCAACCATTCCAGACTATAAGCCTAGATGTGGAAGATCCTCAACCCCAGACTACCAGCGAGAATCAATATATTCTAGTAGACATTAATTACTTTATAAAATGGGTTGAAGCCGTTGCTCTCAGCCTAAACTTCCAAGGCTACCACAACATTTCTGGATCACTATACCATCACTCGCCATGGTGACCAGGTTCAATTTTGCAACAAATGAAAAATTACACCTCCATGGTGTTCAAGATCCTGGCTACCTTCATGGGGCAAAACAACACTTTTTGGCCCCTATAACCCTTATAAAAACGGTACCATAGAAAGAGCAAATGGAACCTTAGTTTCTATTTTAAATATTTGGCCTCTTCAGACCCAAAACACTGGGATCAATTCTTGTCTAGAGCGCTTATGGCATATCATATTAGTTACCACCAAAAAATTTAAAATTTCTCCTTTCTGCATCTCATATGGTCGAGAACCTGGGGTACCTGCCCTTTTGACTAATGATATCTTTTCTGCTAGGGCTGAAAATCCTGACAAAGATATGAAAAACTATCCCAACACATAATTTAGATGTAATTTGATGCTATGGGCAAGTTTAACAAAAACTGTTACTAAAAAGGGCCAATCAGTTAATGAGCTTAGTCATCCTCTACCCTCTTTCCAGATTTAAGATCTTGTTTTATAATATCACAATTGCATCATCACCAGAAGTGGCAAACTTATGTCCATTTAAGAAAGATCTTTTGTCATCACTTATAATAGGGGTGATGAAATTTGAGTCCTTTACTTCTGAATCACTATAGACAGGGTCCACTTGCGTTTCTACGCCCCATATTCCCACAACGTTCTTAAAATGGTTAATTTCAGACAATTGGATTTTTGACTAATTTAAAATGTTATATAAGGGTCATATAGTTTAATTAATATTAGAAAAATGAGTTGCTTATTGGAAGAATAGTAAAAATTAGTAGATCATTATACTACTAACTCTCAGCTGAAGAGCTTAATCAAGCTAAAATGATCCTTTATAAACACTCAGCGGAATAGGCAAACTGATGGTGAAGCTCTCTCACACACTAACTTGAATTTAGTGCTACTGCCTAAGAGAAAACAACCATCTTATATAAACCTGATGAGGTTCAAAGGTGTGTAATCCTTCCAACAATTAAGAACTAAGAAATCCCTTATATCAAATGAAGTGAGAATATTTTCATGGTGGTGATTTTTCAATATACGAAGTCATTTCCACGTTGATTAGTCATACATGCTGTTGACCAATCACCTAGGATTGAGCCATACCAGAGTGAAAATATCTAGAAGTTTCTGTTAGGCTGATCTTTCATTTAGTTAGAACTGGTCCTCTCAATAATAAACAATTTACTTTGGATTCAAAGCGCGTCACATTGAATAAGAAGTTGGATTGAAATCAGGGCAATATTCAATATTATCTTGACCCCAGGTTAGACACATGAACAAATATTGACAAGTTAAAGGATACATTCCAAAAGCTTATCAACGCATTGATTCCCATATTGTCGTTTCAAGAACCGCCTTGATGGACCAACCCCTGAAGCCTAGCCCACCTTTGTAAGCCATATATTAATCTAGAATTCTCGCTATATGAAGTTATTGCATGACCATAGTTTTAACCCAGTCAATTAATATGGAGTTTTTCCTGACAATAGGATATAAAACCCCAATTTATAACAAATAAAATAATGATTATCACACAAATCTTAATTTGAACATAAATCCTAATTGTGGTGTAATTTATAGTACCAATGTCTTGAACTTCTGCTTATCTTTTAGTAGACCTGCAAGCTGTTTATTATTGAGATCCTGTGGAAAAGCACCTGCGAGCAACTCCTTGCTGTGATTTTAACATCATATCCAATTATTGTCTTTTCAATTGTCAGAAAAAGGATAGGGCATGTCCCAGTGAAAAGTAGGTAATTTCTGAGTGTTCTGAAATCCTTCAATCACTACTGCCATGGGAGGTACTTAATTAATTTACTACTGGAACACTCTCAAAAGTCAACTCCAATAGACCTGAAGGAGCCCTGGCATGCATATTGGGGCTGTAATTTTCAACATGGCTTTCCTCATATACATTTTCAGCTACTTCAGCCTCCATCTAGAGCAGTTGCATTTATGATTTTCTATGTCTTGTAATTAATTTAGGACTTGCATTACATCATTCTGTAGATTAAAAATTCGTTTTTTTTCTGCCTCCCAAGCAGTTTTCTGAAACAATAATTTCTTGATCAACTCAATATACTTCCTATTCAATGAGATAACTTTTCCATACAGATAAATGTTGACCTTCAAGACCTGCTCTACTCCTTCCTTTTTTGTAACTCATTCTTCTAAGGTTATCAGAGCAGCTTGTGATGCCAAGTATATTGTACTCTGGCTCATGTCTCCAGTTCACTCCTCAGCTTCCAGAAGTTCATTCTTCTAAGAAATGTTCTTCATAACTTTTATATGCTATCTAATCAGAAAAATTTCAGCTACACCATTACTGAGCACCAAATGCAAATTTTTTGGGGTTTAATGCATCGATTCTGTGACTGATTTTATTAAAGAGCGGAAAGTGATAGTTGTATGAAGACAATTATCCTATAAAGTCTCTTTATAAAGTGTTTTTAACCCCACTCTGGTATCCTCTTACAAAAAATTATTAAGCCCTCACTCCAGGAAACTAGAGCGAAATAGATATGTAAAACAATCCCTTCAACTCTACACAAGAGTAAAAATATACAAAATAGCTATTAATTAAATTACTACTGTATTTATATAATAAAAGCAAAAGTAAAGAAGTTTAGTGATCAACTCTTTGGTTGGCACCCCAATAAAAATGGCATCCTTTGCCAACGAACTTAACATAATGAGTCATACAAAAGTATATAGCTTTTTCCACTTAATCAGTATCCACTACCAACTAATTTATGACCCTCCAAGAGTTGGCTCTAAAATAGAATATTTCAAACCCTATTTTTAGCACCAGTAATACCCAGCTCAAAAAGGGGGAGCCACCACGCAGATTTATTTGTAAGTAAGCCAAACAAAGAAATTGTCATGATATAAATTTCCTAATATGGCCCTTAAGCTACCAGCCCAGGAAGCCACACCTGATAATGAGGAAGCTTTGGGGAAACTTTTGTCAGGCGCCCGCTTTAGCTGGCGGACAATGGCGGACAGCATAGGGGTTTGGGAATCAGTGGCATGTGGCATAAGGAGGTATAGTTGTGGGTTTTCTTTGTTATGAGGCCTGTGGTGTCCATAGCCTCAATGTATTAAGCAAGTTGATGCTCATCCCAAAGCCTTTAACCAACCACAGCATTTTTTTACAAAAATGCAATCTAATTGATGTATGAGACAATTAACCAATTTGCACCAGGTTGCATCACCCAGGATAACCCAAAAGTTACTGTCAAGAAAAGCGTTTTCAAAGTTCATTAACTCCAAAAACATCCTTATTAATTAGTGACAAGTTCAACCAATTTTTATAAGAAAGTTAATTTTATAATATAAAACTAACAATCAAATTCCTTCCAAACATTGTCGGTGATCACTCCTGACAAGCCATTAATTCTCAAGATCAGATTTGAATCCCAAAATAAGACTAAATAATGTCTCATAGGAGAATATCCCCAAACAATAGTTATTAAACATAGATAGCTCCAACATTCTTTTTAGTTTCCTTATAAGAAAGCCAAACAAAGTAGGGAAAGATTATTGGTTATTAATAATATGCCACAGATAGATAATGTGGGCGATTTAAATCCCAACAGCAGGTTGAGATTTAAGCCAAACAATGAAATTTTTTTTCATAGGGCAATTGACACCATCAACATAATCAAGAGACTTGAATGGATTGTAATTGTGTAAATAAAAATAGAAAGAGTTGATAATTGGGCAGTGATTTATTTAAGCCATCAAATTGCTCAACCATAGCAAATTGGAGTGACCCTTAGGGGAAGCAAAAAGTTGGATACAGTTTGATGTGTTTGAGTCTAATTTTATGACGTGTGAGGATCATCACTCAAAACCTTTGAGGGAGGAAGAAGGATTAAAACCCAACAAAAAATTACATCAGGGTGACAACGTGGCAGCTGCTGGAGGAGGGGAAATCAGAACCCACTGATGAAGTGAGAGAGGGGAACTTTTCTTTGAGTGGGCTAACTCAAAAGAAGAAGGGAAATAGTCTGTACTTCTTCTACTTGGGCCCAGAAAGTATGGTCAGGGGTAGAGCTGGTCATGGCATGAAGGAGAATCGCAATGGAGAAATAGCATTGGATAGGGTGGATCATTTAAAAGCGCAAGTCTTAATGAGGTTTATGGCCTCATTGCAGGACATGATTTATAGGATCAGATTAGCAGAATTAGAAGCTGAACCATCCAGGTGTTCTTAACAAAGCACCTCTGGAGAGAAATAAGCAGAGCAAACATAAAACTAAACACAACAATGGAGTTTACAAGAAACTAATTACCTTAGTGGGGAGGGTCTTTCATTGAAATCAAGTGGCAAAGTAATCGCAACAGTAGTATTGGTTTATAAAAAACCAAGTATAAAGTTCCCCTAGAGAGGGTCAGAAATAGATAGCCAAGAAGGCTTAAACACCTCTGAGGTAAATTAATTATGGCCTTAGTCATGTAGGGAAAAAGTTTCCTTAACTGCCCAAAGGTGAACTGAAAAGTTATCTAGGGGAGCACCAGGGGCTATAAAGAACTACCTGGGATTTCTTGAGGTGGAGGTCTAGGCCAAGGAAGGACAAAACATCCAGAATAGATGGGGCTAGATGGACCAACCAGGGAATCTTTGGTAGCAGCGAGAGACACCATGAGGCGGCACCCCACCTCAAATGGAGGCAGGCTGCATTAAACTCATAGAAATTCAAAATAGAGTTGCACAATGGCAAGCGTTGTGATAAAAACCATAGGATCAAATTGTCAGAAGTTTGTCATAGCGAAATACTTAGCATTTGTCATATTTACTACTGAACCCAGCAAGAATGTTTGAGCTAAACATTATACGATAACATATCATTGAGACAATTATGATTTGCTTGTGTTTTTTATGGGCAAGCTTATTACCATATTTTCTTGATCTGTCAATTTAAAATATCCAGAAAGCATCGTTGAAATACTGGTCCATTGTAAAACTTCTCAAGCAACTAGAAAGGTATAGACTTGCTTTAAGCATTATAAAAGAATTTTATATACATCTCAACAAATTCTCTTTCATTTTCTAATTAACTACATCAGTGTCATCTAATACTAACCTTAATATATTTATACCTAAGAACAATGACATATTGCTTGGTCAGGCTTGTTTTATGGTATCGTCAACTACACTAGGAGATGCAAGGAATTTAAAGGACTCACTTTCAAAGTTTTTAGATTAGTAATTCCGTTTGAATTTTCCTTACTCATTATATGAAAAAAGCCAATGCATAAAGTTCTCTTTCTCAACTTTATTTTGATACTGTTAATATATGTTAGCAAAACTTTTGAATAGAATATTTTAGTGGAAGTTTGATTCTCCCTATAATGTCAGTTAGTAAATAGTTGGTCATAATCAGAGTATTTATAAAATCTCAAAAGGTTATGTTCAATTTCTGCTTAATGGTAAAAATGCGCTTTATAAGTATAACTTTATATTTTATTGAAGATTATAGAAAATTTATATCTAATTCATAAAAACTAAATATGGGTTTATAAAGATAGATCTATCATTTAATACCTTCTTTATTATAGTAATTATAAGAAAAAAGGTGCATAGCTGACAAAGAATACGTTATTAATAAAACTGGAAAGCATCCTAATTTATAAGCAACATGATAAGGAGTCTTACTAGATCTATATAACTTAACAATATATGACAAAAAATGATATTTTTGAATTTATATCAATGTCAGTCTACTATTTAATATCTTTTAGCTTTATATTTTTAACAGCCTAGATTTAAAGCTTACATAAGTAATCCATCTAAGAGATAGCTTAACATACTTAATGCATTTTTAATAAGAATTTACTACATTGGCCTATTCTAATTAATAAAGAGATGAGCTAAATTATAAAAAACAATAAATTTATAAAATCTTAATGTGTTAGTGATGTTTAAATAAGATTAAATCTGCTGTTTTGTGCATGATAATTGTAAAGGCATTATAATTCTTTACACTGTTGCTGAGGTTTGATATGTGGGCTCAAAGCTGAAAATTCGCAAAGAGTAAAAAAACGGAAGGATTGACTTATTACAAACTAATTTATTAGACAAAAAGCATCAATATTTATAGGGTGCGTAGGGACACGGTGCCTCAAGGATCTATTTGGCCCCATCTGCTCAGATCTTTCATGGCTTTCTAGATTGACCGCCTGGTGCACGCTCATTGTACTTTTGTTGCTCCATGACCAAAGATGTGGAGTCCACACCTCTTGTGATTCAGGAATTGAGGACAAGATTCCTGAAGTTGTCTCCATCAAGTTTTAAATGCGTGCAGATTCCTGATAAAATTTGGGTTAGTGCCATTGAGATAAGGCTTTATTTGAATAGGATTAATAGCCAATTCACTACAGCTCAATTAGGAAGTAAAGCTTTCAATTAGTTTTTTATCTTGATTTCTGACAACGCTCCCCTTAAGATTATTTCAGAGGGGGGTATAGGGCCAAAGGAACCAGTTTTGTACCCTATTGACCGCAGTCACCTGGGTGACGTCATCAATGGAGTACTATGAATTCACCTTATAGATAACCTTATAAGGTCTTAACCAAAGAACGTTGAGCTTGTTCATTTGACCTCCAGGTCAATGGTGATAGAAGAGAACAAGGGCACCTAATTGGAAAGATGATAAGAAGGGTCAGCCAAAATTAAATCAGGATGTTTCTTTTCCTGTAGTATTGATAATGCTTATGTGTCTAGGGCTTGAAGCATGACAATTTAATTGCTAAGGCCCTCATAGTTAACTTGGAGTTCTCAGATGTAAAGGTCTAAAGAAATGGCTGAACGCTATTTGGTAGCCAGGGATCACGTAATACAGGTCTTTAAATGAGGACATCACGATGAGTCAGTGGTAGCTTATCTTATAGGCAAGAAAAGCGTTGGGTAGTTACTGGTTCCAGCGAGCAGGATTTGAGGCGGCCATCTAACATAAAATGGAGATAAGAGTTCCATTAGCGCATTCTACCACCCCATTAGTTAAAGGGTGGTAAGAAAGGCAAAACTCTGGTTATTGCCAAATAGCAAGTTAAGTTCTTTTAATATCTGTGAGATGAAATTCAAACTGTTGTCTGAAAGTAAGGTTTGGGGCACCCATGTTGGATAAAAACAGGTCAAACAAAAAAGAGGGCTGTGGCTTTGGTGGTGGCTTCTGGGACCAAAATCGCTTCACCCACCTGGTTAGATGAATAAGGATAGAAGAATCTACTTATGGCCATGCAACCCAGCGGGAAGGGGCCCACCACATTTGTGCTAAAAACATTGAAGGGCCCCGTTGGGCGATGACTGAGAGTTGAGAAGTAAGGATTGGCTCAGTCTTAGGATTAGCAAGTTATACATGCCTCCAAGACCTCTTGTATAGTCTCTACCATTTGGTCCCAATAACATCGTGACTTCAGCCATTTTTGAGTCATCTTAACCACCCCGTGTCCCATAGTATTATGGCCCTCTAGAAATATATCAGTTTGGAAACAAAAGCAAGCTTAGGGGAGCCATTTAATATGACCCTCTTGTAGAGCAACTTGTCCTTAATTTGAGTGTCTCAGAACATCCTTTGGAGCTCAGCTTGCCCTCGAGTTTTTAACTCACAATTTTCAGGTTGACCAATTAGATCATATAGCTGGTCCTCTTCAGGATCAAAGCTGCTAGCACTACCATCATAGAGAGGCTTTTTGGCGTTTGTTGAAGTGCGCCTGCATAATGGACAATGGTGAAATTATAGCTCTGCATCGTAAGGCCCTTATGGCTATATAGTAATCTGGGTTTTCTATTTTTGGAGCAACCAGAGTGAGGTGTGGTTAGTGACAATGATAAAGTGGGTACCATAGAGATAAGGCCGAAAACGTTAAATGGCTAGCAAGATAGCCAGGCACTCCCTCTCAGTAACAATGCAGTTCCATTCAGCTTTACTCAGTGTCTTAACTAAATAATCCACAGGATGGTTAATTTTCATTTCGTCATTCTGGGATAGAATGCACCCAATGTGACATCACTTTCATCTATAAACAACAAGAAGGGTTAGTTAACTGCGGGTGACCTAGAATGGGTTTACTATATAGAGCAGTTCTCAAAGCATTATAAGCATGTTCTTGCTCAGGCCGCCATTCAAACATCACATTCTTCTGCAGGAGGTAAAATATTGGCTCAGCTAGGTCGGCTTACTATAGATAAACTGACAATAATAGCCTACCATGCCTAGGAAAACCTGTATATCCCTTAAGCTTTTGGGGTGCGACATTCTTTATATGGCGTCAACCTTGTCCAGTATAGATTGGATGCCCTCTTTTGAAACTTTTATTACCAGAAACTCCATTTATGGCTGGAAGAAAGAGAACTTCAAAGGTTTAGTTTTATAAAATCTTTCCAGAGCCGGTTTAAGACTTTCCTGAGATGCTTGACATGTCTATTAAAAGTTTGTGAAAAGATAATAATGTTGTCTAGGTAGACGAAAATGCACAAAAGCTTTAAGTCCCAAGGATCCCGCCCTTGGCGCGTTGGAAAGTGGCTGGGGAGTTACAGAGGCCCTGGGGTATCCTCATTGGCTCAAATAGTTCCTTGTTAGCTATGAGAGCGCATTTGAATTGATCTTCAAGGGCAAGCTCAACTTGCCTTTATCCGCTAGCAAGGTCCATAGCGGAAAAGTACTGCAATCTGGCAAGCAGATGAAGAGAATTATCAATTCAGGGCAGAGGATGCCTGTCCTTCTTGGTGATGGAGCTAAGTCGCCAGTAGTCTATCACCACCAGGTGGCTGCCATCCTTCTTCTGAACCAGAAGAAGAGAAGAGGCCCAAGGCTTTTTGTAATACTAGGAGTCTAAAGTTAAGTAGTTGTCTGAGCTCCACCGCCACCTGGGCCTCTTAACCTTGTTTTTTCGGTAAGGTCAGGACCAGAAGAGTGGAGCGTCCCCAGTCTCCACATGATGTAGGACTCCATTCATTCTTCCAAAGTTTTTGTCAAAAATAGGCCGAATAATCCTCCAACAACATTTGAACCTTGCGCTGTTGATCGTCTGAGGGGTCATTTATGATAATAGTGTCAGCCAGGCCCACTGATGGGGACATTTCCAAGCTGAAATCCCTTAGGCTCCCAAAAGTTTAACCATTGTTGACAGCCTCCACTGGTAGGAGGTGGACATAGGTGGCAGGACTGGTTGGACTTACTATTTTGGTTTTATGGTAAGGTTAGCCCCCAACATTGATATAGATCTGGCATAAGTCGAATCTAAAATTCCCAGGCAGGTTAGCACCTCCTTAGTGGACATGTTGTCTAGGCATCAGCTTTTCAGTAGGTATCCAGAGGAGATATTAACATGAACCTGGGTGTCAGCAAAGACTGGGGACATTGGAGGTATTGTAGTCACTCTAAGTAATTAGATAGGCATGCCTTCTTTCCCATCAACATCAGGGGGGCAATCAGACTCAAGGGCCCCTTATATACTACTTGAGCAATTGATTAGGCCTTAACTTTCCATTAAAAGGCTCAGGTTTTGACTTTAATCTTAGATCACAAGAGGTTTCAAAGATCAGGGGAACCCAATGCCCTAGTAAGGATATAAAGCTGCTATTGTAATGGATAACTACTGATTAGTCTAAAAGGAAATGAGTCCCAAGGAGTAGGTCCTAGATATGACATATGGTGCAATGGTGGGGGTGTTTACAGCAAGCTTTCCAAATCGTACAGTTAGAGAGGAATAGGACCCTATAGATTGGGTGCATTGTGGGACAGCTGTGCTATAATATGTATATGTGGGAAAATCTGGAGTGATCTTTATGAGCTTCATTAACTTGGACAATATGACTTTCACGGGGGAGCCACTGTTGACTATGGCAAGGACCAGGATCTTATACACTTGAACTGCGATGTGGGTAATAAACTTCCAAACTGGGTGGTACCATGAGAAACATGGGATAGTCATTGGAAAAGGAAAAAGCAGTATCAGATTCTTTATTATCAATGGATACTAAAACTTCACCTCCAAATACATTAGCTCCAGGTTTGTTAAAGGTTATGGAGGATCATTGAGGAGTGGTAATAATGTAATAATGGAGCTCCTCGTCCTTCATGCTGACGGCCCTTTCCCGCCTCCTCAGTAAGCTGTTTCCAGAAGGCCTTGGCACTATGTCTAAAACCGTTACAGTAGGTATATTGAGGTCAAGAATTCTTCTGGTTTTAAACCACATAGACTTGAAGATGGTTATAAAGACCTGAAGAGGTAGCCTTAGAGTGTAGGGTCATCGTAGGGATCTTAAAAAGTGCTTCCTTAATTTCCAAGGTACGGGTAGACCAATTCTTATGTCTGATCATATACATTTGAACCTCAGGGTAGGATCCCAATGCAAAGATGACAGCTGTGATTGTGTTATCCAAGGTGATACTATTGGTAGTGACTAAAGGTTGTGCTTGGGCAAAAGGTCATCTGGAAAATTCCATGGGGCCTTCTCTTTTATTTAGGCGGGTGCCCATGAACGCTTGTTTTTTGTTGGTCATGGTTTGACTGCTGTAAAATTCTTGGATTAAGAATGTACGGACCTGTTCCCAGGTGTTGAAATCCTTCAAATGGGGAGGGGTCATGATCTCCTGGGCAATGTTTTTGAGGCAGGAGTAGATATGCTTCACCTTCTTACAGTTGGTGGCCTCCTCCATGGAACACTCATATGCATACTTTAAGGAGAAATGCTTTCCTGACCGGGGGTGAGCTTTTCTTTTCACTAGGTTTAAAATTAGTTGCAAGAGGAGCAGAAAGGTTTTCAACACCAGGGATGGGCGCTGGTTCAAAGATCTTGGTCTCCATATAGTCACAGGGGGCCTGATGGTTTAAACGCCGCTGTAGGCCCTCAAAGTTCTCTTGGATATCAACCCATTAACGGTTGGGGATGTAACTTAAGTCTTATTGCAATTTTCTCTTTTAGGAATTAAATGTTGGCGCCCTGAAGGCAAATCTGGCTTTCAAGGTTGGTCAAATGGGTTTTGAACCCTTAAAAGTTTGTCTAAGCTGAGAGATGTGACTATTGGTAAGCTTGGTGAAGCACTGAAGTTTTCCATTTGGTCTGACAGTGCCTACATAGAGACCATAGGGTTAATAGAGACTCCTTCCACTTGGAGTTTACACCTTTGATCTTTATTCCTAATTTGGCCACATAAGGCAGCCAAGGATGCTATCACATCCTTTTGCCATGGGTCATAAGGGCCTTTGGGAGTGGGTGCTGTGGGACCTGAAGGCCCTTGAGGTCCATGGTGAACCTCTGGTACTCTGGGTCCCTCACGCCCTTTGGGGCCTTCAGGTCCCTTAGGCCCTTCAGGCTTTTCACTCCCAGATGTGTAGTCACGAGAGGCCAGCTCCTAATAGTTTGTTGCAGGGTCTGTAACAGACCCTTGACTTGGAGGAGGCGCTGATTCCAAGTTACTTCAAGAAATTGGACGTTATGACTCAGCTGGTCCTCAAGATAGCCAGAGATCCCGCCAATCAACACTACAAAATGATCTTGGGCCTCGGTGATCAATCATCAGTATTTAATAATGGCCTTGCAGTTTTTATGGACAAAAGATGAGGCCGCATTGTAGTTTTGACAGTGTGGGAGTGCAAGGCCTGGGTAAGCCCCAGTTGTCAGTAGAATTCATGATGGTGCAACCCAACTAACTGGATTAAGTGATGAATAGCTGGGTGGAAAAAGTTGCAAAGGTAGAGTTTGGGCTCCAGGTTAAGTTCTCATGCTGGCAGTGGGTTGAGACATAGAGGTCCCCCATGGTAGATGGTATGGAAGATGCGCGGGAGTGGCTGGATTGGGCACCCACAGAATAGATGCCATCTATGAATTGTTAAGAAACATAATTAAGGTCCTTATACTTGAGTTGATAATGACTTTCATCAACTGAGGGCAAGGTGAAATGGATTGTGGCCTGGAATTCTAAACTCTCAGGCTGCATGGGCAGCACTTCATACTGTGAGATACTAATACATCAAGCAACGCTTCTCAACTGATCAGCAGATTAATCTTCAGGACTTCTAGTATTCTCCATTGTTCGTGATAGAAGTTTTCACATATGACAGCTTGGAGCCCCTGTAGTGAGCACCACGTTTTGTTGCCATTACAGTTCTCTAGACTGTCGCTAAGTTTTGAAGGTGGGATCAAAGCTGAAAATATGCGCAGATGCCAAAAATGCAAGGATGGACTGAATACCAAGTACTTTATTAGATAAAAAGTATCAATATTTATAGGGTGCATAGGGTCACGGTGCCTCAAGGATTTTTGTGGCCCCATCCACTCATGATCTTTCATGGCCTTCTGGATTGACCGCCTGGTTGGCACCCTCATTCCACTTTGTCACCCCCATGGCTGGAGCAGTGGAGGCCAAGCCTCTTGCGATTCAGGAAGCGGGGATGAGATTCCTGAAGTTGTCTCTAAGATTCTTGAATGCATGTGGATTCCTGATTAAATTTGGGTTTGGTGCTAAATGATAAGGCTCCATACAATTAGGCTTGAGAGTTAACTCACTACTGGCTCAATTCAGAAGTAAGAATTTAAATTCGTTTTTTATCTTGAATCCCAACAAAAAACGGGTAACTTATATTTATAGGATAAGAACCATCTTATTGCTAAGGTGATACATATTCTTCATAACCTATATGTTATTTATCTCTCCCCTATAACATATAAAGCATGAGGTTTAATATTATAATAACTGAATGCATGCTCTGTTAGTTTATACTATTATAATAGATTAATCTAAGATATTGTTATGGTAGCTAATTCCATAAGTATCTAGTAATTATGGCATCATACATAACTACATAAATAAATGAGAATTTTTATACTATATTTTCATATTATTTTTGTATAAAAGTGAAGCAACTTGGTCTTAATAAAACACTTTCTTATTATCATCAAGAGATAAAGTAGACCAAAAGCCCTCCTGGTAGCCCTAAGCTTGGGATGTAGTACTAACAAAACAAAATACTGCTGATATCTTATTATCATTTTAAATAATTGCATTGAATATAAAGCAAAAAATGGGGTCTGTTATAAGATAAATTATATGAGTTTAAGGCACAAAGATCAATTAATTGAAGTAGATTTTTTAAGACTTGTTTAAGTCAAGTGTGGGCATATCAAAAGAGCTTTTACTATATCACATGTTACTGAATTTTTTAAAACAAATTTTGAGAAAATCTAGAGGCTCACTCATTCATAGTGGAGAGATATATATGACAGTCTTCTGTGCAAAAATTGGAAATTCTAGATGCTAAGAAAACTTGTGATTATCACACAATTGCATTAGATGCATTCAAGGGCACAGTCCCAACCATTCATGGGGTTATTAACAGATTCCATGTCCACTTACTGGAGCACTTCCAAGCCTGGCTCTATGGATATATGAGACCAAGGCAAAAAGCGCTCATAAAATCATGGTTCCCACTCTGGTTCCTCCACACAGACCCTTTCCTTCACACCTGTTCCATAGCAGGGGAAACCCCCTCGGAATAGTGCACCAACATCCCAAACTTGGCAGTCACGCTGGCAACAGGGGTAACTTGAATACCCTGGGGTGCCTAATTTTATGTTTGTCAGTTATTTCCTTAGTTTTATGTATATTCAGTAATGTCCGTCCCCTGGTCAGCTTACCTCAGTTAAATAAAAAGAAAACTTGTGATTAGGGTCAATGATTATAGTAATTGTCATCATCCTTTAGCATCTGGTGTAATGTCTTGATTTTTATGTGCAATAAACTTATTGTGTTTTTTTGCCTCTAATATCATGTACTATTTGTCTAAGGCAATATCTGTCAAATATTCAGATTTTAGACATGATGGAAGAATATCAAACACTAACCTCCCACAGTTGAATCAAAGCCTAAACATGAGTGGGGAGTTAAATGAGTTACTTCAATAAGTCACCCAGAGGACTCTCTAGTAGGTATGGCTCAAATTGACCCTAGGAAAATTCTGTCAGACTAAAATGAGCCTAAAATGCCCAGAGATGAAATTTTTTTTGCAATGGAGGTCTATTATATGTTTAGGCAACGAATGCTCAATGAGGCACTCAAAGCAGTAAATTGAGACGGTTTTAAAAGAGTAAGAATCTAAAAATATGCCTGAGAAATTGACCTAAGTGATATCAAAAGTCATCCAACATGCACATTAACAATTATTTTTACCCTATAAAAATATGCTACATAGGCATTATGCCATCTGGAATGCATCGCCTGACCAAGAGCCTCCCTTCCAGATTCTCCTTACCAGTAATTTCTATTGATCTTTCTCCTTATTGGGCTTAAATAGTTAAATGCGACATTTTAAAACCTCTATTAAATACAAAAGTTACATCATAAATTCTAATCCTTTTTTTAACTGACTTCAAAAAGTCCATTTCACTGTATTTACCATAGGATGGAGACTCTAGATGATGGGACATAAGAGGTGACTTGTCACCCTTTAAAAACAGAAAATATATTTATCATGCATCTTAGATGGCTTCAAGTATTGAATGTTGGGCTTCTTGTGCACAGCAACATTGAGAAAAAAACGGAAGCCCAACAGGCTGGTGCTCACTATAGGGGGCTCAGCCAATGCTTAACAATACCTGCAACTAATAATTGAATAATGGAAGAAAATCCAATTGATAGTGTCACCCACTGGGTGCACAATGTGAACAGTGATGAAGATAATCAAATTGTAAGTTCACTAATTGTCAGGTTGAAGAAGCTCAATAAAAATCTCATGGAGATTCCTGAATCTCATTGTCTAACCTAGATTTACAATGAAGAATCCTGGGAGTTACTATATGGAGTCATTGATCCAGAAGAAAAGCCAGCTGCAAAAAGGGCACCCAGAACATACAAGACTCTCATAACCTGTATGATTCCAGTGCTCTCACAGAGAGTTATAGTCAAGTGCAAATCCATCTCTCTATATAATGCAATTTATACATTTTGTGTTTTATCATATCAGGCATTTACTAGGTTACACAACCAGGAAATCCACTATTATATTAATGTTATAGGCTTTACAGATGGTATATGAGAAAGTATATAATCTAGAGTCACAAAGTATAGAAGTTGTCCTCTGTTTTATCAATGTTTTGTGCTCCCTACACTATTCAGCTTCATAATCAAATGAGGACTTTTGATTCCAGTTCTATCAATTATGTGAAGGAAACTATCAAGCTTCTTTAGAAGGAACTCTTAGTGTCAAATGAAAATACCAAGCGAATACTTGATGCCTTCACTGAAGAGATCCAAAAGGCAAGATTCTGAAGCCCATGGCAAAATGGCAGCACAAATCTTCTACTAGCTGTAAACAGGATGAATAACAGATCTCCCACCTTAAGTCCAGATTAAGAAAGTCCTATATTGAATTGATAAGCTATAGGCCCATCATATCACTGAGACTTCACAGTGTCACAAAAATCATTTCTCAATTAGAAATGTCAACAAAATTAAGAAAACCATATGAGTCAGGAGTCTAATATTTCCAATACTTAAAACTTAACAAACTGGAGAGCAGCTTGTGAGGTGAATCCCCGGTCAAGTAGACATTAACTAAGTCTACCGTTGCCTCAAAATGCTGAGAAATGCTGAAATACAATCACGGAAGAGTTGAAAGCAAGCCTAACAAGGCTCATAAGAGCTTCTAATCCTAAGAGATGAAGAAGTACTTAGTTCAGCGCATTGAAGTATTAAAGGATAAGAACAAGATTTTCAAACATACCACTCATCAGCTAGCCAAAAAATTCACAATATGGACATTAACATTATGAACTTGGAGAATAAAAAATAGTTCTTGAAATAAGAATCAAACTATTGGATGTTATGCCTAGACTGACCCTAAATGATATGGACTAACATACTAAAACTCTAAAGAACCAAATATGTTGAATAAAATGTCAAGTTGAACAGCGCAACATGAGAATTAATTTTTTGAAGCCGGAGCTTTAGAGTACACGTCATCAAAGGATTGGAGGCCACTACCTTTAGCCTATGTCAAGGAAAAGTTTAGACCTGGAGAAGAAAATATCACATTTTCCCTAAAATCTATGAATCCTCAAGGAAAGATGTGACTGATCATCAAAAGGTTAAGCATATTTTACCTTGGTTAAGCCATATGGCTAAAGAGGTTATGGTACCTCATATGGACGACCTACATACCTAGGATATCTGAAGGTTGTGCTCATCAAAGAACTTGGTCCAGGTAAAGCTGGAGTATGAATAAATTGCCTTCATGATAATTGCGCTAACTTGTATGTTGCCATTGTCAAATTCATTGATTGCTTTTATATAGAAGCCCAAATGATGCTAACCTCAAAAATGCTTACATTGGACGATGCCGTAGCCATCATAATTGCTGCTTTACATAGTAACCCAGACCTAGACATGAACGTCATGTCTTTCAAATAGAGCTTTAATTCTATCTTAGAGATTAAAAAAATCCCTGCTCAATGTAGTTGACATACAAAAGCCTGAGACCTCCCAGAAGGCCACCACGAAATCCAGAGTGTATACCATGGAGGAAGCGAAGCCTAAGAAGGAGAGAAGAGTAGATGCAACTATTGTAAGATAAACAACCATATGAGGATATGTGTTTTAAAAAGAGCCCTGCCCTTGCCAAGTATGGAAAAAGAAGGTCGTCTTAAGATCAGAATCATTTAACCTACCTACCAAATTACTTGAGAAACATTGCCAATTTCTCATCCCACATGCATTTATAACAGCCCTGATTAGGAAACTGAATGGGTTACTAGTACACAAGATATTGCATCTCAGGCTCACCTACTGAGCTTGACTTTCAGAAACATTTCAACGCCTGAAACATTGTTGACGCCCAGGTTCCTCAAGGCTCTTATCTCTTTCAGGTTTTTGGGCATCCCAGGATAAGTGATACAGCCAATGATGTTGATCAGTACCTTGCCCTATTGATCTGATCCATTTCGAGAATCCACAGTTCACTGGAGATTAAGAAGAAGTATCCTAAGACTGCCTGACAGCTTAATGCAATGTTCCTCTTTAAAGAGGGGTTAGACCTCCCAACAAAGTTTTTAGGACCATTAATAAATTGGAAGTAGAAATTCAAAAGCTCCAAAATATGGCTATCTTGGATATGTGATCTCCCATCAATAGTGTTTTATCCCAGAGCATCTTGAAGATCAAGCTCTCCATGATCTCAAATACACTCAAAGATATAGTACTGCTGGTCCAAACAACACCAAGGCAATAAGTGCATATTATTCTTTTCCAATAAAGTTAGAAAAATAGTTTTTCAGCTCATAAAGTTTCCCATGACATCTATCAATATGATATACTTATCAGTACACAGTTTATGATCAAATAAGAAGGAGTTATCAATATGAAAATGATACTTATCACTCCTCAACTATGAAATTCCACTTGTAATGTATAATTAGTCTCAAACAAGAAGGATTACTTTTGTATTGATGAGCACCCTGTTTCTACTTTACCTTTGCAATATTTTACCTCTGGAGTAAACATAAAATGAGCTAACTGACTCATTAGATGCAGCAGAGGGCATATCATTTTATGCCACCAAGAAGTAAATATATTCCAGAAGAAAAAGAGTAAATTTTTATCAGCATAATTATCAGTATAATCCCAAAATGATTGCTTATATTACTAGTCTAAACGGAGTAATTAAGTTTGGATCAAGAGTCATGCCAGGATCCCTTGACACAGCTTAAAAACGGTCTATTGAACTAGTCCTTTTTGTACTTAACCAAACAAGATATCTTAGTCAAAACACATCAAGAGATTAAGAAAAGTTCAACTACTTCCTATTGATGAGATCAACAAAGTACATTTTATTTAATACTCACCTTAATTTTGGCCTACCCGCTGACAATTTAATTTATGCTATCCCTTAAATGCAAAATATTGATAAGTTATATCAAGAGGAACTTGAGAAAATTCACTAATTAATTATATACTATCAAGATGTTTTCTCTAAGTTAGATGTCGACTATGGTCGCATGAAAGACTGGACAAATAGTATTGATGTTGGAGATTCAACCTCTATCTTATCAAAGCTATATAGGAAGTCAAAAGTGGTGGAGCAATACATGAGGAGCAAGCTTGAGCAAGCATTTGATGATGTCTTACTTGTGCCCTCCTGAAGGTCTTGGACATCCCCACTATTACTCATAAAGAAGGAGAATGATCACAGAAAAATGATGGACTACTGGTAGCTAAAAAGCCTAACTAAGAAGGACAGCTAACCAATTACTAGGATTGATGATTCTCTTGCCTGACTCTTCAACTTGATTTTTTTCACCACAATGGCCTCGCCAGCGGTTATTGGCAGTTGATCTATCACCAGTAGACCAAGTAAAATGAGCGTTTATATAAAATGGAAAATTGTTTTCATCAACACAGCTCCCAAAGGGATTATGAAACACTAAAGCCTTAATTCAATAGGCGATGGATCACATCATACAAGATCTTAAACTCAGGTGTGTGATTTTATACCTAAATGACAGAATAGTATTCTTCAAGGCCTTTAACAATAATCTGGACCACCTCAAGTCAGTTTTCAACGAATAAAAATTTTATATTAAATTGAAGTCTTCAAAGAGTATATTTTTATTAGCAAAAAAGTAATTTCTAGAACATGCTATATTGTAGAAAGTAATTTACCCTTGTACAATAATGTTAAAGCAATCTCCAAAATGCCTAAGCTGAAGAGCATTTTGAGACATACAGGTATTATTAGAAATGGTAAGATACTATGATCAATTATTCCTATTTCACTCAACTCAGTGAACCTCTTGTCCGTTTGTTTTCCAAAATCCCCTTTCATCTGAGGAGTAAAGCAATAATCTGCATTTGAGTCAATGAGAGTTTATTAAAGAGGTGACCAATCTTCCAACATCTTATTATAGTAAGCCATCCATTCTGTTTATTGACGCATCCAACTTAGCTATGAGCCATACTTTCTCAAATGGATTATGAAGGCATTGAACACCCGGTGCTCTACTAAAGCAAAACGTTTTCCAAAGTTGAGCGAAATTATAGCATAATGTAGAAAGACTGCTCAGCTGTTCTTTTAGCTGTAAAATATTTCTGGCCCTTCTTTAACAGTATGAACTTTCAATTGTGACAGACCACGCTTTACTAAAGTGGATGCAAAACATGAAAGATATGACTGTAAGACTATCTTAATGACTCTCAAACTTCAGAACTATGACATGAATTTATGTCCCTATCCATGAAAAAAGCATATGAACGTAGATGCACTGCCCAGATTGCGCCTACTATATCTCAGTAATAGCGAATCTGAATGGTTACATGGCCTACTCATGAAACCAGACTCTTAGCATGCTAAAGATGAACCAATTCAGAAGATGCTCAAATGACATGCTCTTAACACTAAAGTTCTTAACGAATTACTTTTATAAGAAAGTTAGAACTGACTGGTTACCTTATTTAGGACCTTCAGAAATGGTTACCAGTGATCATGGAAGCCCATAAAACCTTAGTCTAAGGTGGAGCCAGAAAAACTTATGAATGAATCAAGGATCGCTACTATTGGGAAGATAGTGGACTCTGTAGTGGATGTCTTAGAAGCTTGCATCACTTGTATAAGCAAACGCCGCATAAGGACAAGTATAAGTACAGCCAATGACCCTGCAGCAGCCTTTTCATACCACCAATTTAGAAGTCATAGGTCCACTACCTGAATCACAAGAAGGAAATAATACATGCTTTTAAGGATTAAACATATTATAATACAGGTTAAAGCAATCACTATAACAGCGCAGACCACCAAAGCTACTGTTAAGTTTTTATATCAAAAATAATTACTAGGCATGGCTGCCCACATGTTCTTATATGAAACACTGAAACCATTACTTTAAGAGCTGTGAGAATCCTAGTTATGAGACTGGGAACTCAAAAATTATTTTCATCACCCTACAACGAATAAAATAATGGTAATGTAGAGTGAGCAAATGAAATGCTAGTTTTTATACTAAGAAAGATGGCCAATAATGATCCTCTATACTGTTACCAATATCTCCTGAATGGATTGAATGCTTACCAGGTAGGATTAAATTAATTTATCAAAAAATTCTCCTTTCCTGGCATTATATCGAAGAATACCTAGAATCTTGGCTATGTGAGCTAATGATGTGACCAGTGATAAGCCCAAAGAGCCTTAGAAAGCGATTAAAAAGATTACTCCAGAAGATTATACAGTTTTAACAAGAGGCAATGCCAAATCTAGCCAAGACGGTTATAGGAGAAGGTCAAGTAGCAAATGCAATTTGCTAACCTTTAACCACATTTGAGATTTCGGTCTTAGTCCTGTACTATCACAATTGATAGCACCTCAAGAAAAATCAGATTCCATTTGAGATATGAGACATATGTTAAACCCTGTAAACGTGGATATGAGTACTCAATCAAGTCTCTTGAAATTGGATAACTATTAACTGCATACATAGCCAATACTTGCAGTGGTACTCGCCTGTAAATATTCTTGAAGGAGGGTATAACAGATATTAGGATATTGGACTTGATGGTGAGATTATCAAACACTCAACTCCCCAGATGAATCAATGCCTAGAACTGAGAAAGGGGTAAAGGAGTTACCTCAATAAATCACCTGGAAAAATCGCTAGTTATTAAAGCTCATATTGACCCCAGGAGAATTCTATCAGACCAAAATTGAGCCTAAGATACCCTGAGATGAAATATTTAATTGCGATGAAGGGTCATCAGGAGGTAGGAGACTAATACTTTAGGCGGCACTTAAAGCAGTAAATTAAGACAAACCTGTAAAAGGGTAAGAATCAAGAATATGCCTAGCGTATGAACTAGGTGATACAAGGATTCATCTAACTTGGCGTATTAAACTATTATTTTTCCTATCAAAATATGCTACAAAGGCATTATGCCATCTGAAATTCATCAACTGACCAAGAGCCTCCCTTCCAGCTTAGCTTATCAGTTTTTTATCAGTCTTTTCCTTTTAGGGATTAAATAGTAAAATGCAACATTTTTAAACATATTCTAAACTTAAAGTTACATCTTTAATTCTAATCCTTGTTTTGGTAATTGACTTCAATAAATCCATTTCACAGTAATTACCATAGAACAGAGACTGTAGCTGATGAGACATAAGAGGTGACGTGGTACCCTTTATAATAAAAAATATACTTGTCATGCCTCTTAGATGAATTTAAGGATTGCAGTTGAGCTTCTTGGGCATAGCACAATTTAGATAAAAATGAAATTACAACATTTTTATTTCTGGTCCCAAATTACAAAAGTATGCCATTATCTTAAGTACTGACTTCACAAATAGGCTCTAAATCCTTTTGTAAGTATGATCAAGCTAGATTTACCCTGATTAGATTGGAAGGCTGATAATAATTCTTGCCTTGTACGTCTAGAAGTAAACTTATCACTTTAACTATAAATGTTAGATTTTGATGGTTGACTCAAAAATAAACCCTCTGAGAAAACCATCAATGCTAATAGACTATTCACATTGATGGATCTTTTGATCTTATCAAATTTATCCGCATAACTAAATTCATTCCAAAACCACCTAAATTGTACTTAAATTGTCTTAATAATCATAGCTAATAATAGCTATGATGAAAATTACATTATGGCCAATTATGGGTCCACTTGGGTGCAAAGTGGTCTCAAGGCATTAACTAGATTGCACCTCCTAAATTAGTGCACTAATCTTAATGCACTAAGGCAGAATTTTGGGTTAATTATTGAAATTGATTTATTAAGCACTTAAACATAGACATCCCAATTAAGGGCGTACTTAGTGCTATTTGAGAGGCCTGCCGACGTCCTGATTAGAGTTACGTCATCTTTATTGTTCATATATACCTTTTTTTTAGTACTAGATGGTATTGTTCATATATACCTTAATCCCCATTTATTACTATTTATTGAGTTATGATGTAGCTCTGATTGGAAGTATTTTGATGTTGAGTTCACAACCAAAATTGTCCCAATTATGAGAGTAAAATTGCCTCCAATCAGGCTGAAATGATTATTATTTTTAGTCAATTCTTGGGCTGAATTGACTTGGGGATATTTCACAATTACTGCCATGACCAGCAGAGGATTGGCATAATATGAATGAACTTATCTAATAGATGAGTTCAGCCAGGAGATGCCCAAGAGGTATATAATACCAATGCCTGGTCAATTAATAAAACATCATCGTTTATCATTAAAAATTGATCAATAATAACTACTGTCGCTTAGTTTATTTATTATTGTAATCCATCTGTTGTCTGTCTGATATTTGTATCCATTGCTTTTACATCTTTATTAGATAGCTGTGTGCATTTATACTTCCCAAAGAGAAGTACTCAGTTACCTGCCAGAGAAGTAGTCCTGATTATAGAGGAATTATTTCCTGATTTTGTATGAAGACAGAAGGTCTCGTAATTGTTGTTGCCAGTAGACAAAAGAATGGTGAGCATACTAGAGCTACTTGGCTATTATTGAGAATTATCAGAGAATCTACTTCCTGATTATAATTAGGAGTTTCATTTTATAAAGTGAGTATTTATACTCAATTCATTATATTATTTTAGCTTGCACCATTTGCTGAAAACTCAACATTTTGGTGCTCACTCAAAAAACATACTACCTAATATGAACATGGATGATCAGCTTTCAGAATTTGCCAGAAAGTACAGAGACAATGAAATAGAAACAAGCGATGTTCAGTTTATTGAACATTTTACATCAAATCATTCCAACAATGAGTAGGGGAACAAGTACTCATTAGAGCTAATATCAACTGGATCAGGTCCAAATTTACCTTCTAATCTGGGCTTTTTTACCCAGGAACTCATCAAAAAAATGTTTGAAGCCTTATTTCGAGGCTACCAGGTTGGTTCTTCATCAATTGACCAGAGCTTTGGTCTATTTTATTATATGAAGGGTCAAGCGCCAAAGAACGGAACTTTAAAAAAAATACAGAAAAGCCACCATGGCTGCTTTGTCCTGAAGACTTCAGGAGAATCAGGCTAACACACAAATATATGGTCAACTTTGTATAGCCATCTATTAGCATGTTCAACGCATTTTTGCGCGCCAAAATCTTGAGCTTTCTCACCTTCACCATATCCAAGATGAGGAACGGTCAGCCCAAGCTTGCTTGTTAGAGAAGCTGGATACTTGCTTTGCAGAAGTGCGCAAAGCAATTGTTTCAAACACTGGAGCTGCAGCAGAAGCTCATGGTAAGATTTATGAGTTGGTAGCTCAGCTCAATGAAATCGTCCCAAAAATAGCAACATAAGTGCTAAACAATTCTGGATTATCAAGCCAGTGGAAACAGGATATTACCAACCACTACATCAGACTTGAAATGCAGTACCATTATGTTGCAGCAATTACGGAAAACCTTCTACAACAAGGGCATGATTCAAGAAAAACCCTTCGAGAGTTGGAGGAAAAATATGTCAAATTGGAAGATTATATTCAGACCGAGTTTTTAGCTACTCAGAGGGATATCGAGGCTTTAGCCCAGTTACCTCTTGCTACAGTAGGACAACCGGACAATTCAGATATCAAGGCCAAATTAGCCAACATATGGTCAACTATTTCTGAACTCCATACTTCCAATACATTCTTATTCTGAGGAGAAAAACAATATGAAGAGTAGACTGTCGCTTGCTAACACCAGGATGTCAAAAATGTCGGAAGAAATGAAAGCACTTTTGGCCTGAGTGACATTAGCTGAAACAGATCTCTCTCAAGTTTACAATTAGATGTGAATCTGAAGAATAATTGTTTCAAGTGTGCGACCAATCTTGGGGAAGGGGAGGATGAAGAAGCGGCCCCAAAGGCACGCCAAGTTGCGCTTAAGAAGCTGCGTCAGTCCCAATTTAGGAAAACAGAGTCAAGTGATTCTGAAGATTATCATGAGGCAGATGAAGACTATGGAATGGTTGTATTGAATACACAAAATATTCGACGTGTACTGACCTCTATGCCCACTCCAAGTCACTCACAACATCCTATTCTTCACAAAGGCTCTCCAAGTTGGTCAAACTTAAGAAGAGAAACTGTCTCTCCAGTTAGGGACTCAGGCATAGATGACTTCAAACCACGCATTTTTCCAAGATTCAATAAAGAAGGCAATGTATACTCCTTCTTAAAGCTTTTTGATAAGGCCATGAGAGGAGCGTCCAATAATGCAAAAGTGACAGCCCTCATCAATTATTTAGACTCGCACAGCGTAGACCTCATAATGCCCTATTTGGGGGAAAATTTGTCCTACAATGAGCCAGACAAGCCGTCATCAAGGAATTTGGTGGGCCCATAAAGCTGTCAACCCGAAAGATGGAGCTCTTGAGTATTGAGTTCAGACCCAATGAGTTCATAAAAGATTTTGCTGATCAATTTTATCATGAAGCTCATGTTTCTTGGATCAAACATTATGACCAAATATGATGCATTAATTGCCATGGAACATGCTGTGCAGCCCTATCGTGATTTGGAATGAGTAATGATTCTTGCCTTTAACCACGATATGGAAACAAATAGACTTGTGACAATCTACGCCGCTGTGCAAGAAGTTTTAAGGTGCCAAATCGGCCAAACAATCTGCAATGGGTGCGTCCTCAACTGACATTTAGTAGTACAATTCACAATCAAGAAAGAAATGGGAATCCTAAGGAGCAGAAAACTGAATGTCCCAAATCTAATGCCATCACTTGCCATTGTTGTGGTAAAAAAGGGCACTTTGCTAACAGGTGTTATACCCAAATGGATTTGAAAACAGGAGTTAATGTGGCATATAAAGTTGAAAAGGACTCAGAATTGGGAAAGGGCAGGTGGAGTAGAGGCGGAATGCTCTACTACCACCCATCATATCAAAAACATTCCTCCTGATCCTGGCAAACTTTTTGTGTCCAATTCAATCAACAAAGATTCTTACATCATATTATGACTGATGATGTACATATTGTACAACCAGATCCAAAAAAGGCCAAAAATCAGGTGAAGCCTCAGAAGAAGCCCGAATAGAGGTGGCTAAACCATATGCTAAGAAAATTATGGACCATGGCCTTTATCCTCATACTACTCGCTCTTGTGACCTGCCCTCCTTAAAAGATGTACAGGTCGCAATCCCTATGCAGACTCTGGCGGAAACTTTCCTGAAATATGTTATTGCCTCAAATCACACTTAGAGTTGGGCAACTCCTATCTATTCACATAATAAACACTTCTAAACCATACTCTGAGTGTACCTATGCCAATATTGCTGTCAATAAGGTCACTGTTTGAGTCGTTATTGATAGTGGAGCTCCTTTAAATATTGTCAGCACTAAGTTGGTGAAGAAGTTGGGAATAGCCCCGGATGTTGCCCATGATCAAGAATATGGCACTGCAGGAACACATACCACCAGAGCTCTGGGCATATAGTGCCTTACCTATAAGGTTTGGGTCTATACTAGTATCCTCTCCGGCTATAGTCTTGCCTAATCAGAACTATGAGGTCCTTATTGGCACTGGTTTTATAAAGAAGATATGTAGTGGTTACTAGTCATAAGGATGACACCTTAACCATCCTGAATCAAACCATCCCAATTTGCTATACAGAAAATGCAAAATTGGGACTAAAGAAATCTAATCTGTTTTGTAATTTGGCCTATCAAGATGGAACAATCCCTATTGAATACCATAAATTGAAGCAACGTGTCAAGGCCCTGCCAACGCAAATCCACGAGTCTAAGGGAATACCCCTCCAAGAAAACAGGGAGCTAACTCTGGACTCAGGAATGCAAGCAGTAGTCCTGACTGGGCTAACAATTCAAATCCCAGAAGGGCTTTATGGCGAAGTTTATCAACCTTGGTCCCAAACATAACTTGAACCAAATGTGGCGCCTAGGATTATTATTCCCAGACATTAAGAAATTAGTGTCCTCTGTGCAAACATGCAGAATCAGTATTTTTATCAAAAGGCACTAGGTGGTTACATACCTCCATCTGATTCCTATCACGGAGATTGAATCTTTCCACGATTTTGGAACCCTGGATGAGCTAGGGCTTCCCAATGATGAGTTGAATATGTGCATAATGTATACCTATGGCCAATTTAGGGGAACTAAATGATCAAGAAAAGAACCGAGTTTGAGGATTATCCAAGAAATGGCATGAGATTTACCAAGGACGATTTTGACCTGGGATGTGCGAGAGGAGTAACCCATACAATAGATACTGGGGACCATTTACCTATCTGATTGAGTCCGATTAGTCATTCAAAAACTGCTGAAGAGGTTGTGTTGAAGGAAATTAAGGAAAATCTTGACCGTGGTATGTTGATGCCATCTAAGAGTCCATGGGCTGCCCCAATTCTCATTATAAAAAAGAAAGATGGGAGCAACAGGGTTGTTATTGACTACCAAAAGCTTAACAATATTACAAAAAAGTATTCCTTTCTCTTCCGCATATTGATGATGCCCTAGACATGCTTGGAGGTGCAAAGTTCTTCTCAGTGATGGATTTAATTAGAGGGTATTGGCAAATTTGCCCTTCCTGAATCTGGCCGAGAAAAGTGCACCATTATTATCCAAGAAGGGTTATTTCAACCAACGCAGATGCCTTAAGGACTCTGTAATGCTCCAGCAACCTTCCAGAGAGCGATGGACACTATACTGGGCGATCTTAAATTGTCATGTGTACTAGTACACCTAGACGATATAAATGTATTCAGCCGTACCTTTGATGAACATCTGGAACACCTGGAAGAGGTTTTCCTGAGGTTAGCA
Organism: Massospora cicadina; assembly: GCA_022478985.1. NCBI lineage: Eukaryota > Fungi > Entomophthoromycota > Entomophthoromycetes > Entomophthorales > Entomophthoraceae > Massospora > Massospora cicadina. The sequence continues at coordinate 148,382 of JAKSZP010005285.1, read as the reverse complement.
GCTGTATACTTGAAGATCAAGCCCCAGAAGTGTCAATTATTTAAGGACCAGCTGGAATACCTTGGGTTTGTAATTGATAAATAAGGTCTTTGGCCACAACTGGCCAAATTGGAAGCAATATCTAAAATGAAGAGGCCCAAATACAAGCGGGACATTCGAGTAAATTTGAGCATGTTTGGGTACTATCGCTGATTTATTGCCAACTTTGCTCAAATCAGAGAACCTTTATTTTTATCAACTTAAGGATATGGTCTCTTTTGAGTGGAATTTGGCCTTCCAGGAGGCATTTGACAAGCTTTGTTCGGCCCTATTAGTCACACCAGTGTTGCACTATCCTGACTTTGATTGGGAGTTTATTGTCCAGACTGATGCGTCATAAATGGCAATTGGAGCCATTTTGTCTTAAGTTGGAGAAGATGGCGAAGAGCACCCCGTTGCCTATGCTAGTTGAACCCTAGTTGCCCATGAAAGAAATTATACTGTGACAGAAAGATAGTGTTTGGCAGTTATATATGCCTAAAAACAATTCTGAGTATACCTTCATAGAGTGCATTTCACCGTGGTTACTGATCATGCATCCATAAGCTGTCTTAACAACTTGAAGGAGTCAGAAGGATTTTGGCTCGCTGGGCACTTAAGCTGCAGGCTTATGACTATACCATCAAGCACTGGGCTGGTGCTAAACATCATAATGCTGATTGTTTGTCCCGTCTGCCCATCATGGCAACCCTCTGCCAGCCTGCGGATGCCTTGTTTCAGAAGATGGTTAGTGTAAGTTTTGCTGATGGGCCTGAACAAGTGCAGAAAATTTTCTTCAGATTTAAAAGGATACCTACACTGAAAAAGGAGTCTTATTCAAGGTGATTGATGGGAAGAAATATATATTTCCACGTCCCTCAGCTCGAGCAGATCTAATTTTGGCTGCTCATAAGGCACCAGCCACAGAGGCTTTAAGAAAATAAAGGAGCAGCTCAAGAAAAATTATTATTAGGAATCGATAATTTTGACATCCATGAAACTTTGAGCTGTTTCCAAGAGTGCCAAGGGGAAAAACCCTTTTGAAAAGCTACTTTGTACCAGCTTGTTTGGCCCAAATTTGCTTGGCACACTATATCCATAGATGTGGTTAAACCCTCCTGATTAGCAACGCAAAAGCAAAATATATTATTGTGGCAATCGATCACTTTATGAAATGGATTGAAGCCAGGGCTATTTGGGACTTAGGAGCCTCAACACTGCTAAATTTACCTTGTAGCAAGTTATTCATCAGCACGGATGTCTGCAATTCATATTATCAGATAATGGCACAAATTTTACCGCAGTTATTTTCCAGAAGCTCAATGAAACAATGGGGGTGCGTGGTGTTCTGTCAACTCCATACCACCCAGAAACAAATGGTGCAGTGGAACGAGTTAATGGAACACTTGTCAATATCCTAAGAAAACTGACTTCTCAGAAGCCCTCTGAATGGAGTACATTCCTCAGTTCAGCCATTTTTGCCTACATCTCTTATCATTTGGCCACAAAGATGTCTCCTTTTCCAACTTCTATATGGGAAGCATCAAGTCTTACCGCTATTTTGTATTCCTTGCTACAAGAACCCCAAGAATTGAATATCCTCAGTATGTTGAGAGGCTTGCAGAAACCTTAATTAAACTGCAATCCCAGGCTTTTGATAATAACCGAACTTTATAAGGCCCAACATGAAAAAGTTTAAAAAACAGATATGATCTGCCAAAATTTGCTGTGGGGATAAGGTATTGATTTAGAATACCCACGGTTTGGGCTGAACCCACAAGTTAAATTGCATTTGGGTTGGCACATTTGACATTATAGAGAAAACTTCAAACTTTTCCTACACTATTAAGGAGAACATTTTGGGGCATGTCTATAATTTAGTCCATGCTAAATTCCTAAGAAAGTTTAGGAAGAGGGCCAATTAGAAGAAAATAATTCAAACATAAGTATATACAAATATAAGAAAAATAATAAATATGAGAAATAATAATAATAATAGGGAAAATAATATATATAATAATAGTAAAAAATATATCTATCATCTATATACATAGAAAAGAAATTTAATAAGATTTTATATTACAAGTAATATGAAAATTGTAAATTTTAATAAATAAAAAAGAATTTTATTCCTCTGCTTCAAGGGAGGAGGCAACTCGGAACCTGATTCTTCATTGTTGTGCACCAATTTGGCCCAATCTAGCTGCTTAATAAAAAACAGGGCCAAATGGACATCAACAAAGTTGGAAGAAAATAAACAAGATACTTTAACCAGGACTTTAAAACAATCTAAAAACATATTCATATAAAATGTTTGGTCCAATCAGTTAAAATAATGATGTTGTTTAGGAATAAGAGCAGTGGCCAATTCTGATATTTTGAAGTGGTGTTGTTTACAGATATGAAGAGAGAATTGGGAAGCTCAGGGTTTATATTCCAGTCAAGTGGGGGAAATGTTAAATTTTGATGGTTGACTAGAAAATAAAACCTTTGAGAAAACCTTAAATGCTAATAGATTAATCCCATTGATGAATCCTATGATCTTTCCCAATTCATCTGCATAACTAAATTCATTCCAAAACACCTCAATGGTACTTAAATTCTCCCAATTATCATAGCTAATAATAGCTATGATATAATTACATTATGGCTGATTATGGGTTCACTTGGGTGCAAAGTGGTCTCACAGCATTAACTAGATTGCACCTCCTAAATTAATGCACAAATCTTAATGCACTAAGGCGGAATTTTGGGTTAAATCATTAAAATCAATTTATTAAGCACTTAAACATAGACATCCCAATTAAGGGCGTACTTAGTGCTATTGAGAGGCCTGCTGACATTTTGATTAGGGGTGCATCATCTTTTACTGTTCATATATAATTTAATTCCCATTTATTGTTATTTGTTGAGTTATGATGTAGCTCTAATTGAAGAGATTTTAATGTTGAGTTTGCAACCAAAATCGTCCCAATTATGTCATAAAATTGCCTTCAATCAGGCTGAAATAATTGTTATTTTTAGTTCATTCATAGGCTGAATTGACCTTGGGATATTTCATAATTATTGCCATGACCATCAGAGGATTGGCATAATATGAATGAACTTATCTAATAGATGAGTTCAGCCAGGAGATGCCCAAGAGGTATATAATACTGGCGCCTGGCCAATTAAATAAACATCATCATCATTTATCATTTAAATATTGATCAATAATAACTACTGTCGCTTAGTTTATTTATTATTGTTGTCCATCTGTTGTCTGTCTGATATTTGTATCCATTGCTTTTACATCTTTATTAGATAGCTGTGTGCATTTATACTTCCCAAAGAGAAGTACTCAGTTACCTGCCAGAGAAGTAGTCCTGATTATAAGAGAATTATTTCCTGATTTTGTATGAAGACAGAAGGTCTTGTAATTGTTGTTACCAGTAGACTTAAGAACGGTGAGCGTACTGGAGTTACTTGGCTATTATTGATGATTATTGGAGAATCTACTCTCCAAATATGAGCAGAAGTTTCATTTGAAAAGTGAGTATTTATCCTCAAATTCATTGTTAAGTCATTTTAGCTTGCACCATTGGCTGAAAACTTAACAATAAGCTCATGCACTGAATACAAATTCAAGATTACCCAATGTGAAGTCAAGGCATATGTGACTATCCACTTTTAGACTTTCAGGTCTTACTGTAACTGAGACATTGAGGTATACCACAATGAGTGATAATATATTGTATATATTAACCTTTTGATTCTGGGAAAGCGGGGTGAACTGGGAGACAAAATAGGGGAGCTCTAGAAAAGATGAACTTTTTAATGTATAGGTTATAAGGGACCTAATAAAGAGATGCAGTTTAGTCTTATATTAATGACTGGAGAGTGACTAAAACAGATAATTCCCTAAAGGATAAAAATAATTAAATTATAGTTAATTCATAGATTGTTTATTGAACTAAACTAGGTAATATTTGTAGGATTCACTAAGATCCTTAGGCTTTAAAAAACATGTACCCTCAAATTGGAAGATATCCATTGTTTCTAATTTTTTCTAGTAGTGATTTAGCATAATAGTTATTTATAAATATCACTCTTAGTGTTGATGCATATTGATGAGCTGACTTCTCTTTGTTGTGAATGAGTAACTAGGGCTGTTTGGTTAGCGTCAGATAATGTCTGAGTCAAATACAATAAGTATGAAGGGTTAAATCCAACAAAACCCCCTTATGATTTTAATGTTTCAAGTATACTTCTGAGGATAAAAACAATGCATGTGATTTACAATATTACCATTTTTTAGTCAAGGCAATGGAGTATTTTGGGCCACACCTATATGATACCTGGTATATGCCAGACCATGTTGTAGCCAATCAATGAGTTCTACCACTAGGTCATTATGGTAAAATATCTTTAAAGATAAATAGAGAAATTTATGTAAGTTATGCATTAAAGCATTTCTTTGCTGAGTCTCCTTATGTACTTTGGTTTTTTTATAGTCTAATTGGAGCTTGTAATAAGACAACCTCATATGTCATCTGACTTAGCCTTAAGTTTGCTACTATTGGCAACAAGTTGAGGTTACTTGATTGGCTGCTTGGAGGCGCGTAGGTTGAATAAATTGGGTTGCAACTAACTTTTTCTAGAGCTTTAAAGGTTCTTAGCAATTTTCAGATGGCTGAAGAAATTTCCATACTAAAGGATTAAACTTAAAACTAAAAATAGAATGAGTTGTAAAATTTAGCTTCTTATGCAAAATGGGAACTATTTAAAAGTACTAAATGGAAAACAAGATTGTGATAAGTAATAGGGAATACCATGTGTAAGGGTGGAAGAAGCTTTAAGAATTTGATAATGATGGCAAAGTCCAGGTTCAGAGGTGGAATGTATCAAGATTACTCATTGGAGGCTAGACTGAGATCAAGCAACGGTACAAAGATAAGCAGTTATTATTATCAGTATTTTAAACCAGTAGGAAGTAAGGTATAGTATATGTCATAAGTTTGTTAATGGAGTGAATAGAGGATTTAAGATACTATATACAACTTCAGGATTATAAGATGATGTTAGGATAATTATGCATCCTTACCTATCTCATTGGCCAATGGAGCACTAACAGGGCAAATTATCTAGATTTTTGGGTTATAACATGACTTTATTTTAGGAAATTTCTTAGTGCTTTAAAATATTGAACTAATTATAAATTGGGTCTTTGCTTCTGATTAACATTATAAGGCAAATATATACTGGTTTTTGCAGCAATTATTAAGTTGGCATTGATTATAAATGTAACTATATTTATACTTCTATATTTAAAGCTTTACCAATACTAGTTAAAACCTATCATAGCTTGAAAAGCCTCAACTGGGTAAAAATGTTTTTGTAAGGGATACTAGCCTTGGTAGGGTCCCATACTACCATAGTTGATTTGAGTGAGATAAACTAAGGGTGGGTCAGATGTTGACCTGGTGAGCATGAGTTTTATTTCCATCTCACAATCTGTGGACAGTCAAAGGTATGGTGAATCCTTTCATTGGCATTGATCTGACATTGTACTTTTTGAACAGCTTTATTATATAGAAAAGGGATCTAAGGTTTGCACAAACATCTGGAAAGAATCTAATTAAATGGAAGCTCTATATGGCAACAGATAAGGGCAAAATCAAGTTAGGTAGTTCATCTTGAAAGCAGTGCTTATTCAACAGTTGGAGGTTTTTCATTTAGTGTAATTAGTTTAAAAGACATCTGAATACATTGTTTTTGTATACTTTATTTCATACTTCAACTGATAATCAGCTATCAGATCTAATCAATATAGTAATTAGTACACCACACATATTAAGTTCTGTGGGAATCCAGCTATATTTGGCTCGCTGGTGCTGATCTCCACTGGATTCCACAAACGGGTTTTTAATAACAAATATAAAACACTAATAAACAAAAAGCCTGGTTTTTATGGTTTTATTAGTGTTTGCACCAGGTAAGGAAAAACAAACCTTCTTGATAACTTATCATTCAGTATTTAAACTGTATCAAGGGTCAAAGGGAATTCAATAGTAGGTTTGGAATAACTTAGTATGGTGTGAATAAGGGATTATGTGAAATCAACCTATTGGAGTTAGAAAACTCACTTTACTTTGGCTGAATAATGAAGGAAGAGTTAATGTTAGTAAAAACAAACCCGTGGGGTAGCGATTTAACATAAATCAGCAATCCCATTTGAGAAAACAATTGCACCTTGGTGGACTCCAACCAAGCTGTAAAAGGGGATGGTCCCTGCTTAAGTGTTTGATTCAAACTAGACGTGACCTGGAGAGGAACCTCCTATGGACTCCCCTAGTACCCCCTCATGGTCAGGTCATTCTAACTGCCCAATTACATGCTATTTTACCGTTTAGTAATCATAAAAAGTGATACCCCGATTTTCAGGGGTTCACTGAGATTATCAGGGTGTTTTGACCAATAGTATCATTATTACTAATTAAAACGATCTTATCATCATCACAACCTTGTAAATGTCTGACATTTCCCTCTTTCAGCCTATTTTGACCCCAAATTTTTTTCTTGAAGCTGGGAGGGCAAATGTCTGACATCATCCCACTAAGAATGTTGGGGGAAATAGGGTCGTAGGAAGCGGCCATGACCCAGTTAAAGATAAACCCTGTAGTAAATGATTTTATAGAGTACTCTGCACCTCTCTTGTAGGTGATGACGAAAGGTTCTTTCCTGATTATCCCAAGCTTATTACTTCTAGGAGTGATGCGGTTATGATAATAAAAAGCCAGGTTAGACACTTGGAATGTAGATAGGGGGTTCAGAGCTCATTAGAAACCTGCCCTTCTTTAGTCACCGTTTAAGCTAGACTGCTCATAGCATCAGATTAGATCTGGATGATGCGCTGAGCCAACCTTCTCATGGCTTGCTTGGGTTCCTCAGCTCTAGAGAACAATGCATCTTTAGCTAAGAGGGAAGATATTTTTGGTTCCCGCCCATACAAGACATAGAATGGGGACATTTTCAAGATCTGGTGATAATAATCTGGTAGGCCATAAGAGCACTAGGTAAGAATTGATACCAGTGAAGTGGATCAGAAGAGGCCATTTTTTGTAGAATGTAGACCAAGTTTATTTGCTCTCTCCACAGTCCCATTGGTAGATGGAGTATATGAAGCCAAAAAAGTTGTTGGCCTTTCATGGAAGTATCCAGGATTTTAACTACTCTTGAAGTGAAGTTCTTACTATTGTCGCAGAGTATTACTTGGGAACAGCCATGACGACAAATAATGTTTTTAATATAAAAACATGGCTGTGGCCTTGGCCATTTGGGCAGGGAGAGCCACTGCTTCAACCCACTTAGTAAAGTGGTCAATGGCTCCTAGGATAGATTTATTTTCACCATTAGTCTGTGAAGGGACATACTACGTCTAAGCTAATGGTGTGAAATTGTTGTTGCGGGGTAGTTGGTTGATATTGGCATTTAGTCTTAAGATTGGATTGCTTCTTACATGTGAGGCAGGAAATCAAGACTTCGACAATAGTTTCCATAATTCCTTCCCAACAGTACTGATCCCTAATCCACTCATAGGCTTTTTCTCCTCCATGATGTAGGGTAGAGTGAGCTTCCAGGATAGCAGGTACACGTTCTGAGGGCCAAAGATAAGGTAGTCACTTTACCACCACCTGCATGTATAATTTTTCACTCTCCACTTTGGTTATGAGAGTGCCTGGCTAACATTTTTATTTACAGGCTCATCCTCATTCTCCCATTCATTAGGGGCCATTAAGAGGTCATATAATCTCTCTGCCTCGCTATTATCCAAGTGAAGTACTGGCAGCTGAGTCAACCCATAAGCATTTAAGTGATGGGTTCCAGCATAGTGTTCAATCTTCATGTCATTTTGTTGGATCTTTAGAGATCAGCGAGCTAACCGGCCAGTAGGATCCTTCATGTTCTATAACCAATTCAACAAAGTGTGGTCCATAACCACAATGAAGGTGGTCCCATACAGGAAAGGGCGGTAGTGCATCACAGCTTAAAGAACGTCAAGGCTCTCCTTCTCTGTGATGCTGAAGTTGCATACTGCCTTTGAAAGCATCTTACTGAAATAGGATACAGGATGATCTACACCGTTTTCATCCTATCGGGCTAAGATGGCCCCAACGGCATAGTCAGAGTCATTGGTAAAAAAGATAAAGGGTTTTCCATAATCAGGATGCCCCACAATAGGCCGTTGTTATAGCAGTTGCTTCAGCGTCTCAAAAGCGACCTTTTGTCTGGCACCCAAATGAAAAGGAGTGTTCTTGGTCAATAGGCGGACAAGGGGCTCGCTGAGTTGGGCGAAATTAGGGATGAACTGATGGTAATACCCCATCATCCCTAGAAGCATATGCATATCCCGTAGATTTTTAAGGGGAGGCATTTTTGAAATAGCTTCAACCTTATCTTGCATGGTTTGGATTTCTTCTCTGGAAATGGAGTGTCTAAGGAAAAACAGCTTCTTTTTGAAGAAAGTACACTTGGAGGGCTTTACCATGATATTTGACTCATGTAAACGTTGAAACACCTCCTTCAGATGATCAAGATGTTCGTTGAAGGTTTGTGAGAACACTGTGATATTATCAAGATATATGATGACACAACTTAACTTCAAGTCCCACAAAATATGGTCCATTGCCCGCTAAAAAGATGCAGGTATGTTGCACAACCCTTGAGGTAATCAGGTTGGTTGGAAGAGACCCTCACTACAATTGAGAGCATAATCTCATGGTCTTCAGGGGAGAGGTGCATTTGCCAATAACCTCTAGCTAAGTCCATGGCAGAAAAGAAGTTAGAGCCAGAGAGTTGGGCCAAGGCCTCATCAATGTGAGGGAGAGGAGAGCTATCCTTTTTTGTAAGGTTATTTAACTTGTGATAGTCCATGACTACCCAATGACCTCCATTTTTCTAGAAAAAGGGGTGTCAAGATTTCAATATGACTGGAAGATAAGCTAGTGTTCTAGTGAATTGTTAATTAGATGTGAAGCGAGCTCAAAGGGCGATTAATATTTTAGAGCAATGTGAGGGGAATCGATCAAATCAATTAGGGTTTGGTAATTGAGGAAATTCCGTTAAAACTCGAGGGTCAAACAGAATTCTACATTGATAGCTAATCAAGATTACTAAGCGAAATGTGTCAAATCCGTTGAGGAATACTGAGGTTTAAAGGTTGAGCGAGAGAGAGAATGGGAGAAGGTTTTTTAGTAGAAGTAAGAGGAAGTGAGTAGAAAAGATGTAGAGAGTGGAAGCAGTGAGGGTATTCCAGTTCAATTATATTAAAATAAATAGGAGCGAAGCTGGGGCGATTGCCTCATATTTTTATATATAACTTTATTATAATTTATTTAGGGTCCAACGATCTCCATATCGTTTGGCCGTTGCTCAGTGGGCTAAACCCTGCGTAACTCGTTCAGTGGGAATAAGCCATATCCACCAAAAAGTTAACAAGGGGGAAGACCAAGGGCTTTGTAAAGGAACCAGTAACCCAGCGTCTAGTAACTGCTGGAGCTCCGTCCTCATCTGCTGTTCTTTCACTTTTGACTTACATTAAGGTTTGGACCTAATAGAACGGGCGTCACCAACATCAGTGGAGTGGCTCCAGCCCTTCATGTGGCCATAGTCAGTACCTGACTTCGAGAATATGTTGCTAAAGCCTTCTATTAAAGTATGGACTCTTTCCAGCTCATCTGGGGTCAGCTTATCTGTGATATGAACTTTGGGTAAGGTACATACCAGGTTATCTATGGGCAATCCTAAATCAGCCATAGAGCTAATGAACTTGGACACGTTCAATGTCCTCCACCGGGATTAATAAGTATCTGCCAATCTCCTGGTGTTTTCTTATAACCATGTCCTTGCCAGTGATGTTTGACAGCAGAAAAGTAATAGGCTTTTGGTAGGCTGGGTCTAATATCTCAGGCAATACTCGAGGCTCCAAGGGGCTAACAACCTCAAGACTTACAAGGTGCAAAACAGTGTCGTGTGATTTGGAGCGTATTTTTTGTGTCAACCACTAGTTGTTCACCAGACTTAATCAAAACATCGTTTGCAGCATAGAAATAAATGCCGTCCCTAGCATCCACTGAATTGGCAATTTCTTTGTGTTGCGCCCAGAGGTGGAATAATGCAAAGTCATAGCTGAAAAGGGTATCCAACAAGGAAAGAGTTTATTTCTTGTTGGGATCTTTATTGGATAAGACTAAAGGGACTTCATAGTTGAGTAATGAGAGGAAAACTTGCTTCATATTTATTATTCCCTCATACTCAATCATAAAAAGGGTACCTATGAGCATATTATAGGTGTCTTTGTCTAAGGCCACTGCAGAGGCTGATAAGATAAGCTTCCCAATTTTAATGGTAAGGGAAGAGTATGCCCCAATGGCACGGGTGTTATTTAGGCCTGCAGTTCCAAATTCTTGATTGTACTCCAAGTCAAGCACTAGCTTTATCTTTTGATGAGCTTAATGTAGATTACATTAACCAAGGAGCCAGCATCCAGGATAGCCATTACTTGGACTTTTTGAATGACCACTTCAACCTCGGTGAGTGTTCCTCCAAAGTTAGGTGACATGGTCAAGACTTCCTTGAGCTGAAAAGTAATATTAATTTATAAGAAAGCTCAGGTATCTATACAGGATGTATTTTATGGTATGGACTATTGAAGAGGTTTTATCAAGTCAGATAAGAACTGATCACCATCATTGGTAGTGTCAATAACTTTGGGACCCCTAGAATTTGACTATTGTACGTTTCCTCAGGTATGATGGTCTTGTCTACTCCTTCAGCGCTTAATTGATCAGGGACTTCCACTTCTGCAGGTGCTCACAATATTTAGTAACCAAAGTTTATTTACTCCTCTCAGATTCATCCTCAAGGGTATTCTCAACCACTGGCAATTTCACAATTGTGATAGGGGAGACGGCCACATGAGGTTGGGTAGCTATCTTCTGACCATATGCTTTTTCAGCAAGCCCTTTATTGTCACAGGAGTTACTCTTAGGGAGCGCGACAACCAGCTAGGCTGGAGGGGAAGGCACAGAAGCTTTTGTGAGCTTGTATAAGAGCAAGCTTTTAACTGCATTACAGGTCTTAGACCTACAGGAGGTAGTGATATCTGTTTTGAGTCGCACTGAGGGAGCAGGTTTCACGGAAAGGACAGGCACAGGTGGGCTCACCCCCAACTGTTATACAGGCAAAAGCTCCTCAATGGTTAGAACTGAAGGTTTCACCTCAGCTTCATTTGTTTTTGTACATGAATGGAAATCAGCAACGTCTAACAGAGCCTCATTTATGTCACGGATGTTTATTAAGTGGAATTTCACTAAAATAATATGCCTGGCTACTGAGGGTTATAAAGCTTACTAAAGTTAACATGGCTGCGATGCATCAACAAGAGTTAGCATGTTAGACGTTGACACCTCTGTGCAGCAAGCCAAACTGCTCAGCAATGGCAGCAGTCAGTTCGCCTTCATACATGCTAAGGCGCATAAAGGCCTGTTTTTCCCTGTTTAGACTCTGCTTTTAACCATATTCAGCCAAAAGAGCCTCCTTCACCTCTGCCCAGGTTTTCAGATTTTCCATGTAAGGAACTATCATCACTTGTGCTAAACGACTTAAAAAAGGAAGGATGTGTTTAATTTTTTGATTTTCAGATGAGCCTTTCATTACAGATTCATAGACATACAAAAACAAAGCAATGCTCCCTTCACCAGGGGTTAATTAGCCTTTAAGGGGGTTAATAAGCGCTGTTATAGAATTTAAGATGGGATAAAGCGCTTTCTAGTTGCTTTTCAAGGGCAACTATTCTTGGTTCAGTTAAAAAGGAAAAGTTGGATGGTTGCACACTTTGAAAGCCTTCATTTTTAGTGAGTATTTTTTGGTATACAGGTGACCCCTGTAGTGAGCACCACTTTGGGGGAATACAGCTATTTTTGGCTCAGTGGTGCTTATCTCCTCTGGATTACACAAATGGGTTTTTTAATAATGAAGATAAAAACGCTATTAAAACAAAAAGCTGGGTTTTTGTAGTTTTATTATTGTTAGCGCTGGGTAAGAATTAATGAACCCTCTCAATATCTTACACTTCAGTATTTAAACTTTATTGAGGATCAAAGGGAATTTATTGGTAAGTCTGGAATAGCTTAGTATTGTCAGACAGACGGCAAGTAAAAAATAGACTGGCCTACCAGCCTGGATTCCAGAGCATCTAAGTGTCAAACCAGAATGCCAGGGGCACTGCTGCTGGTATGACGGATATGGAACTGGAAGGGAGCTTAATTCTCAACAGATAAAAAAGGAAATTTTGTTAGGGAGGGTGTTTTTATTGAAAATATAAGGGAAGAGAATTAACCAACAATTTTCTCAGTGTGATGCTCCCAATTAAATAGTCATCAATTTTGGGGAAAATAAGCCAGGATCAGGTTCTGCAAGTTTGACCTAAGTGGTGAACTATTTGAGAATGGGCGGGTTAGTTCCCTGGGGACTGACATTGCAAAATTTGGTGATGAGCCAAGTTTTGGTCAGTTTGACCTAAGTGGTGAACTATTTGGAAATGGGCGGGTTAGTTCCCTGGGGACTGACATCACTAAGTTTTGCGGCAGGCCAATTTGCGGTCAGCTCAACCTAAGAGGTGAACTATTTGGTAATAGGAAAGTTAGTTCCCTGGGGGCTGACATCACAAAATTTGGTGACAATCCAAGTTGTGGTCAGTGGTATTGCATCAGGCGCAACGCCCAATTTTCTGGCAGGAAGCTGCCCATCAGGGGTGATGCCTGATGGATTTGGGAGGGGGAAAGATTTTCAATCATTGTTTAGACTGAATTGCAACCGTTGGGCATCCCAGCCAATAGCTCAACCTTCATACCTTTCTGACCATTTGAAATCTGAGTATCCAGATAATTGCCACTTAAATTAGTTGCGATCAGTTCCATTTCAATGATCTTGGTGCATATTTTACTAATTCCTCATAACAGTTCTGCTGAGGAGAGTGCAAGTACCAGAAGTGGGATCTGAAGCTGAAGGGCTATTTTCCAACGCTCGTCTACCATGCGAGCAAGATTGCCCTGAGTAACGAGGGGTATGGCCATCCTCTTTGGTACTTTCTTGCTCAGGAACAGAAGTATGGCCCGATCAACGCCCAGAGGATGTTCCTTGGGACTTACAAGTATGGTCTGAATAAGGAAATAATTAAATTTGACCTATTGAAGCTCAGAAAACTCACTTCACTTTGGCTGAACAATGGAGGAAGAGTTATTGTTAAACAAATCAAACCTTTGGGGTGTCAATTTAATATATTTTAGCCAATCACCGTCTGAGAAAATAATTGCACCTTGTGGACCCCTGCAAAGCCTATAAAAGGTGATGGTCCCGCTTAGGTGTTTGATTCAAACTAGACTTGGCCTGGGGAGAAACCTTCAATGGACTTTCCTGGTTCTCTGCATGGTTGGGGCAATCTGACTTCCCAAATTTCATGCTATTTGCCCATTTAGTATTCATAAAAGTGATACAAATTTTTGGTGTTCCATTGAGAATCATCAGGGTTTTTTGGCTGATAGTATCATTATTACTTAAGTGCTCTTATCCTCATCACAAACTTGTAAATGTTTGAAATTTCCCCCTTCAGTCTATTTTGACACAAAATATTTTTTTTGAAGCAGGGAGAGAAAATGTTTGACAAGACTTTATATGTCATGGACCAATGTATTAATTTACTATTATTTAAATACCTAGATCCCTGCTGGCACATTTATCGCCAATTAAATTTAAAAGCCACCAATGCTGCGGCCTTAATCACTATATTGGCTCCTATTTTATTTTATCATACTATTACATGTTGCCCTATGTCATAATATAACATTTGGTAATAAGGTATTATATTTGTTTATGCCAAACTTCATGTATTTATAATATCCAGTGAATTATACTTTTTTATTAGAATACCCTGAGCCAAACTTTATGACTCCTGACCCAAATTAGATAGTGTGGATTTTAGTTGACCATTTTGGAGTGCTTCTTAGTATTATAGAAAGCACAAATATAAACGCTGGTAGAGGAAGCATATATGAGGAGGTTTGGCAAAGGTAAGGGATGTTTTTCAGAAGAAAATTGTAGAAGCCTACTAGGAAGATTCCAGAGCGTACTTAAGAGTCTCTGTTAGTAATCAATACTACAGTGTGCTCCTTGTTAAATTAATAAAAGCCCTACTATTGTATATGAGGTTTTCTCTTGTCTTTTTAATCAAGGTTACTGTCCTCATATAGTAACTTGTAATATTTGACTATTGACAATAGCAGTTGAAATAAGACGCTCTAGCGCTAGCTTTAACAGTATTTTCAATAGACAGATATAAACCTGAATGGGTGGCTCAGATTATCAGATTCAAAGTAAACTTCAAAACAAAGAAAACTATAATTTCTTTGTCTAATTCAAGTGCCTATAGAGGCAAGAAACACGATTATGGCCACCTTCTAACTCAAGACTTGTGGTTGGGAAAATTTTATGAAACCATCCTGATTTAGTTGTGTTAGGGTCGAATTCTTTGCATTGATTGGAAAATCTAAAATACTAGCATTGATAAAATTATAAATAAAGTTGGTAGAAAAAATGGGAATAAGGGTGAAAAATAGATTTTTGAGGCTCTAATTATATTGTCAGAGCAACGAGGAGCTTTGTCACTGAGAAAAGAAGAGTGCGCTGAGGCATGCAATTTGGCTGTTTCATCAGCAAAACAGTAAGAAGTCTTTGTGTAAGAGATAAAGAGCGCAAGGGATTTGAGTTTTATGTTCCAAATTTTGCTGTCAGTAAAGAAAGGAGCATTAAGGTAGGGAAATGAGAGGGTGCTGAGACTTTTAGGTTGGCTGTTTCTGTCAGCAAAACAGTAAGGAGCGTAAGAATAGGGAGACAAAATGGTGTCAAGGGCTTTGGTTTAGTGGTTTTAATTCCGTTATCAGAATAGCAAGGAGCATCAGCGCAGAAGGACAAAAAGGGCACCAAGGCATTCAGTTTTGGCTGTTCTGATTCCATTTTAAGAACAACAAGGAGCGCAGGCACAGGTAAGCAAGGTTTTTTTGAAGGCATCCCATAAGATGTTCAGATTTTTTATTTGGAAGAGGCTTTAGCTTGGGATCAGAATTAAACTCAATTCCTCTAGAAGAAGATTTTAAGTTTTTTTGGCCAATTTTGGGAGGCCCGCGCACTTATCATTGGACTCTTTTGCTAAATTCTGATCCATCTGCTTGCTCATTCCATTTGTTTTTTCTCCAATTTTGGAGTTTTTTAACTCATCTGATTCATTACTATTTGTGCAGACTTAATAGAGAATAAAAATAATTAAGTTTACTCATTAGTTGGTAACTTGAAATTAACTTGATTAGTCTAGACTGACCTTTAGCTTTAGCTTAGAGATAGGTTGTGCTTGGATAATTTCTTATTTTTTTGGTTTATTTTAAAACTAGATAAGTGTAAACACAATCTTTACATTATAGAATATAGGTCCTAGAGCACAATAAAATTTATCTGAGTGATATCTTCCAAGGACTACTTTCTTAAAGCATCCCAAATCTTCTTAAATGTAGTGCTTGAT
The DNA here is from genome assembly GCA_022478985.1 of Massospora cicadina. NCBI lineage: Eukaryota > Fungi > Entomophthoromycota > Entomophthoromycetes > Entomophthorales > Entomophthoraceae > Massospora > Massospora cicadina. The sequence continues at coordinate 132,754 of JAKSZP010005285.1, read as the reverse complement.
CCTTGTAGTGAATTATTGCTTACATTAACCTCTTTACTTTAAGATGCTAGTATTTTTCTTAAAAGCATCTCTTTCAATTCTTAAGGAGTTCTTAACATGTTGATGAAAAAATTTGAGTTGATTAGGAGTTCAAAAATATAAAAATCATCTTAAGCAGCCAAAAAAGATTTATTTATAAAGTTGTTCCCAAAAAGTTACTGCGTCATGTCCATTACAAAGCAGATACATCATAAATCCAAGATCTGAAACTTCAACAAGATTTGTGGCCACTGTTGTTATTGAATTAGTTAGTAAATATTGTTGTACTATGGTGATAGATATTTTCACAGTGGCAACTCAGAGTGCCCCCTGTAGTGAGCAACAAATTTTGCTATTCTGCTAATAGCAAAAGGCCAGGGATACTTGATTGCTATAAGAAGTGCCTGTATTTGACAACCTGGGTTTAAACTTAACTTTTTTAAAGAGACAAAAGCTCCTAAATTATAAGAGCTCTGGAGTTATTTCTGTCCTAAAGACTTGGACTTTAAACTAAAAAAATATAGGTTTGTAAAAAGCACTTTAAATATTAAAAGGGAGTCCTTAAATAAAATACTAAGGAGAAATTAGAATTTGTTAAATGATAGGAGAATACCACGTGTGAGGGTGTAAGAAGATTCAAAAATATGGGAGGTGATGGCACAGTCTAGGTTCAGAGTTGTAGTAGATCAGGATTCATTGTTAGATACTTTACTAATATCAAATATTGGTAAAACAGTTAATTAATTCCACTATATTTCTTAAGGAAAATAATAGGTAGTAAGTATAATAAATCACATTGTGGTTAATGAAGTAAGTAGAAGAGAAAAACACTTAATACAACTTCAGCATTAAAAATATAAAAGTAAGTTAGTTTTGCGTTCTTCCATATCTCATTAGCCAATGGATCACTAGCAGGGCAATTTATCCAGAACTTTTTAGGATCTAAATTAACTTTAATATAGGAACTTGCTTAGTACTTTAAAGTATAATTGTTAATAATTTTGGGTTATAATCCAATTATTCATCATTGTCAAGTACAAACCAATGTCAAAAGCAAATGTAGATAAGTTGAAGTTGATTAAAATAATAATAAAAACCGTAGCCCTAAAGTTGAGGCTTCATTCATACTAGCTCAAAGCATAACACTTATTATATTTTTAAAATTATCAAGAACTTCTGACATAATTATTGAGCTGATACTAGAGCATAAAGATAATCTGCGGCATACAGAGCTTTAGGTAGTGACATTTAGATAACTCTTTGATAACTAATTTTATATGCTTATAGAGCATTCAAGAGATATGTAATTAGATGTATCAGTTCAGAAGCAGCATATATACAGAGTAATGACAAAAATGGTGCTAATTACTCATTTGACTGGACTATACTAACATGATGATATGAAATAGTACAAAACTGCATACCAATGAGTTCTTTTGATTCTTTTACTATGAAAAATTAGCTCATTGTTAAAGTGAAGCACTGTGGAAAATCATTTTAATAGAATTAAAGAAAACATATCATCATCTTTGGCACTTTTGATTCACTAGACATCTTTTTTAAAAAAACTCAACTTTTATAGTTAGATCCACTAGAAAGTTTATAAATATACTAGTAAAAGTAGGTGAAAAATTATCAAAGAACCCGCTGAAACAGCCAAGTGAGCCAACAACATCCCAAGCCCTACACTCCTGGTTAGCTACTTCTGTGTCAACCAGTGTTACTCGCTCTTTAGTGGCATCTAAAGAAGTGTCCACCTCACAAGACGCGTACACTACAACATACCTAAATCATCTGATTGCTTCTATGAAACTCACACACCACTGGCTCAGTTAACGCTGCACCCTGACAACACGCTGGTAGCCCCAAAACTAAAGGCGCTACCACACATGTTGCTGCAACTTCGCCACCCAACATGAATGACCATCAGTCTCCCCATGCACTCTGCCCTCATTGATTCGGGTAATTATATTTAAATTTAAACTGCCAAAACCTAATATTCAAGCCCCCATGCGTGAGAATATCCAAACCATCTGAAATTTAAACTTTTGCCGTGATGAGTGTAGCACACCCAACCTAGAACAAACCTCAAATATTGTAAGTTAATTGACTTTAGATAATAAGGAATATATTTTTTTAGTACTAGATGGTCTCAACCCAAAATAATGAGAATTATATTGAGTAAGAATTTGTTGCTTTTCACCCTTACATTCATGGCAAAAAGTTCATATTTCAAAAGGCTTTTTAAGTTGGAAAGACCCTTTTACAAACTGAATAAAAAAAGTACAAATCAGTTGGCAGTATAAGCCATGACTTCACCTATATCATTGAAGTCAATTTTAAATATAATTGGACTTAAGGTTAACCCTCTTCCTTATCCCAATTGGCTGCAACCTACTCCAACAAATTTGTACACATCAATTTATTAATTAAAAACCAACCACACCACCACCTGGCAGCACCAGCACCTTCTGGAGAATGCCATCAATTAGTAAACATGCAAACTTTATAAACCACCCCAAAATCATGCTCTTTTTTTGATTCTCAGAGCAAGCATTAACGCACCAAGGGACCACTGTGTCTTGACATTATTTATTAGTGCCCAGCACACAAAGTCAACTCACGCAAACTGCATATTACAGAGGTTAAAAAGAAATGGTCTGAAACCAAGGTATAAAAAGCTCTCCAACAATTGAACCTCACCCATGCATATCTTTTATTATGGCCATAATCCAATTGATTATTATTCTGAAAATCTTTTCTCATATCTTTATGACCATTGCAAAAGCCTTCCTGTATAAAACCACCACCCATGAAGCAGTGGATGTCCAGAAAATTAATGTAATTTTCACTGATGCTGCATAGGAAGACCATGCCTCCACAAAAATTGACATCCTGCAAGGCGCTCTTTGCATTTCCTGCACCTTATTAAACCTTAAGAAGGTTTTGTGTGTCACTTTTATAGATTTCAATTATTGTGGACCCAGAGGTCAAGAAGTTTGCACTCCACTGCTATTTAACAGAGTTTGTATATGTCCTGTCAGTGGACTTTTAGTGTTCCATTTTACTATATCTATAAATAAAGTGATCACATCATCATGGTATTTTCTTTCCCTTGTGCGATGGCCTAAATTGTTGAAATCACCCATATGTAAGTCTTTGAAACACGACAAGAGATCTTCTTTGTAGACCCAGATCAGGAGCGCACCCATCTCTCATGGTGCAAAGCCCTTAGTAACCTCTAAAGCAGCTTCACTGTTTCTAAAGTAGCTCCTTACATTACCTCAGCCCCTAAATTTGCCAGATATGCCCACATGTTGCTGCAGCGGCTATACTTCATCCAACAGAATTGTTCATGGTACAGAACACAACCCTGAAGCTCTTTGAGATGTGGTGAAACTTCACGCTAACGTAGATATGGTAGACAAAGGAGGTGACCTCGTCCTGCAGGAGAACCTTCCATCCTCTCAGCTCCAGTACCCACACCTGCCAAACGGAACGTATCTCCTATTAGGGCCAAGATGTCTTACATTTCTATCTGTGACCCACATTAAAACTACCGACTTCCACCAGCATCTAATTATACATGACCATGGCTTCAAATGAAGAACCAAGGCTGGTTAAACTGTAATGCCGCGGCCTGTGAAAGATGTGGTACATTATAAAGTTCCCCACCTACAGAGAAGATAACGCAAGTTCATTTGCAGTGCTGGAGGAGGAAACAACGGACTCTAATACTTTAATTGGGGATCTCAAGGAGGAGGCTGTAGTGCACCCTCAGGACCTCAATTAGTAATGTATCAGAGGCAGCATCCTAGGCTATCTCTCGGAGTCTTCCTTCTCATCATAAACCTAAAATTAACCCTTTTTTGGTATTCCACTAGATTAGTCGCTAAGATTTAATTTATAGAACATAAATAGACTACTCAAAGCTGCAGTTCCATGCACTGCAGACCCCCTTGATGCGAAAGGAAACAACTATGAGTCTCCGCAGAGCATCCTAGCTCTGTTGTCCAACAACTATATAGACTGAAGGACTACAAACAAAGGGTATAACCTCTAAGAATATTCACGTCAGCGTGTATTAATGCTCTGCTCTCTAGTAGCCCCACGTTCTCCCCCTGAAATTTATGCTCAGAGTGAACAGTTTGAAGTAAATTTCACCTGGACATACCATTTTACCCTCATGAACCTAACCCCCGGTGGTAAATCATGTCTTTTTTAAGCCCTAGAAGGCTATTTCGTACTACCCAAATTAACCATTCAAACATCACTTTCTATGCACATGTATCTACATGCCAATTTCAGAAGCAGAACAAAACAGGCATTTGGAGCAACCTGTCCAATTTAATCCCCTTGGAATAATATTATCCTGGGTGACTACAAAAATATTTATCAACTATGTCTGAGACATCTTTTTCACTGCAACGAGAGAACGCCCTATAACAGTATGCTTCAGGACTTCCTTTGCATAGCTTCTTTGTAGATTTGCTGCCCTCTGGGTAAGGACCTAATTGCATGACCAAAATCCAGAATGTCACTAATAATTAGAAATTAGTGGCATGTATTGACATTACCTAATAAATCGCAAGTTTGGAGGTCATTCTTATTCTTCAACTGTGTGTAATAACAACCTGAGCGGCAATAGTTCACTCACCATAGTGCTTACCCTCACTTTCAAGCTGCCATGCAGATTTTGGCCAAAAATCGCTCCATCAAACCTTACCACTTTTTTCAGAGGACATGCTTACAACGATTATTTGTGCTTATTCACCTCACCACTTCCTTCATCTTATTAATCCTTATATATATTCTAGCGGTGACTTTGGTAGAACTCACAAATAACCTTAATAAAGCTCTAAGACCCAAATGACTGCGTCTCACACTAAAAAATGGGATGAAGAAGGATCAGTACCTTGAGAGGAAATGAAAACTTACTCCCTGACCAGATGGTTTGAAGACTGAAAGATGTGCAAGAAGCTCTTTGGTAAGATCAAATATCAAGATAAAAAGGATGCAGAATTAACATTAACCTGCTACTATGCACAATGAAAGCACCCAGCTTGTTTTATAAGATAAAAAAGACTGGTTAAATTCGCAAATAATTGCATACCTCAAGAATAGAAAGACTGCAATTGGCAAACATACTAATTTTATCACTTAATTAACCAAATTAAAAATCGCTAATAAGCTAGTCAATACCTCAACCATTACCATCATGCCAACTCAAGTTTCAAATACCTTCAAATCCAACGCCTGTGCCCTCATAGTGGAGGGTGCGCCACCTATTTGCATTTTTCAGCCACTTCCAAAGTGCGCCCAGTGTGGCTCCTCATGCACACATCCTTATGGTCACTTTGTCCTCCTTTGGGACCTTGCTCAACAACTTGCTGCTCCCAGGAGGTGCTTTAAGCCCCTTTTTTGCTTCCTGAAGCAACCTAAACTTTAGCCTATGGGTCAAGTATGGGAAACTCTTTCTCTTTGCGAGTGCAGCCTTATTAAGCAGGTATGAGGGATTCTAATCCAACTAACTTACTTAATTCCACCCCATTTAGTGGTATTTTGACCTGAAGTTATCAGATGAGAACCAGGTTATGGTCAGGGCTACAATGCCACTTGTTTACAAAAATAGTCTCATCAACGCCGCCTGTTACCAGCTGTCAGATAATGCCACTCTGATGGTCCATTTCTTGGATTGTCAAAAACCTTTACTGTGAGCAATTTTCAAGGAGCTCTTGAAAGGATTAATCATTTATGGCGCTGATCATGTCTCTAATTTGTTGTTCCCAATGAGGAAAGCCACTTTTTGGGCCTCGCGCCTTTGTGATAATCCACCTCTTCAACTGCTAAATCTATCTTGCAATTACTCTCTGTACTGTGACACATTCTGCCCATAAACAACCGTTCTGGGCCCGCGTTGAGGATGCTGAACCCTCTTCTCTTTAGCCTTTTGATTTGACTACTCAAACCGCAAGTGTCCCTCCCTTACAGCTGAAGTGGCTTCTTCTGCTCCTCCCTTGGGTGTAAACCCCATCACCAATAAGTCAGGATTTTCAAAAGATGTTCATTACTCCCTCCCCTCTTAAAACCACTGTGGCCACAGCTTATTCAGCTCAAGAATATCAGTTGCAATTTTCTAAAACTGTTCAGGATAAATTTTTACTCAGGACCCTTTTAAATTGCTTTGTTTGGTAGTCTAAGGGCCAAACGCACCAGCATCAGCCAAACATCTCATGTTGCTGGTCCAGAACTGCTCATATTAAACCCATTTGATTCACTTAAAGGAGTAACCGAGGATAATTTAAGTAATAACTATAACCCAAAATTTGATTTTCAGAAATTTCTCACCTCTCAAGAATTAGCATTGTCGGGTAATTAGTGGATTCTAGTGTAACCCCAATGGGTGGCTAGCAGCATAATGGAACTCTCATGTTTTTGGGGTCTTCAATTTGGTAGACTTTATTGGTCATCCTAGGTGCTTATGATTAAAAAAGCTAGGGAAGGAGCTCTTAAAACTCAAAGATAATCAACACAACAGGAATTTAAATTTTATACATCTGATACTTTATTGTGATTTGAACCAAAGGTATTTTTTTCTAGAGATATTTCAGTGCCTAGAATGTTCTAGAAGAATCAACTGAAAACAAGATAAAAAAATGGATATCCATTGAACGGAGGATTACATCAATGGATTATTATGGAATTATTAATCAATTCACAGAATCAGTGCTGCTTCCACCATCAAAAGGGCTTTCCAAACTATAAAATTTATCAGCTCAACATCTAAGCTTCCAATGCCCCCACCAAAATTCCCCTCTGACAACACCTCCATGTTGCAATGATACCTCATATCTAGGAGATTTCCTGCTTTAATTTCCTGACTGACTTCCCTTGAGGAAGCCTAGGCTGAAATCAAAAAATCTCACGTTTGCCATGGGCTGCTCATGCATCAATGCTGCCAAGTTGACGTTATTAAACCCTCACTACCCATAAACCAGACAAGCACTAATAATTTTCTTGTGTGATGATGTAATTTAATACTTTGAGTTCCAAATAGCCTAGTAAGTCAAATTGATGCATAAAACATGTCTTTTTTACAAAGAAATACTTACTCTCTTCCACCTTCTGCCCTATTCTAATCAACTCCCCTACCACAATTTTGTCTGCTCTTCGTGTTCTCAAGTCAGCAGTGGATGAAAACCCACAACCTACTCTCTTATCTGATTGGCCACTTTGTCTTGACACTGTGGCAGTGTATTGTAAGTTTTTACTTTGAGTTTTATTTAGGCACCTCTGGAAGTTTTGAATTACACTTTCCAATGGAGCATGTTTTCTCTCAAAGTTACACTGAGCAGATTCTCCAAAAAAGTAATAAATTTAAATGAAATACAGGTTATAATTCGACCTAATTTTTATTTTGAAAAGAGGGAATATTTATAGGCTTTTTAACGGTTTGCAATCTATCAGAGCAAATTAATCTCTGGGCAATCGAATCTTCAATCAGTTGATTGGGATGAGATTAATCGTCAACCTTGATAGATTGAGATAAATTGCTCACTCCTTCCAATGATGCTGGGGGAATCGATGGGGTAGAATTTTCAGAAATGAGAGAATTTGGTGAAATCCTGACAACACCTTCCCAAACAAAATTTGTGGGCGCCCCCCTCTTGGGGGAATTCCCCACTAGACAAAAAAGATAAGAAATGACACCACCATGGACAAGGAGGAGATTGCAAGCGAACTACATTGTAACTACTTATGTCTGTTCCAGGACAGCCCGGTGGATTAAATGGATGAACAGGAGATCCTTTGACATGCACCAGAACCTCCTACTGACCCACAGGCTGATGAAACTCTTTTATCGTTAGTCACCACCTAGGAGGTCATGAAGCTCCTGTTCAAATCTCACATATAATAGACCCTTGCAGATATGGAACACCCTTTGTGGTTACCTCCTGGACTCAGCAGTTGTAGTAACCACCCTCCAGAATTTCTTTGCGACCCTTATAGAAAAGAGGAGGTATAACTAACTTCAGAGGCTCCATAATGATCCTCATACATAATGAAGTCAGAAAGCAGACCTGACCAATTAGTGTTCTTTTTGCTTTTATCAACAGGGATACAAGCTCTATATGAAGCTTTTAACCAACCAGATCTCCAAATGAGTGTTGCTTCTCCTGGATCATAACATCATGGATTCATTATGGAAATGTTGTTTGGGGACAAATGCAAAGACCCTAAATGATTTATACTGATAAATCGCATATGGTAAACAGCTTTGTGGCTCACCTGAAAATTAGAAAAGACCTATATTTAGTTGTCTGGCCATGAATTGATGCCTCCCAGGACTACTTCCATATTAACTAGCCATCCTGTGATGGATTTCAGCGCTCTAAAGCCAAATTCACACCAGATTAAAGGCTCACATGGCCTTCACAGTTTAAGTACTGGATTTAAAAGTAGTCTGCCAAGAAGACCCCTCAGCCCTATACTGCTTAATATTAATTTTGAACCCCTCCTGGTTGTGCTTTAAGACAAGATGTCAGGGATCCATGTACCAGGAAAGCCTTTACCTGAACCATTGCTTTTTATGATGATATAGACATCGCTTTTGGCTCTCCAAAGGACGTCGCCTCACCACCATAACCCTTGGGAGATACACTAAAGGTACTAACGAAAAGTCAATACTTCCAAGATGGCAGTAGTACAGGGTTTCTCCCCACCTTCCCCTCGCCATTTGGGCTTATACCCACATGAAACACCTTACAACACCTTATTTGTCCCCCAACTCACCAGGGAGCAGCGATGAAGACAGCAAGGAATTGATCTTTGAGGCGGTCAACATCAACATCGCAAGTTGAAATGCCTTACAAAAACTATCAAGTACGATCCATAATGGCTAATGTATTCCTTCTAATTAAGGTTTAATTCCTCATACACTTCTTCCCCTTTATGGACACTTTCTAATCGCGGCTTAAATTGCTTTTTTGCTGTTGGATATAGAGCTCCAACCAATCCCACACAGAATTTAATTAGAAACCAACTTTGCCGTGAAGGGAGCTAGGAATCCTAGACAGAAGAACTTGCACCACCTACATTTCTTGAGTCTTTAAAGATGATTGCCTTCTGGGACATGGTCACAATGTACAATGGGCGCCTGCCCTCCATAAAACAGTGTCTGCATCTTAAGGTCAAAAAAGAGCACCGCTAACGCTCAGAGCATGTTTGCCAACTAAACCAGACTATTTCCTCAGACCCTCATCCAGAACCTATTGGAACAAGCTCTTTCATCCTGAAGAAGGTTGGCTTAAATGATCATCAAGCCTTCCCTTAAAGAATAGATCACTTTAAACTTAGTCCAAATTTATAAACCATTGTTCACAATGGATGAATCGTCATGAACAAGATCAGCCCAATGGACAGAACCCTCTTTGGCCACAACATCTCAGCTTTCTCATCTAAAAGATTTTACCTTAAGTGGATCTGGAAGGGCTCTTAGCACCAAATCTATACTAGGGAAAGTTTCTAACATACTTGGCGGCTACACCACTGCTCCCACTGGAAATGGTACAGTGATGGCCCAAACTTCAAAAAGGAGCTGTCTTCCCATTATCAATACCAATGATTCCCACCTGAACCATTTCAATTGTCCAGGTATGCACCCTGTCCAAATGCGTGAAAACCCCTCCAAGCTAAACCGTGTATCATACACCCAGCTCAATTTGATGTTTGGTCATCCTTACTTAAAAACCGCCAATATCCCCAGTCCTAACTTAAGTCATGACTGTCTGCAAAACTAACAGCTCCTTCCTACATGCCGCCTTTGACGCTCTGGTATTAACGCTAGTTCATTTTTTCACCCGCTTCTAGGTTACCTAAAAAGTGCTTTGTTCTTCACCATGTCATCAGCCCTTATTTGTCTCAGTTCAAGCTGAAGCACAGATATGGTAAGCACCCCCTCACTTTCTCAACACCTCTTCCATTTCCCTCACCTCAGGCTTTTAGAAACTCATTAGTAATTAATAGATCAATAAATCCCTCATTATTATCTACCATTTAGTAAAAAAAATTATTAGCTTCTGAGCTGACATTAATTACAGAGGTGTTCTTGGCCCAATTAGTTAGGTGATCCATTTAAATATTTTTATAATGATGTCCATATGGTCACAGGGGGTGGTTTAACCGCATTTACTCAAACTATACTTAAAGCAATACCCGGATCTAGAAAGCATTTTATTAATATTTTGGTTTTTATCATACTGTGTTTGATAGGACAAAGAGATTTTAAGTGCATATTTACAGCTTCAGACATGTTTCCCAGCAGTCTTATTCTTTTATTATTCAGTTGCTTTTTAGCACTAAATGGTCCCTTCATTAAAGTGATTCCTAATTTCTACTTGAAATTCTTTGAAAAACTTCAAAATCCTCCTTGATATGAGATGAGGATCAGAATATAGTAAATAAGCATGTTTACACTAAAGTCCAAACGCCTTTCTTTGACCTTGATATTGACAGCACTTTTTTACCGTTTTTATCTTTAAAATCCTAAGGACAGAGTTCAGGGTGCTTGTTAATTTCATATATAACTTTTTTAAAGTATAGCCACATATATGATAGGCAATCAAGATAAACTATCAACATTCTTATGGATTACTATTGCCCAATGGACAATGGTAAAATTGTAGTTTTATAATTTATATCTATTTAATATCTATATTTATCCAAGAAAAGCCAACCAGGGGATAATCGTTTAAAGCTTTGTGACAAGCTATTAACTAAGCTGATACTAAAAATTTAAACGCATAATATGCCCAAATCAAGCTAAATTTGAATTTAAACTAAAATTAAAATAAGACTATCCATGTGGTAAAATGGTAAACTGCAATATAAACATGGTGGAGGTAGAGATGATTTGGGTTGAGCTTCCTCTGCTTTGTATTTGTTTCACAAAGTAAGATATGGGACAAGCTTTAAAGAAAGGGCGAGGGGCATCATCTATATGTTGTCAAGGTTACATAAAGAATATTAAAATGATTTGCGCATAAATAAGGCCGCCAGTATTCTTAGCAGGTCATGTTATGCTTATAGTCAGGCGTCAAAGAGTTTAATGAAGGTCATAATACTTTTCATGTTATTTTAAACTATGGGTTCTGTGTGTCATGGAAATGGCAGAAGAAGTTTAGACTGGCCTGCCAGTTGGGATGCATAAGCACCCAAAATGCAAGCCAGTGTGCCAGAGGCATTGCAAACCGAATGAAATTGTATGGAGCCAAGCATTGGGAAATGAATAAATCGTTGGTATAGAACAACAGTTAGTATGATCTCAAGGACAAACCAAATTCAGCCCACCCCAGACCCTGGAGGTCTTACTGCAGGGGGCGATATCACAGAAATGGTTTCAATAAGTTCACTGGTATATGGGGTTGATTTGACTGGGGAGACAAGGAGGCGGATCCTTGCTTGTAGATGGTGGATGTAAGGCCACAAGATCCCAGTATAGTGTTGTCAAAAGTTTATGGTAGCAGGCTTAACATGTCAGAAGTATCTGACTCGCTGAATCCAAACTATGACAGTAGGGGCCATAGTGACCATGAGTACTGGTAGAGCCCATCCGGTGTACAGACCAACAGGCCACCAGGGAAAAGCCATCAAGGATGCAGCTAGAAGAAAATCAACTAAATAAAAATTGTGTGGTTTTTGGGCAAAATTTTATTGAAAAGGAAAAGGAAGAAAATTGACCAACAATTTACACAGTGCAATGCAACTGATTAAATAGTGGTCAATTGGTGCAGGGACAAGCCGGGATTGGGACCCTCAATTTTGACCTAACTGGCGAATTATTTGGGAATATGGCAGATAGTTTACTGGGAACTGACATCAAAGAATTCAGAGGTGGGCCAAGATGATATCAGTTTGACCTCGAACGTCCAAATGAGGCTCAGCTATGTTTCTGACGGTTGGCATGATGGTGTTTGGCCCAACAAGCAGTGGGAATCCCCCAAAGCCACCCCACGTAGGGGTGGGCCCATTTGTTTGGGAATGGGTTTGGGACGCCCAATCTGCCCATATCTGGTTTCTGGGCCATTTGAACGGTCAGAGGCGTTGCATCAGGTGCAACACCCAATTTGCCAACAGGGAGCTTCAAACCCTCGTTGAAAGAGTCCAATGCTGTTACCTGCCCATCAGGGATAATCCCCGACAATTTTGGGAGGGGGTGATTTTTCCAATTGTTGTGATGGCTGAATTGAAACCATCGGGCATTCCAGCCATTAGATCAGTCTTCATCCCTTTTTGACCATTTGAAATCTGAACATCAGGCTGATTGCCACTCGAATTTGTTCCAATCAATTTCATATTGGCGATCTTAGCGCAGATTTCACTAATTCCCCATAACAGTTCTTCTGAGGTGAGTGTGGGTACCAGGGGAGGGATCCAAACGCGGAAGAGCTGTTACCCAGAACTTGTATATCATGTGAGTGAGATCGCCCTGAGTAACGAGGGGTATAGACATCATCTTCAGTACCTTATTGCTTGGGAATGGGAAAATGGCCTGAGCAACGCCCAGAGGACGTTCCCTGGGACTTACACTGTGCCACCATCACAATATTAAGGAAGTTCATTGGCTTGTTGGTGCAATTTTAAGGAGTTTACACTTACCTGAAGGGGCAAAGCCAGAATGGTTTTATGGGATGCTGTACCCTTTATAAAAATTATAACAGTCTTGACTGCAGCTTTGTGGATGGGATGAAAGTCAGGCGAGGAAGCCACTTTGATATCAAGCTGATGGTCACTTTGTATAGGTTTGGCATTAGGCTAGGAAAAAAATAGCAAGGATGGCTCTGGGTATTGTAATTGGCATTTAAAAGGCATATGAGGTATAGATTTTAATCTAATGACTCACACAATTCAGTACCCTCAGCTAATATTCCCAGGGATTCTGGTGTAAATATGGGGCATTGGCAGATGGTAAAGTTTGGTGGGCAGATAAGATGTTATTGGAAGTGAATAAAGGGGTCCAGAACTGATCCTAACAGGCTATTTCATTCCAGGTGTTGGAATTCAGGGTTTAATTAGCTCGCTGGTGTGCTTTCACACTTGAATTATGACATATATTTTGCAGGAGAATTTTTTCTACTGCAGGATAAATAATAGGGGATTATTGACTTATTTTTTAGCACTAGTGGTGCCCAACCCAAAAGGGGAGCCGCCACGCATCTTTATATGCAAAAAAAGGGATTATCATAAATCAAAAGTAATTCCCAACATAGCCCATATGTTATCAGCCTAGGAAGCCATATCAGATGGCGAGGAAGCTTTGGGGAAACTTTTGTCTGTCGCCTGCTTTAGCTGGAAGACCATAGCGAACAGCATCAGGGTGGGAGCATCAGCAACAAGGGCATAAGGAGGTATAGTTGTGGGTTTTCTTTGTTTATGAGGCCAGCGGTGTCCATCGCCTCAACGGGGTTAATGACTTCTTTATAATTTAAAATATGAAAACTTCACCTATAATAAATTATTGATTTTTATAAGTTTTATTAGTTGCAATATATGTGTCAAGAAGAGAACGCTCTTAATATTGGACTGCTTTATTATTTAAATTTTATTAAGGCTCAAAGTGAGTCAGATGAGAAATTCATTATAAGCTAAGCAAAGTTAAAATAGGTAATATGGGCTTTTGACCTATCAGATATCTCAAGACTCACCTCACTTCAATGTGAGGGCAGATGGTAAGTTGACAGCCAGGAAGATGAACCCGTGAGGAAAAGATTTAATATATTTAGACTAATCATAAGGAGGGAAAATATTTTAAACTGTTGAAACCCCTAACATGACTATAAAAGGAGGTGGTTGTAGGTGTTTGAACAAGGTTTGCGAGGGGATGTAGAGAACCCTCAGAACAACCCCCTAATTTTTCTGCAGGTTCAGTGTTACTCTGCTACTAGACATAGGATGATTAGGCCAAGGATTGGGGGTGATAGTGTTACCCAAGTGCGCGGGGTTCCACCATGAATCAACCAGGGTTTTTTGGCCGATGTTATTTATTTCAAAACCAAAATCACTCTTAGTACAATATTAGACTTGTAATTGTCTGACATCACCCCCTTCAAGAGTAGTAGGGGAGAATAAGGCCACAAGAAGTAACCATGCACCTGGTTGACAGTGACTACTATTGCAAGGGATTTGATGGAGTACTCCTCCACTCGCTTATAAGTGACTAAAAAAGGGCCTTCACAAATAGACTAAACTTTTCCCCTTGAGGAGTGATATAATTATGACAATAGAGCTCCATTCAGATACTTGGAAGTAATGTAGAGTGTGCTGGAGCTCATTAGCGGCTTGACCCTCTTTTGTGACAGTTTTGCCAAATTAGACATAGTCCCTGATTGTAACTGAATGATGTACTGGGCAACTTCTTCATGGCTTGCTTGTAGTCTGTCCAATCAGAGAAAATATCTTTGGCTATTAATGCTGGCACTTACAGGTTCCCATCCATATAATACATGGAAAGAGAAATTTTGAGGATTCTATGGTAACTGATACAATAGGCCATGAGGGCACTTAGTAAGTACAGATCTAGTGAAAGGGGTCTGTAGTGGCCATTTTTCATAATATAGAAACCAGGGTCCCATTTTCTCTCACCACAGTACCATTGGTCGAGGGGTATAGGGGGCCAAAATGAGCTGTTGCGTGCCCATGGAGGTAGCTGAAGATCTTCATCACTCTGTAGGTGAAGTTTTCCCATTATCACAGAGAAGAACCTTGAGGCAACCATGTTGAGCAAAAATATTCTAATGGTGGAATTGGCTATGGTCTTGGCCGTTTGAGCAAGGTGAGCCACAACTTCAACCCACTTGGCTAAATGATCAATTACAACCAAGATATATCTATTTCCCCTATATTATGGGGTAGAGGCCCAACCACATCTAAACTTGTGGGTTGGTAGTGTTAGAGTCGTTGTGGGTGAATTTGATAATGGGTCTTGAGACTGGATTGCTTTTTGCAGGTCAGACAAGCGTCCAGTATCTCAGTTATGGTCTCCATTATGCCCTCGAAGTAATAGTGCTCTTTAACCCACTCATATGTCTTACACCCCCACTATGCTTTAAAATGAATGGGACTTCAAAATGACCGGTTCTTGCTCTGAATTCCAGAGGTAGGGCAACCAGTTTACTCCTATTTCTTGTATAGTTTCCCACTTTCCACCTTGGTATTGCGGGAGTGCTGAGATAGAAATTTTTTGTACAGGTTCATCCTCATCCTCCAATGCATCAGGAGTCATCAGGAGGTCATGTAACTTCTCAGCTTCAATATTAGCTATATGAAGGACAGGCAGCAGCATCAACCCATCAACGTTCATATGGCTAGCTTCACCAGATGCTCAATTTCCATGTCGCAATGCTGGAGCTTTAAAGCCCAGTGAGCCAACCGTACGTGGGGTCCTTCATATTCTGCAACCACTTTAAGCATGCGTGGTCAGTAATCACTTTGAAGGAAGTCTCATATAAGAAGGGGCGGTAGTGCTTCACAGTGAGCATCACAGAAAGGCATTCCTTCTTAGTGATGATGTAGTTGCGTTCAGCTCTGGAGAGCTTAATTCTGTAGTTAGAAACAGGATGCTTGACCACTTGCTCATCCAGCTAAGCCAAGATATCTCCAACGGCGTAATCAGAGGCATTCGTGAAGAGCATAAAGTGCTTGATATAGTCAGGGTGGTGGAGGATTGGCTTTTTTGCAATGAGGTATTCAAGGTCTCAAATGTGGTTTTTTGTTATGCACCCACTGAAAGGGATTGTTTTTTGTAATGATTTGGATGAGGGGCTCACTGAGCTGGGCGAACTTGAGGATGAACTGAAGATAATACCACGTCATGCCCAAGAATACCTGGATGTCACGGAGGGTTTTGGGCGCAGGCATCTTGGATATAACTGAGACCTTATCTTGTAAAGGTTGAATCCCATCCTGAAAGATGAGGTGTCCAAGGAATCCAGCTTTTTTGGAAGAAAGTACATTTTGATGGCTTCAATTTAATATTGAAAACCTGATTGCGTTGCAACACTTCTTTCAAGTGGGTAAGATGCTCATTAAAAGTTTTGGAAAACACTGTGATATTATTAAGATAAACGATGACACGCTTAATTGTAGGACTGCAAGATATGATCCATTGTCCGCTTGAAAGTGGTGGGTGCAATTCACAACCCTTATGGTAGTCGAGTAGGTTGGGAGAGACCTTCACTGCAAATAAGAGCTCATTTATTCTGATCTTGTGGAGAAAGGTCCATTTGCCAATAGCCGCTAGCAAAATAAATGGCGGAATAGTAGTTAGATATGGAGCTTTGGACTAGGGCACCATCAATGCAGAGGATAGGATATCTATCCTTCTTTGTGAGGTTGTTTAATTTGTGTAGTCCACAACTACCCAAATAATCCCTTTTTCTTCTTTATCAGTAGAAGAGGGGAAAACCAAGGGCTTTGAGAAGGCACCAGCAGCACCGCATCCACCAGCTTTTTCAGCTTAGTCCTCATTTGGAGCTCCTCAACCTTAGATTTCTGATAAGGCTTGTATTGAATAGGGCGAGCATCACCAACGTCAATGGTATGAGTCCAACCTTTCATATGTCCATAGTCAGTATCAGATTGGGAGATGTCACTATATTACTCCAGGAGAGAGTGAACTTTTTTGAGCTCTTTGGGGGTTAGATCCACAGAAACTTGAACGTGGGGCAAAGAGCATATCAATTAATCCGTAGGTAGTCCCTGATCTAACATAGACCAAATATAACAGACTTGTCAGATGTAAAAAATTGGGATCAGTAGGGGTTTTCCAATCTCTTGATACTTCTTTACACCCATGTACTTGTTAGTGAGATTCCCCGGCAGAAGATTGATAGGTCGCTGATAGGCAGGGACTAGGATACCAGTCAACACCCTAGGTTCCAAAGGACTTATTCCATCAATATTTGTTAAGTGCAGGAGGCAGTTGCGGGGGATTTGCATAGTAATCTTGGTGTTTATCACCTTTGGTCCACCTGCTTTGACTAATATTCTCTCTGATGCATACAGTAGAAGTCCTTATGAATTATCCACGGAGTCAGGCAGCTTTTTTGTGTATCTGTCTGACGTGGTATAAGTAAGAGTGAGGGTGGATGAAGGATACTCAACAATGCATGTGTATTATTTCTTCTTAAGCTCATTGTTCGTAAAGACCAGGGGAACTTCATAATTTTGAAGGGAGAAAAACATTTTTTATATTAATAATTCCGTCATATTCAATCCTAAATTATGCCAATGAGCAGATCTTACGCATTATTGATTTAGGTAACAGCGGGGGCATCCAGTAGGATCTTCATAATCCGTATGGGTAGAGAAGAGTAGGCTACAAAAGCTTGCATGTTGTTAGTCCCAGCAGTTCCAAACTCTTGAAAATAGTCCAGGTCAGATGCCAACTTAATTTTAAATAATAGCTTTGAAGAGACCACGTTCACTGGAGAACCAATATCAAGGTTGGCTAGAACTTGCACCTTATTGATGACAACTTCTACCTTGGTTATTGTGCTACCAAAAGTAGGTGGGAGGGCGAGAACCTCCTTACAATGGAGAGAGGAGGCAAGGCGTTGAGCCATTGCAGGGTACTTGTCCTTAATATATTAAATGGTATGAAATTCAGGTGTGGATTAGATCTCTGTACCAATAACCTGATCAGCATCATTGGCAGTATCAATCACCTCAGAACACCTCCTGAACTGTTAAAGATAGTTAGTCGTTATATCATAGCCATATCTATTCTTTCAGGCCTCAAGCTATCCAGTATCTGCACTTCCATTGGGGCTCTCAGGACATGATATCCCGCGTCTTTACTACCCCCTTCAGACTCGTCATCAGAGGTTTTATAAATGCAACGTAACTAGTTGCTAAGAGGGGGCTGAGAAACTGGCTTTTTTCCTCACAGGGGAGTAACCTTTTGGAGCTCATCTACCCGTTTGGTTTTTTCAGAGCGCATCATAGAAGCACCAACTTTTGGGGCCACTGGAGGAGAAAAAGAATTTTGTCACAGGGTCAGAGGTGAGGCCGTGGTGTTATGGATGGTGGCTCTGGGTAACATGCAAATGGAGCTGTAGTCATGGAGCCCTTAGGAGAAAATGTGGGGTGTGATGAGAAAAAAAATGGTTTCATAGGGGTGACTTGGGAAGCAACTGAGGAGAGAGAGTCCGACCTTATCACCCCTGGTGCCCAAAGGCCAACCAGTAATGGAGGAGGAAAGTCTAGTTTGGGTTGCCCCATGGGCGCTAGTTTGGAAGGTAGTCAGCAAAGGAGGAGTCAGTATAATTCATGGAGATTAGAAACCTCTAACAAAGCCACATTTATATCCTAAACATTACATAGGGAACGCTTCACTGAGATAATATATCAGGCTAAGGAAGGGTAAGAGGCTAATCCAGCCAAAAAGGCAGCAATCGCATCAACCATAGGTAGCATACTAGCAAGCAGGAGAGGCTGATCCGCACTGTAAAATGGCCAACAAAGGTGGTAACTGATTCCCCTTCAAAAAGACTTATGCACATAAACGCCTGTTTTTTACGCAAGCTAAACGCAGATTCAAATTCCTCAATGAGCGCTGTTTCTTACCTCTGCCCAAGATTTAAGGGTGGCCATATAAGGTACCATCACCTCTTGGGCGGAGAGGTGGAGCCAGGGGAGGATAAGTTTTGGTTTTTATGAATTGGTAGCCTCATCCACAACCGCCTCATAGACAAAGAGGTATGAAGCGATGCTACTCTCACCTGGAGTAAATTTTTCTCTGAAAGGGGCTTGGAGATAATTGGGGCAGCCTCATGTTAGGCTTGTCAAATGCGCTGTTTGAGCGTTTTAAGATGAGACATTGCGCTGGCTAACTGCTAAGTTGGCATCTAGACATGATTATAAATCTGTAGGGAGGTTGTGAGGATTATTCACCCCAACACCCTCCATTTTTGATAGTGTTTTTGTGATGTAGTACCTCCTTTGGTGAGCACTACTTGTTGGAATCCAGGGTTTGGTCAGCTCGCTGGTGCATTTTCACACCTGAATTACAACACATATTTTCAGGAGGAGTTGGTTCTCTACTGAAGGATAAATAATAGGGGGTTATTGACTGCTTTATAATTAAAAATATGGAACTTCACCTAAAATAAATGATTGATTTTTATAAGACTTTATTAGTTGCAATAAGTGGGTCAAGGAATGAACCCACATGCTATTGGACTGCTTAGTATTTAAATTGTATCAAGGCTCAAAGTGAGTTAGATGAGAACTCCATTAGAAGCTAAGCTCATTAATCTTAGGTACTATGGGCTGTTGACCTATTGGATCTCTTGAGACTCACCTTGCTTCATTTGAGGGCAGATGGTGAGTTGACAGCTGGGAAGATGAACCCATGAGGAAGGGATTTAATATAATCAACCAATCATAAAGTGGGAAAATGTTTTCACCTGATGTAACCACTTCCAAGGCTATAAAAGGAGGTGGTTGTGGGGTAGGTGTTTGAACTAGGTTAGCGGAGGGATGAAGATGACCCTCAGAACAACTTCCCCAATTTTTCTGCAGGTTCAGTGTTACCCTGCTACTAGCCATAGGGCGATTAGGCCAAGTATTGGGTGTGATAGTATTACCTAAGTGTGCGGGGTTCCACCAGGAATTAACCAGAGTTTTTTTGATGATATTATTTATTTCAAACCAAATTACTCTTATTACTATATTGGACTTGTCTTTGTCTGACACCAGGGTAATGAGGTAAAAGGGTTTTTTGGGTTTGATTTTTTGATGCCCCACCACGCAAGTGGGCAGGGTAGGAGGTGGAATAAATACACCCAGTAAGTAATTTTGGTGCAGCTTCAAACTTTGGGTCATCTGAGGTAGGATTAGTAGTTAAGCAACAGAGCTCTTTTTATTTAATCTAATTTAAAACAGATGGATAAATCTGTCATTTTGTTGTTGACATTAGTTTAAAAAAATAATCTTTTATTGCAGCAAAGTGAGCACAAAGGATCTAAAGAATAATGGTGAGATGATGAGGAGTGATTGCAGCAGTTGTCCAAGGGGAAATAAGGCACTTTGCACCTGAAGAAGTTGTAAAGTGGAGGATGGGGTTTAACCATAGGCTAAAAGCCCTAACATCAACTCCCTTATAAAACTATTGGGGTGATTTGTGAGAATGGAGTTTGATGAATCTCACCATCAAAGAGGTTTCATTGAATGGATGATTAAAAGTTGTAGGTTTAAAATTGTTTATATAATGTATCAGCTCTGATGCTGTGCAGCATTGTCCTAAGTAGGTAACCTTACATTAAAATAACCCTTAAATAAATGATTTTAAATCCAGCCAGCGCAAAGTTAAAAAGGTAAGATTGATAATTGCTTTATTGATATACAATGATATCTGCCCATAGTCAAATCTTAGGAAGAAGCAAACAATAGATTGTGTTGGGAGAAAAGATTGGTGATTCTGAGGGTGCAAGTTAGAAGGAAGAGCAAGACATTGGTAGGATCTGAGAGAGTCAAGAGAAAACTGAGTTGTAAGTGTATGCTTGAACACCCAAAACAGCAGCCACAGACTACATGATAACACTGTGCTTTTAAGGGTTGACTTATGAGAAGTGGAAGAGGGGTTGGGTTTCCTGCTAGGGTGAGAGTGAGATTCGGTATTAATAGTTTTGGCTTAGCTAATATATTAATAAACTAATCATAAGTACATCATAGTTCATACTTCAAATGGAAAAATTTTATGGGCTTTTTCCAAATACATAATTCTTAACAGCACAATGTTTGTTATTTTTAAATTTATTTGAGGTGGGTCGACCTTGGGACAAATATACCACACCAAGAATTTTCTAGCCAGTACAGGTTTCGAACTCAAAACCTGCACTAGGGGTGGAAGCAGTTTTACCTGCTCGGCTAACCACCCTTCACAATGTTTGTTATTTTTTTTAGTACTAGATGGTCCCAATACAATGTTTGTTATTTTCAATTTTAAAATATAGAGAACTGGGATTTCAAAGATAAAGTTTATTATGGAAATATGTAAACAAATACCCAACACCTATATTAACAGAGTCTGGATCTTATTTTTTGACTAGGGATGCAGGTGACTAAGGTATCTTGAATATCTGAAAATGACTGATATTATTAAATACTCTATTTATTTGTTTAAATGCCAATTTCTGATCTAATAAGATTACATTTTTTTATTAACCATACATAGTGGCAATAAAAGCTGAAACTCCTGCAATATTATAAAATATTTTAGGCTAGTTTCAATTATCTAATTTTTGCATCAATTTTTGGAATTTGATGGCATAATTTTATTCAAAGCTTCTGACCTTTCCTTTTGATTTATTGATCTATTTTGGCTCATTAAATAAATAATTTTCACCCAGGGCTGCCCCAGGTGTAAATTTTTTCCATCTAAGGTGCCTTCTAATTAAGCTAACTGTTTGTGGTGGAATAATTTTGACTGATGTGCTGAGCTTAAAATCTTCTATCTAAGCAAAGTTATCTGTTTTTTCTATATAATACCTATATATTTTGAAACTAGGGTAGAATTAAGATTGAGTAGATTATGGGAGGAAGATGTTAAGTATGGAGGAGCAGAAGCTACTCATATCTAATATAGAGCTGCCCTAGGCCAGTAATCTGGGTAAAAGCAGGAATCTAAGGATAAGCCCTTTTTAGTACTGAAAGAATACATAATTCAGTCCAGTTTGATAGAAGGAATCATGGAGCTTACAGTACTTAAGTGGTAAAAAGCGCCCAGAAAGTATTGTTCAGACTAATCAAACTAGTATGTATTCATTTACTTACAGGATGGAACTCTCTATTGGTGGAGCGCTGCTACTCCATACTGTAGAAGTGAGTGGTGGGACTGAAGATATAAACATTAGTAATCAAGTGGGTAATTTGTATTATATATACCATTTTTACTTTGATTTCAACATTTTGCAAATCGTTTTCAACATTTTGCATTTTGATTTTGACTTTTTGCATTTTGATTTCAACATTTTGTAAACCAATTTCAACTTTTTGCATTTCAATTTCAACAAATTATATTTCGATTTCAATATTATACTTCAATTTTAACATTTTATACTTTAGCTCTAATATTTTATATTAAATTCAAAATTTATAATTCAATTTCATTATTTTTAGTTTTAGTGATTGTACCATATCTAGTTCTAAAAACAGAAACATTGATTTCCTCAGCATAGTGTTTTCTTTTGGTAGATTATAATTTAATATAAGAGATATACAAATATTTTTTAAATACAAAAAAGAGTGAGCAATAATATGCTTGCATCCTCGGGTTGGGACCATCTAGTACTAAAAAAGAATATGCTTGCATAATTTTAGCAGGAATAATAAAATAAAATTATCATCAAAAATTGTGGTGAGATTAAACTATAAAAACTTGAAGTTGAATTATAAAATGTTCAAATTGATTTGTAAAATGTTGAATTTAAAATACAATATGTTGGGGGTGGAAGGCGAGTCGGTATGGCGTACGGCTACCAACCTGAAGGTTGCGGGTTTGATTCCCGCCCTTCGCACATCGATCGGGGTGCCAGCCGAAGGAAACTATTGGCGGTTAGTAGGTATAATAACACGAAAACCTTACCCATGACGTAACCGGAAAAATCTGAGTCCCGATCCAGAGGTGAAAAAAACTTTCTACGACAGGGTTGACCCTGCTCAGGTTTCATGTCATTTCTTTCTTTCAGTAATGCCTGTCTTCTGGTCGGCTTGCCTCGGTTAAATAAAAATACAAAATGTTTAAGTTGAAATGCAAAATGGTAAAATTGAAATATAAAATGTTTAAATTGAAATGCAAAATATTGAAATAAGAATGCACAAGGTTAAAATTAATTTGCAAAATGTTGAAATTTAAAATCCAAAATGGTTGAAATCAAAAGTAAAAAAGGTATATAATAAGACAAACTGAGATAGACATTAACTAGTATTATAAGGATTTAAAAAAACCATACCTAATGAACTAAACTCTAAAATTGATAAAAAACATAAAGAACAAAAACAAAATAATTAAGTTGGGTAAATGGAGAACCACATCCACATTAACGTAAGGTAAGTGGAGATCAGGGGGCTTAGACTCAAGAGTTTCCTCATCACAAAGAAAAGCACGGGCTAAGATGGAGAGCAGGGCATAGGGTACATCAACAATATGAAGTTAATACTAATGACCAGATTCTTATAAAAAATGACCCACTTTAACAATGCAGATGAAATAATGAGCCATCTTTATGGCCTGAATAAGGGAATATGGGAGCTTGGAGAAAGTAGCAATTTTGGTGCGGATGATCTTGGTTCAGATATTCTGTGCTAATACAGCAACACCCTGGATAGCATCTTTAGCATTCTTATGGTAATTGATAATGACATGCTTTCCCATAGGTACTATTCTCAAGGGAATTATAGGAGGAAGGGTACTACCTGCAAGCATCACCACTAACTTGGTGACAGCTTTGCAGAGGTGACAATAGTTTGGCATAGCAACTGCTTCAATAGAGAGCTGGTGGTCACTTTGGAATAAAGCAGCATTTATTTGAGGAGCTTAAAAATGGGGGAAACTGAGCATCATAATCTGAATAAAACAATGCTCCAGGTAGAGATCAGACAGTTAATGAAATCACCTGATTCCTCAACTTCAGCCAATAAGCCCATATGTTCTGGATGACCTATGTTGGTCCTCAGCATGAGATCTTGGTTTGGCTGCCAAATGGGTGGAAGCATTTGAGTTTTCTTAGTCTAAATCACTTCTTGATTGGATTGGCCTGTTGTAGTTCAGGATATAGGATGAGCCTAATTTGCTGGCACAGGAACCACTGAAGCTGCAGGCTTTGGAAAAGGATGAAGAAAAAATGTGCCCTAGACAGACATCAGTGCGGGGTCAGTGTCAGATGGGACATATGTGGATGCGAGCTGAGAGTTATAAGAAATTACAAGGGAGGTTAATTTACTTTTTGAGTGATCATTATCAAACAGGGTGAACAAAGACTCCAACCACCCTTGACGCTGGCCTAGAATGGATGGTTGTTGCAGAAGTAATAATGGAGTGAGGGGGAATAAATGAGAAATTTATATTACAAAAAGATTGATTTTGGCAAATGCCTGAGACAATTCAAGCTGTTGGCACCATTTGTGACCACAAAGTGAAGGATGAGGTTGGAGCCATAGGCAGCAAAGCAACCATCAGCTCCTGATGTAGCGCTTCATGGAGAAGGTGGGTGGGTAAATCTGAGAACTGAACCACCATAGCAGTGTCTTCTCAGAGCTTGGTATGTGTCATGGTTAGAAGGTGCCATGGAACACCAGGAGCACAGTTGCCGCAGTGTTACATCAACTTTACATGTGAAGACTAAATCAGATTACCCCTTAAATGGGCAAAAGTCAATGAAGCCATCAGGTTTATCACTGCCTCAGCAAGTTCAATTATATTTTTATCAAGGTATGAGAAATATTTACCATATATGATCCAAAGGCCAAACACATGTTGCTCAGGGGCAGCATACTGGGCTAAGAGACAATGTCTGAAAATTTTCAGGGTGGGAGGTCATGATCCTTAAGGAACGAATATGCCCAAGGATTTGAGAAGACTGGACGACCCAGTTTTAGTGCGTTTCACTGTGGGAGGGAAAATACTGAAGAAGGATTTGCTGCTCCCCACACTTGAGCACCCAGTGGGGGATCCAAGGCCATTAGGGAAGAACTTATGGTGAGAGGGCAAAGTTTTAATTTACCTTTGCTCTTTGTGAAAAAGCACTTGGAAAGTAATGCTGAGTGAAAAATGTTATACAATATTTATCTATCTTACTTATTATTTAATTAAGAAGTTGAATTATATTTTTATTTATTTATAATGGCTTTAAATGAGTTTGAGTATAAAGAAATTATAATTCTGCAATTGTAATGCCTAACAGGCCACACTCTCATTAAGGTCTTACTATTGGAGAAAGCGGAGGGGAAAAATTATTTATAACTATTATAAAGTACCTTTCATATAGATAGGGCGGTAGTGCTCAATATTGAGAAGCATTGTAAGAAATCACAATCAATAACTATATAGTTTCACTTGACTTTAAATAAGGTTTGTTATAGTAAGCAATGTGGTGGCCACCTGATATAAGCCAAGTTGGGCTAAAATGGTCCCTGCAGTGGCGATGATTGCATTATTGAAAAGAACAAAAGGCTGATAATTTATAGTTATTATAAATATGCAGTGGATAAAACGGTACACAAGACGTCAAAGGATTGCTTTTGTTTGGGTCCCGTAATAAATGCACATTCTTATATTAATCGCACCATTAAGTAAGCTAATACTGGGGAAATGTGGAATAAAATGGCATTTTTATTTGGCTTATCTAAAAACCAAATAATAAGTATATATCCTAATGAGTAGCTTTTCATTTAAACACGGCTATTATACTAGAAAAAGAAAGGATGAGTTATCATATTACTTTGAGTATTAAATATTCCATTTTACGTTAACAATATTCATTTAGTTGGTTTAACCTTTGAAGTAAGCTTCTCACATTTTTTTAAAATTGATATAGTAATCAAGATGGGTTTTGAATGTTCTAGAAAAAGGTAATAGTTCCATAATATGATCTTACAGTATAAACTAATATCATCAAACAATCAGTCCATGGACTATTGGAATGTACCAGGGGCATTGTACAGCAACTAAGGCACCCATATGGATTCAAAGATCATTCATTTGATATTAGGGCACATTTATATTGATCTTCTGAATAAAGGGATAATTGACAATATTTGTTTGCCAAATCATGGATGAGAAGTATTAAGAGCTAGCAAGGGAATTGAAGTAGTCACCAATTTTTGTTTAAGGCAACTTTTCTTTGCTTAATGGAGTTTCTATGATAGTCCATTAATAATTGATGGCTTCCACCAATAAGAAATCAATAGTAAAGGGTTACCACTTGAAAATCTGAGATAATTTTGATTAGCCTGCCTCGAGAAATGTTTTTATCTTTGTCACCTGGGCTTCTTAACCCTTTTTTAATATAATTGAGGCTATAAAAGAGGTGAATCTCCCATAATGCCATTTTGTTATACACCATTTATATACCAATATCAGGGGGCAGCTGGAAGATATGGTAAAGTATTCATTGTACAAAGATTCAGCAGCTCTTTCATTTTAGAAGATAAGTAGTTTTTAGTTGTAATTGCACTGCAGCACTAGTGGGGCTCCTAAAAGACCAGAATTGGTAAAGGCTTCTTATGCCACAAACTTTAATTAATTGTTAAAGGGATAATATACTTATATAGGCAACAGCTTATTAAATTAATTGTTTTTAGCAAAAATTTTAAAAATTATAAAAATTATCATAAACTGCTTTGATATTCAGAGTCTGATATAACAGGATAATAAAGTGCAATATAAGTGGATAAGACAAGAAGACTTGTTATCTCAATACAGTGGCATGAAAATTAGAAAGTTTAATTTCCAGTCCCCACTAGCACTTGTCTGTCATGTTTACATGACCCGATTGAAGGCATCAACATCAAGGACAAGGCTGAGTGGCAGAAGGTCAAGAAGAGCCAAACTTCAGGCTCTTCCTAATTTCAAGCACACCGTGGATCAACTCTGGGTACAGGCCAGGAATGTCCAGGTTGATACAAGTGAGGAGCATAATGCCTATCCCCTTGTTTTGACTCTTGCATTAAAACAGACAAGTTATATGTTGAACAACAATGGCAAACTTCAAATAATCAGTGAACAGGGGTCTAAGACCCGTTTGCATTATAAAATTTCCAACTTGGGTTGGCCTCAACTTCAATCATTTACTCATGTTTGGATTATCTTGAAGTATAGCAACCTGTCAGATGGAAGTGTGCGCCTATTGGTGCACCTCGCTTAGCACCACTTTCTTGAACAATGATTCTCCAAGTTTGTTTAACCATGGTCCTACAATACCAACCTTTCACATTGATTGTCATTTCTTGTAATAAACACCCCATTTGTTTAAAGTCTTTTCTATGTTGACTTGGGCGTACCTGTGCATGGACCTCTTTGAGGAGGTCTTGCATCACATTAGCCAATTCTTTCGTTTTAAAATTACTACAGAATCAGGTAAACTGCGGGGCTTCCCAGTTTCCCTCCAAACCAGGGCACCCGTACATACTAGTCCTGTTTAAAGCTTGATTATCAATGGCACTTTGGCCCACAGCCAAGTTTTTGCTCTTAGTTTGATCCCTCCTTTTGTATACCGTGCTAACCACCTCTTGCCCTATGTCCTGTAGCTCAACTCCATCAGCTGGGCTACCTTTATGTTTACACTGACAACAAGTTCCCTTGCGTTGGTCTTGTGCACCAAGCACCACACGCAGGGAACTGGAGAGCTATAGATACTCTCTTGACATTTGATAACCAACCACTTAACTTTACATGCACAAACATTTTCCGTGTGGGGCTTTCACAAAGTGCAAATGGTTTGCGTCAGCTATTGGCCATGGCTAAGGTGGGGCTCACACTGTTTTCACATTTTGCTAATGGTTGGAGCATCTCAGTGTTATTCTTGCCACCTCCAACTGGAAAGTACTCACCCTCCTTGCCCATACCTGGTGGATACAGATGCTTTGCAATCCAAGAGTCATTATTTCCCAACTTTCCACCAAATTTAATAAAATCAACACAAAAAAATCTTTTTTATTTGGCACCACGTTTGGATGGTGCAGGAAGGATCAATGACAAAGGGCCTGGTGGTGTTGGCCTTGGTAACGTCATGCAACCCATCATCAGAATGGGTATAGGGTCATTCATGGCCCAAACTGTGTTTTATAATGACGTTTCCATATATAATACTGAGCCATATCTCTTCCCATATAGCTCAGATATGGACCCCATTTCTGTGTATCAGATCACCCCAGAGATCCCATGCTTTACCACAACCATGATCCGCAGAATCAAGGAGGTGGAGATGTTACAATTACAATATAAAATTTTATGAAGTTGCAGAAGATATGGTGGGGTATGTGGACTCAGTAGTAAGAGTGGCCAAATATACCTCTCCATTCTTTGATGCAGAAACGTACCCTGGGGGTATGTAAACCCTGAAGAAGAGTTTGGGGGATTTTTTTGGCGTTTTGCTATAAATAAAGATCATTTGGGTTATTTTTTATTGACTTCTACCCTTTCATCCCCTTTAGAAAAATAGCACTACTATTTTAGTGGATATTCAAGCCTCTGAGAATTTTATTGACCAAGACCTAACCGACTACCTTAAGCTGAGTTACTTGCCAGGTAGTATGGTTAGAGGAGGGGCTTACCAAGGTATTCCCATGCTGAAAATCATGGGGTTAGTGAAAAATCAAGTTGGCACATATCATTTGTGCAATCACTTCCAAGCTATTAAAAACCTCTTGTACCCCATCATTTTGGGTTTAGAGTGGTGGCAAAAGTTACACGTCAGAGCCAATTTGAAAGAAAATACTTTGTCCTTAACTTTGAAGAATGGTCACGAGTTAGTTGTCCCTTTGGCTGAAGCCAACTTTTAGGGAGATTTGCCCCACTGGCCAATATTCACACCCTAAGACTTGCTCCGTTGCTGATACCCTCTTTGGAGGTTCCCTACCTTCCTTTTTTGGAGAGGTTGGAATTTTCGTTTGATGCGGCTTCATCCAATGTACTACAAGACCATCCTGAGTTTGATTGCGAGTTTAAGCTCACTATTGATCTGATGCATATATCTTTCCTAATTTATCCATTGACTGTATGGGAGGAGGCGGTCTTAGATGTGTGGGTTAAAGAGCAGTTAGCCAAAGGCGCAATTTTCAGCAAACCTCCCCTTTATGTTCCCCACTTCTCTTTTATAGAGAAGGTCGATGGTACCTTATGCCCATGTGTAGATTATGTGAATCTCAACAACGTCACAGTACCAGACTTACATCCCATCTCACTGGACTCACATATTGCACGCTATGTGGAGAAGGCGATGTTCTTCACCAAGTTGGATTGTTTAAAAGCGTTCAATCAGATCCAGATCAAGAAGGGTCAGGAGTGGCTGACTGCATTCTGTACCAGAAAAGGGATTTTCCAATTTTGGGTTATGCCCTATAGGCTTAAAAATGTCCCTGATACCTTTCAATGACATATTGATGCGGCTTTGGGGACCTGCGGGGTATGCGCTATAGCTTACATGGATATTATTTTTGGTTTACCTTGACAATGAGTCCCATGCAGTGTACCTTTGGCAGGTGGATGAGCGTTTGAGGGCAGCTGACCTCACTTTAAATATAAGTAAGTGGAAATTCTTTTAATCTCAGGTCACCTTTCTGGGCAACGTCATGCTTGACCAAGGGCACATGAACACCTGACAAGGAGAATGCTATTTGTGAGTTGCCCACTCCAACTTCAGTTAAGGAATTGAGGAGTTTTTTTGGAGATGTGTATGTTCCTTAAGAAATTCACACCGAGTCTTTCTGAGGTTGCTGCGCTCTTTTATAAAAACGTGTGGGGCAAAAGCGCTCCTTGGTCCTAACTTTGCATGATGCCTTACAAGAAGTAAAGTGTACTTTGATGTCCACATCCGTTCTTCGCCATGTTGACCCCAATAAGAGATCATTGTTGCTTCAGATGCCCCCAACTTCGCTATAGCGGTGGCCCTATCATAGTAGGCAAGGATGGAATAGAGCATCCAGTGGGATAAATTAATATCAAGGTGTCTCTACCAGAGTTAAACTACGCTGTATATGATAAAGAGTTATTAGAAGTGGTTGAGGCGCTGAAATTTTGGTGCCATCACTTGCATGGCTCATCCCAACCCTCCCCTGTATGTACAGATCACTATGCCTTACTATACTACCGCGCACTTAATGTCTTAACCCCAAGGCAAGCCCGCTAGCATGAGACCCTTTCCCAATTTGCATTTTCTTATACGCTTACTAAAGGCAAGGAGAATGGTTTGACGGAAGCCTTGAGCTGCAACACTGCATTAGCTACTGATCCTAAGGAGGCTGAGGTGCATAATACCCATTTGATAATTCCACCATGTAATATTGTGTCTAAACTTCTCTCTCCCTTCGCCAATGGGCCACAGCTCACTCCTCTGGAAAATGCGGAGGAATATGGTATGTTCAAAAAAGTAATCCCTTCTATGCCTTTGTTGGCAAATATACTATGGGCCTTTACAAGAGCGCATTTAATCAGGAGGACATTACCAGAGGTTACCATGTGAAGGATGATATGGTGTGGTTTCAGGGGCGCCTATGGGTTCCTGTTGAACCACTTCTCCTGGAAATCATCCACGACCATTATGACGGAATCACCGTTGGCCATCCTGGAAAAGGTGAAGACTTTAGAGCTTATTCTCTGCACTTAAAATTTGAAGAGGTTAGCCACTCAGGTAGGCAATTATTGTAAAGAGTGACTAGTCTTCAATCAAAAGAAACCAAATCGCCAGCCTCTAGAGGTGCTGTTGGTACCAGTTCTATGGCTTAAGGACCTTGGACTTCCTTATCAATGGATTTTGTTGTGGAACTGCTTGTATCTGATAGCTATGATGCTATCATGGTGGTGTTGGATTATTTTACGAAGTTCGCCCACTTTATCCCTTGCAGAACCACATTCACCACGGCTGAGATGGCTAGGCTTTTTGTTACTCATGTGTTCTCTCTTCAAGGGGTCCCTCAAGAAATAATTAGCGATTGGGGACCCCAGTTTACCTCCATATTTTGGGAAGAGTTGTGTAAGACTCTTCAAATTCGCCCCTGCCATTCAACTGCTAATCACCCTAAATGAGATGGGCAGACTGAACGAGTGAACCTGTGTCTCAAAAGTTCTTGCGGTGTTACAACACTACAGATTATTCAAATTGGGTTTCACATTCTTTCATGGCCCAATTCAGTTATAACAACGCCCAACATGCATCAATTGTTTGTTACCCGTTCTTCGCCAACTATGGATTCAATCCCGCCTTCACCATGGAGCCGAATTTGTGGATCTAAGGTGGAAGCGGTGGTGGACTTTGCAAAAATGATCAAGAAGTACACCAGGGGTGATCACGAATTTAGATGCGGCCATGCAGACTTACAAGGAGAACATTGATGGTAAGAGATAAGTTTGACCAGCGTACAAGGAAGGAGATCTCGTGATGTTGGATGCTAAAAACATCTCAATCAAGCAACCATGCAAAAAACTAGGACCAAAGAGTATTGGCCATACCGCGTTGTCAAAAAGGTGGGCCACGCCTCATACCAGTTGGATCTCCCCCCTCGTTTTAAATCTTTAAAGTATTTCATGAAAGCAAGCTCACGTTGTTTGAGGGCCCCCTCCAGAGACTCCTAAGGCTTATCTCATGGATGAGGACAGGAGTGGGAAGTGGATGAGATTGTAGCCTCTCATCGGGTAAGAAGAAGAATCAATTATCTTATAACCTGGAAGTGATTTGACGCAGCAGAGAACAGTTGGGTCCCAGCGTGTGACTGCGTCCATGCCCAAGATCTAATTGTAGCATTCCAAAGCGTTTCCCTGTGGTGCTGAAGTATCTAAGTCCAAGAAAGCCGTTGCTGCCATGAAGTTGGCCCTGCCCATAATAACTTTTCCTTGGCAAATGCCCCTGGAGGGGGTGGAGCCCAAAAAGGAGTAGAGGGTAATGTCATGTTTACATGACCTGATTGAAGGCACCAACATCAAGGACAAGGCATGGCGGCAGGAGTCCAGAACTCTATACTTCAGGCCCTTCTAGATATCAAGCATACCGTGGACCAACGCTGGGTACAGGCCAGATATGCTCAGGTTGGTACAAGTGAGGGCCATAAAGCCAAGCCTCTTGTTTAAACTCTACCGATAGAATGGATGAGCTATATGTTGAGTGATGATAGCACAATTCAATTAATTGGTGAATGAGGGTTTGAGACCCATTTTAATTTATGAAATTTACAACTTGGGTTGGCCTTAACTCCAATCGATTTCTAATTCAGAATATTTTAAGTATAGCACCCTGTTGGATGGAAGTGTGCGACTATTAGTGCACCTTAGCTTAGCACAACTTCTTCTGATAGATGATTCCTCTGAGTTTGTTTAATCATGGTCCTATGATACCAACCTTCTTTATTGGTTATCATTTCCCATATAAACACCCCATTTATTTACATTTTTTCTATGTTGACTTGGGCGTAACTGTGCGCGGACCTCTTTGAGGAGGTCTTGCACCACGTTAGCCAATTCTTTCGTTTTAAAATTACTACAGAATCAGGTAAACTGCGGGGCTGCCCAGTTTCCCTCCAAACCAGGGCACCCGTGCATACTAGTCCTGTTTAAAGCTTGATTATCAATGGCTTTTGGGCCACAGCCAAGTTTTGCTCTTAGTTTGATCCCTCCTTTTGTATACCGTGCTAACCACCCTTGCCCTATGTCACGGTAGCTTCAGCTCCCTCAGCTGGGCTACCTTTATGTTCACATTGATGGCGAGTTCTCTTGTGTTGGTCCTGTTCACTGAGCACCACCACGCAGGGAACTGGAGAGCTATAGATACTCTCTTGGCATTGTCTTTTTGTGGAATCTTTAAAGAAGCAGAGTATAGACCCTCTCCTCATCTTATCCAACTCTAGAAGGGAAAATTAAACTTTAGGTCTTTTTACTAATACAAACTTAGAACAGAGTCAGGGTCTTCAAGTAGACCTCTTAACAACCTACAATTCCCCTACTTTTTACCAGATTCTTGTAAGATGAAAGGTAATTGATAGCTTAAAGTGGATAGTAACACTTCTTTTAAACTGATAGTAGCCCCACTTCAATTAAAAATTTATTCTCAACTAATTTATAGTTGCTATATATAAGGCTATTGAGGAGAATGATACCTGTAATTCAATCATTTTATGTGGTAAATAAGAGTAAGTTCTAATATCTCCTGAATAGACTGCTTTGTAGTACCACATACTAGGGATTGTTTTTTATTAGGTTGTATAATGATCTTTATGCTCAGTTGAGATGAATAATATTAATAAACATGCCCAAGTCTACAATAGCTTCGATGAAAACTCTAGGAAAAACTGCCTCAATCTGAGCCACTGTGGCTTGTAATGAAAAGGTATAGATTATTTAGTAGCGTGGGTAAGTCAATTTAAGTATAAGAAGAACATTGTCAGTTATACTGTCATCTTTCTCAAAAACATACTAAAATTCAGAGCATCTTGAAAAACAGACTTAAGATTGCAACATAATTAAATTATTTTAGCACACGTGAAACGTCAGCATAGGGAGCCTTTCGCCCTATGCTGAATCATATTTGATCTTTGGAAGTTTTAGTGAGCTAAAAATGGTTATGATTGTTGTTTCATCAACCACAGTATGTAAAAAATTTATATTTCTTCAGCCCATATCAGGGTCATTCTTACTGACAACATGAATACAAGGGAATATAGTTGAAGCATTTGGAGAGGCGTTTTTAACAAAGAGAGACGTGAAATTTAATTGAGGATTTCTTGTTTTAAATAATTATAGTAATGGTTCAGTACATTTAATTAATTCAGAGTTTAAGCCAAGCCTTGCTTTCTATGACAATAGTACTTCAGTGATAACATTATCAAATGAAATCAAATATTGACCGCCAAATTCTGAGCACTAAGATAAATTGAGATGTGAAGTTTTTTCAGATTTTCTACCTGTCTAAATTTATGGCCATGAAGACTTGATTCATATTTTTGAGAAAGAAATCTTAACCTAATTTTTCTATATGTGCTGCCTTGACCTTTTTAAGTCATATGCTACATAAGGTTCAGTACCATGATTTCTTGGATAATCTACTAAGACAAGAGGGTAAGAAACTTAACTTGTTCTATCAGTGTACTCTTCAATAGTGCTTTCATATATATGAGGAAAAGATGAGATTCTGCCTTCTCCTGGGAGTATGTTATTATTTATAAGCTAGAAACCAGTTCAAATGGTGGGTACAACATGTACGCACATGGAGAAATTTAACCAAATTCAGAACTAATTATGAAATGATCTTAAACATAATATTATGATATACCTGCTGCCTTAAAGTAATAGTGGCATCTTAAATTGCATTACTTGTGCTAAAAATATTTAGTTAAGGCTTTATGACATACTAATTAATAACATATCAAGCTCTACATTCTGTGTTTTGTGAAAGGGATCATAATTTTTGTTATTTTTCTCGGTCTCACTACATACTCTTTTTTGAATACTAATATTGATTTCCATTATATCATATAGATGGTACACAACTTAAGCCTCTTGAGTCAATCTACATTATAGCTTGGGATTATGAGCTCTACAACCTGATGTAACTAACACCTTTGAGAAATTGCTAAGCCTCATGATCAATGAGTTAAGCTTCTCAAAAAATGATCTTTTTTGGGGGCTGAAAACGCATGGCAGGACCTGTTGGGAATGAGGGGCCTGGAGAGTTGGACTTTCCAATGATCACCTGAAGCCCTGTAGTCCTGATAGGCTATAGTATCAGGCAGAAATATCTTGCACCTACATTATTTGTGTGCCTTAGGTCATCGTGGGCCAGGGGTCCTCAGAACACTAATGTCCAGTAAAAACGCTCACCTATTGTATACTTTTCTCCAGATAATCTACAAGCACTATAATCTTCTACATATAGTTAATTATTTAGGGAAAAGTCTAAAATAGTGTGCTGCATGTGGTTCTCATAATGAGCAGCTGTTTCAGTAGATATAAAGACCGCCTCTCCTCAAAGGATGATTTCTAATCCCACATCTAATTCAGAAAATTGTGATTAATAGATATGATTTGTTATGTTTATTCAATAATAGCTTTATAGCAGTCCATAACAATAGAGGAAAGAGAGTTATAGTATTTTTGTAAGTGAGAATGCAGCACTTGTATTAAAAAGTTGTCTTATTATTTGCCTATGATGTATTCTTATAATTTGCACAAGGTTATGAATTGCCATATGTACAAATCTAAGTGTCATTAAGTATGGGATAGACCTACTTCATAGTTAGAAAAGTCGCAGTATCATGTAATTTAACCTGTTAGAGGAGAATGACAAGCTTCAGTTGCAAAGAGATATGTTGCCAAGAAACAGAACACCTGATAAGAGTTGATCTATAATTTCAGAAAGATAAAAGATTATATTATGCATATCCCATCCTCTACTGTTAGAGTTTAATTTTAAAAGAATAACAAAGTTTCAATTAGCCCTTAAGGGAGATAAAGTTATAGTGTTCTTGAGAAATAAATT
Source organism: Massospora cicadina (assembly GCA_022478985.1). Classification (NCBI taxonomy): domain Eukaryota; kingdom Fungi; phylum Entomophthoromycota; class Entomophthoromycetes; order Entomophthorales; family Entomophthoraceae; genus Massospora; species Massospora cicadina. Next base: position 97,496 of record JAKSZP010005285.1, on the reverse strand, counting down.
ATCAAAAATTAGTTAAATTTAGAAAAAGCCAAAGTCTAATTATATATAATTAGCATCTTTTGTGAAATTATTCAATCACTCAGTATTCCAGGTGTGGAACTAATAAGAAGCACTAGGGTTTCTTGATTTTTTTAGTTTAAAGGTAGATGAGTCTTTGAAATTATACCACAATAGGCGGTATAGGTGATATATATTGAGCCATTTTGATTATGAGAAAGCAGGGAGAGATGGCGACACAATAGGAGAGCTATAGTAAAGTACTTTTTTGGTTTATAAGCGATGTGGGACCAAATACAGAGATGCCATTTGATTCTTATATTGTGATTAATGTGACAACAAAAGGTGAAGCCCTAGAACATAAATAGAAAGCTTATAGATAGGATATAGAATGTTATTGGGCTAGCTAAATGGATAATTGTATGATTCTTGATTTTTTAGACTTTTAGGATGCTAGTGCCCTTAAGCAAAAAGTCTTTTATTATCCCTGATCTGTTCCAATGTGGATGTAGTTATAAACCGTTCCTTTACAATACAATCCTCAGGGTTTAGATAACTAGCGGTGTGATTACTTCTTTTTGTAATGAATGATAAGATAGGTCTGTCTTGATTAGCATCATATTAAGTTTGGTTAAAAGCCTTTGAACTTTGAAGAGGCAGATATTAAAATTTTTTATTAGGAATACTTAAGATGTATCATTTAAGACGAAAATGACTTAAGAATGGGCAAATGCGCAAGGCTATTCATGGTCAGTTTAAAAATATATAGTATTCAGTCTAAACGGTAAATTTTCTTATGATAAAAATGTGTTACCAGTTGCACAAAGTATCCCTATCAGCGTATTGTTTTTTATATATTTTTTTCAAAAAGGGTAGATATTAATGGAACCTCTCGCCTTACTACCATATTTATACTTCATCATGTCTCTAATCTTTCTTTATCAATTCCTTGATTAAAAACTTTTGAGTAAAACTTCAAAAGATTATAACTATTTATTGAAAAAAACTTATTGTATCCCCAATTGCTGAACCTTTCAACGACCTTACATATAGTTTTTAAAAATGTTATTGTCATGATAAAGGGTTACCTAGTGTTGGGCATTCATCTTGTCAATACTTAGAAGAAGCTTGAGGCATGAATATAGGATCTTTCCATCTTTCCAAGATGGACATTTGTTCACTTACCCACTTGATTGCGCTTGTTTTAATTACTCCCTTTCTTTTTTAGTTAAAAGTAACCAATACTAGTTTTTGTATCCCACAACAGGACCTGAGTTCTTAAGCATAAAAATCTACAATGTATTATTTTCTCTGGTATTGTGTATCCCCCTAAGTTATTTGGAACTGAGAGAAACACGGATTATTCTCAAATTAATTACCTAACTCATCTCAAAATATTCAATTCATAAAATAATTTGTCTCATAATTAATTTATAAGGTTTGATATTTTACCACTGTTTTTATTGTATCCACCTCCATTGTCATTTTGGAAAGCTATGTCAAGAATCTGATTATGTACTATGATCATCCTTACAGGTACTTTATTCCTTGTTATAAAGCTAGATAAAAATTATAAATTATTTTGCTTCCTATAATTTTTTTATCCTTGAAGATCTCATGTGCATACATAGGCCCTTTCAATATCTATCTCATACAATTTAATTATCATTAGATGTATGTTAGGTCGTTAACCATGTTTTGGTAAAACAAATAATTTTTGAGTCTGTCCTTCGAAGCATACAGCAGCAGGATAATTTTTGTAGGACGTTAACTACTAATTAAAGGTTTGATGGTCCTTTGTAAGCTTATTGTTTTGTTTTTTAATGGGTTTAACCTTATTCTGGAGATACTGAGGGCTCAAATTAGTTTGATTAATCTCAAATGTTAAGGTCAAAAAGGATTTCTATATTGGATAAGTGTTAGACTATTAAAAGTATAAAAAATGATGAAACTGATTAGATGTTAGGCACATTTCCTAAAAGAAGTGTGAGTAGAGAAGGATAAATTATCCTTCTATAGAATATCAGTTCTTTCACATAAAACAAACAGTAGTTTAATAAGGATGTTAACTTAAACATATAGTCAATTGTTCACTAGGGAGGCGTTCCATTCTAATTTATTGGCTTAGAATCATATTGTAATCAATGATACTAGTTTAGTGCTTTGTAAAATATAATTAATATCAGATATAGGCCGGGTTTGGCGCAAGCTAAGACAAAATGAAAAATTTCTAGGTCAAGACTTCACCTAAGCCAGATAAAGCCCAACTATATATAAATAATATTGGTACCATATAATATCACTCATTATCAGTCCTTTAATATTAAAAGATTCAATAATTTTTTTATTAACATCCAAAAGTTTTAGAATTTGTTAACTGGCCTAGAGCAACTTCTTGATGATTAAGATTGGCTTAAATCTGAGACATTATGATTTTTTATGTGCCTTTATGAAAGCTTTAATTTTTATTATTGTTGGGAAGCTGCAGTGGTCATTGACAGCATGTGACGTTTACAGAGCATTCTGTGCAATAAATTAATGACCATTATGGTCAGATGGTCAATATTAGGATAAAATAATATCAAAAGAGTTGATAGATATATATCTTATTAATATCTCTTAAAACCCTAAACTTTATTTAAATATATTGGTTTATATAATAAAGGGAGGCATGATGACGCTTTGGATACCATGACTCTTAAAGTAAAATTCTCTTTAGTTTAGACAAATATTTGGCGTGAGGGCATATAATTTTAGAAGATAATCAATATAGTTAAAAGGACACTCCTTATTGTCTTAAGGTAATTTCTTTCTTAAAAAAGTTTAGTTAGTTCATATAAACATGCCCAGCGCAACATCATGAGATTCAGATAATCTAATTTTTGTCCATGTTGGTTGACAGGCTTTGTATCTCAACAAACATAATATTTTTAATCTATTTAAGACCATTTCAAGACCGTATTTCATGTGAAGTGTATTTTTTTGAATTCTAATTTGGAGGTATCCAAGCATAGCCAGGTTCAGTCACAATAAATAGAAATTTTGATCTTCCTGGTCTACATATTTATGCGATGCATACAGTAAATCTACTCCTGTCCAGGTTTTGTAGTGTTAGCTTGCGGCAAGGAGGTCTAAAATGTCAGGTGGGAGATCCCTTTAGTATACTCCACACATCTGATTTTAGTCACCTTAGTTTCTCGTATTTGCCTAAATAAATAATTCTAAAGCATTTGAGAAGAATATGGGGTAAGATTATATTTTTACTTATTATTTACCTAGTCTGAAAGTTTTAAGTGAATTTAATAGCGTTATAATCTTTCATAAGCCACATATTATGGTTATAACCATAATGATAGTATAGTAAAAATCTTAGAGGATTTCTGCCCATCAATCTTGTTTTGGCCATCTTTACAATATTTAGCTTAACACTCAAAAACAAGTGAACATTCTATATTAAAAACATTTTTTCTGCTTTCTGCATAGTGGAGAAGTGGCACAGTATGTGTTCTTTAAAGAATTATACCTCAAATTCTTATAATGATCCCAGCTTGTCCATAAAATCACACTTATGATTTAGAATTTGAACTTAAACGCATACTAGATTATAAAGAATGATTTTTATATTAAAGATTGTACATATTTTAATAATAAAATGTTGCTAAATACCTCACGCCTTTTATATACAACTTATATGAAAATATCAACATTACCACTTTGCCCTTATCCTTAATTTAATGCTATATATTATTCTGTATTATATATAGATCTTTTTTTGGTTACTTTTATGTCTGCAAATTAAAGTCTCCAACAAAGCCTTATCTAGATTACTAAGGTGTAAATGATCTCTAATAAGCCCTTTACTTTTATAACTATAAATGCATTGTGAATAAATTACTCATTTGGAGCCACTATTAAAAGCGAAGACTTACAAATTATTCTGCTTTATAAACATAAAGAACTCATTATTTCAGGAAAGATATTGTAGAAATGGTTATCAATCATTTGCAGTAAACTTTTATTATACCTCATATCATGTAGAGTAGTGATAGTGAACTTTTTTTCTTTTAAATAAATCTTCTTGCCTTAATATATCTTGGAATTTTGAGTGAATATGTAAAACACTGTTGAGGGGTTATTATCCTGATTAAAGAACTAGGCTCCAAAGGTTCATATTATACGTGCATGGAAGAGGTATCTTTTTAAAATAATCTAGGAGGAGAAGTACCAATGTAAGACAAGACTAACTTAATGGGCTTATATCCTTAAAAAACCACCAAATTTAAAGCAGGAAGAGTGCTCACCAAGAATTGAATTTTGAAGGGTTGATTAGCCATTTTAAATTTATAACCTTAAGCTAACACATGAGAGAGTATAAAAAGGTGTGTCTCATATTTTACATAATAACACCTAATTAGTGAAAACATATATAGTAAAAATATCAGTAAACTCAATATTAAAAAGTAAGAAGCGGGAAGTGTTAATTGCTTTAGATAAAGCAAAATTTTCCATGACAGACTTACGTCATATATTAACTGCTACATTATAAAAACTTGAAAAAGATGAAAGTCCTAAATATAAGATGTGGTATTATTATTGTCCAGGGTCTTTATAAAAAAGTAATACATTTTCTATGGTGGTCATGAAGGCTACAGCTAATCCTAAGAGAGCCTATATGAGGTAAGTACCATAAGTGAAAAATGAATAAAGATAATAGATTTATTGGAAAAACGCAATAATTTAATCATAAATTATAAATTCTCTGATATAGTTCATGCTATATGGTGCTTCATTTACATACTGTTGCATTTCCTTGAGATTGTAAAAGCTTCATAAGAAATATTTAAGTAATGTGTTTTTGAACTCTTTCCCTTTTTAGCCTTTTTGGCCATTCCAAGTATATAGAATCAGTAGTATGATGCTGTAGGTCTCTACCCTAATCAAAGCTTTACACAAAAAGAAAATCCAGAAAAATTCTTTAATTAAAAAAATCCCTTAATATAAAATTAAGAGTCAATTCAAATTTTAAAACCGCTTACGTTTGCCTTGATTAGGTCTTTAACATCTGTTTATCTAAGATTCATAGAAGGCTAAAAACTGCCTTTGATTAAAATAGAAATAATAGAATACTATTACACAAGGTTTATCACAATCAAAGCTTATTGTGGACAGGCTTTGGATTTCTTACCATAGTCTAACACAATGAGGGAAGAAGAGAATATAGAAGTTTATGATTTCCAATAAGAAAATAGTTACATATACTTTAAAAAATCTCTGTTTATTACTTCCTTTCTACTTAAAATAAAAAGGGAGCTCAATTTGTAAGAATTCAGACATCATTAACTACATGAAACATCTAAATATGTACTAGCCACTTTGACTTAAATTACCCATTATACTGATAAGCTAAGCATTATATTAGACTACCTCATTGCAATAATTTTTAATGGATATGAGCAAGAATGAAAATTTTCTTACTATTCAAAGAAAAAGCAACTACTTGTGTCACATAATGCCGTTTGGATTAAAAGATTTCCAGATATTAGGCAGCGGCATATTGACTCTGCAATATAGGGTTTCAGTTGTCTTTTCCATAGCTAGCAAAGATGGCTTTTCTTTCCCATTACTATCACTTTTAGTAACACATTCTATGCAATTTCTCCAAGATTGACAATCAACCAGGAATATGAGCAAATTTGTCCGCAACAACACCAGTTGGGCGAAAGTGGCCAGCATGAAAGGCCCAAAGCCCTCCCAACCCACCCGGGAAAAACGCCCCAGCGGAATGTTGACACACCCTCCCCACCAAAAAGGTGAGTACAGCACCACACCCAGAGTTTTGCAATTTCTGCAAAAAATGGGCGCATATACCAAAATAGAACACTCCCAACCCCTGTCCTCCCTTGAGCATGGCCTTAGAATTATGGTCAGCAATACTTCCCTCAAATCATGGGAAAAAATGGGGGAGGCCTTCTCCACAACTTTCCCAAACACCATCTCAGAAATTATAAAAATTTACATAGAGGATGGGTGGACGTCAGGTTCATGTCCACAGGAAGAAGTGGCAGAAGCAGCAAAAATTGTATTCTCCATAAAGATTAACAATGAAGACTGCACCATCCGCATGGTGCGCACACAATGGAATGAGGCAAATGACCTATTCATCATATTTGACTGACTCCTGAGCACCGTGCACCATGATATCCTCACAGATGAGCTCCATGGGGGCCTCAAAGGTTACAGCGTAATCAAACAGTTTGAATTTGAGAAATTCCCCCTCCTGCCCCACCTGTGTACAGGGAAGGCAATAGCCATTATAGAACCTGATCAGGACGTGGTAGAGGATATCACCCTCATTCCCCACACAGTGACCATCAACCTCCCCAATGGCAGCATATCTCGCCCCTTCCATATCACACCAGAACACACCCCACCTATCTGCAAATTCTGCTCAGCTATAGGCCACAAAGACCACGCATGCCCCATCAAGTGCAGGATTGAAGCACCAGAATTTTGTGAGGACAATATGGATGAAACAAGCCCAACTTTTGGCAAAATTAAGGACTCCACTTTCGCCTTCTATTGGGGCAAAAGAGCTGATGTCACTTTGGTTGAGCCCATTTTGTGCAAGGACTGCCATCATGCACAGACTGCCCACAAGCAGGCCGCGAGTTCCGCTGAGACCCAAACCCACACCACAATTTCCCCAGAACAGATTCAGGTGGATGCCATGGCAGCACAGCGGAATAACCAATCAGATCCCCCACATATAACCCAATGCAACCAAAATGATGAATTTTTTGGACACAACCAATCAAACACCTCCAACCAAGTGGGAGCAGATCCACCTTGCACCACTGTGGATCCTCCCAGCCAATCACGTGTGATAAGCGATGATATGGAAGACCATTTCAGCCAATCACAATGTGACAACACTTATGCACAAAACCCAATCACCCCAACTCCTAGTTTCTGCCCATCAAACCCACAGGCAAGCAGCAAAAATTTTTTTGCTGATGGGGCAAAAGCCAACCCACGCCAGACCCAAACTCCACGGAGTAATCTGAGCCAGAAGAAACTGAACAAAACCAGTACTAAGACCGCCAACCAACACACTGGAACCAATCTGGCTAATCAGCCCCATACTCACAGTATGACCCATGATAAGGAACTGGGTGACCTCAGTGGGTCGCCCCAGCGTTCCTGATGTGCAGGACTACCACAATCAACATAGGGACGCTCAACATCGCGGGAGCCAAGGCCCCCACATCCTGGGCCAAAAAAATGGCTTTCCTGCACAATATCCCCGTGGACATCTTGGCCATCCAAGAACCCCACTGTCCACCGGGGGAGGAGGAGTCATGGTCAACCATGCTCCTTCCAGCCAAATCCTTTTGGACATACCACTGTGGGGTGGTAATTCAAACAAATTGTGACCCTCCAGTAAATATCTGAAGCACATCCTCCCACCTGGAGGGATGGCTGCTTCTAGCAGACCTCAAGTGGAATGGAGAAAATTTTGCCATGGCATGTGTGTATGCCCCAAATGATCTGAATGACCGCCAAAAATTTTTCTCCAATATCCTCTCAATCCCTTTCCCTGAGGCAACGTTTTTTGCGGGAGATTTCAACTGCTGGCTTAACACCATTACTGACCGCTGGCCCAAGTCTAAGGCTATACCCCGCGGCCACACAGAACTATGCATACTAAAGGCAACGCTGGGCCTATGTGACACCATTCCCAAACAAGCCCCCACCCTGGCCAACATGACGAGGCCCCACCACAACAATAACCAGCTGGTCTCAATGACCCAGATTGACCTGATGCTCGCCCCTATAGACTTCTGGCACCGAGTATCAGATTTTACAACAACAATTATCCCTTTCTCTGACCACCGGATGGTCTCAATAGCATTATCATCCTCAGAAAAATACAAAAAGCCACCAACCTGGCACAGAGTTCACCCAAGCACCATCCATCTTCTGGAGCTTAAACTTTGGATTGAGATGGTGCTAACAACACAGCAAGAAAGATGACCACCCAATGGGAACCCTATCGCCAAGTGGGAAATATTCAAGGCTCATGCAACCAAGAAAGCCTGCCACCTGAACTCCAGAAAAACAGCCGCGATGTCCGCGACAATCAACAAGGCTATCAGACAGCTTCAACACTTAGAAAACAACACACCTCGTGAGGGATACACCCCCCAATGGGGCCGCCTGTGGTTCCAGCTATCCACACAGGTAAACTCCCTCTTTAGAAAACACCAGCATTACACCAAAGTATGCTACAAATCAAAATACATTTTATCTGGAGAAACTCACACAGCCCAATTTTTCCGCCATTTTAAACCAATTTCAACTTTGGCGACTTGCACACAGGTCCGCCGAGCAGATGACACACTGGCATCCACACCATCAGAAATATCAGCTGAATTACACCAATTTTACACTGACCTGTACACGGCGGATTTTGCATCACCTAGAGAAATTGAAAAAATTTTATCATCCGCTAATATTGACACTATAGCTGGTCAACCAGACCTTGTAGCACCCATCACTAAAGATGAACTATGGGAGGTAATAAGATCAACCCCGCGCAACAAGTGCCCTGGGCCTGATGGCCTACCATATGAATTTTTCAAAAATATTTTGAATATATCGCACCAATACTACTGGCAACTATGAATAAGTGCCTGGAAGACACATCCCTACTACCTGGCGGCCAAGACGCATATGTGGTCACACTCTTCAAAAAAGGAGACCAGGCAGACCTAAACAACTGGCGTCCAATCGCTCTCACCAATACTGACACCAAAATACTAACTAAAATCTTAGCCAAACGTCTGGGTTGCATTGCTCAGACAGCCCTCTCCCCCCATCAGTTTGGCTTCATCCCAAATCGCTCAATTTGGGATAACATCCACACAATTGCCAACATCTGCCAAGCTAACCCCACAGGCGCCCTTGCTTTCCTGGACCAAAAGAAAGCATATGACCGAGTGCACTGGGGTTACCTAGAACAGTGTCTAAAGGCTTTCAACCTACCACCCCGCTTTATAAACTGGGCGCTCCTCCTAACGCGCTCAGCCAGGTTTGCAATCAGAGGCCCAGGTTTCCTAACCGACACCATCACCCCCCAAAGGGGCCTTAAACAAGGTGACCCGCTTAGCCCCCTACTATACAATTTTACCCTTGACCCTCTCCTCCGCATTGCAAACTCAAAGCTCACTGGAATCAGGTTGGAGGGACAACTACCAACCAAAATGCTAGCCTTTGCTGACGACTGCGTTGTTGGAGTCTCAGGCAATAGGGATGCCAGGGCGATTGAGCGCATTATTCACCAGTATGAGTCAGTGAGTAACGCCATGCTGAACAAACAGAAAACAGAGGTAATTGTTATGGGCAAATTCAGTTTGAACTGGGCCCCACCCTCCCACCACCACACAAACCAACCAACCACACATCCAACCACACAACAACGATCCAAGCCAGTAAAACCACTGTGTTTACCCTTTGCACACCACCCCGCCACCAACCCAGTCCGTCATCTGGGCATATGGCTCGAAGCTGGTGGATATGCACTTGACACCATCAAAACCAACATTTTGGACAACATCACAAAAAGAATGACATGTATGCGGAGGAGTAAAGCTAGTTTAACCAGGAAGAGTTGTGTTAGCCAACTCCCTGATCTTGTCAAAGTTATGGTTTGCTGCCCACGCGGTTCCCTTCTCCGCCAACTTTACCAACGCAGTCTACAAGCTCCTGCAGAACTGGCTATGGTCTGGTTACCGCGCACCTGTCAGGCTGGAGACCATGTACGGCCCACGGAAGAAAGGCGGGATGGGGCTGCTCAACTTCACGGAAAGAGCAACGCAAATCCTAGGCTCATGGGTAGCTCTCACAACGTCACCCAACCCACCATCCCCCCACTGGGCTAAGGCAGCCCAAACCAACTTCGCAAGGGCACTACATCTGAGGTCCCCCTCCAACCCTGCAACTCTGATGAAATACTTTGCAACACATCCAACCGCCACTGGACCGCACAACACCAACCAATATTTCAAACGCATCCTGTACAACCTAAGACAAGGGGATTGGAGCTTCTCCTATGCACAGCAATCCAAAGACTTTCACCCTCAAACTGGTTACATGCAACTCCACAGGGGACAAACAGTGTCTAACGCGCCTGCCCCACTACCACCCTTTCCTCTTTCCCAGATTGACTACCTAGACCACCAAGACGTCCCATATGACTTGCGCACCCAAAAGCAGGTGTGGGACCTCATCACCTGCCCCCTCTTATCCCCACAAGTGTGCTCCACAGTGTGGCGATACATGCGCCATACGTTTAGAACAGCTGACCATACTTTCTCAATGTTCAAGACATGCGCCATCTGTGGCGGACCCAACACACTAGCACACCGCCTGGAAGAGTGCCCGCCATCCGCGCATATCTGGGCCAACGTGATGCACTTGTTTCAACAATCACCTACAGCTGAATTCTGACTATCCCGCGATATCCTGGCACTCAACATGGCCTCGCCTATCCCCCAGACACTAAGGGCTCTAATTGTGAGCATTGCAATATGGTCCATTCACACAATTACCCTCGACGCTTTCAACAGGATCCTCCACAATTTCAACCAAGCCATCGTCAGGTTCCACAGCCATTTGGCCGACCACTTCCAAGCCTGGCTGTTCAGCTCACTCCAACACAAATGGAAGAAATGGATGGGCAACTGGATTCCAATCTGGTTCCTTCGTTATGACATTGAAAACCTCACAGTCTTCATAGGCGGTACACCCTACTAGCCCCTGAGCTGCCATGCCACTTAAGGTCTAGTCATCCACCACCCGTGGCTCCTAGCCACACCCAAGTGTGCCAAGTCATATCTTTTGAGTTCCTTTGTTTTGCGCTCTCTTCCCTTTTCTGTTTTCCGTTTTCCTCTTCCCTACATATTGGATGTGTCTGTCCCCTGGTCGGCCATCCTCAAATAAATAAAAGATTCTGTGGTTCTTTCTTGTGCCACCTTCCCTAAAGATCTTGTCACTGATAAAGAATATATGATAGCCACTGACAAGGAGGAAACAATCAGAAATTGTCTAAACTCACTATATGAAAAAAATTAAGAGTTTCTAGAGCACTTGAAAATTCTTAAAAAAATTCTCCAATGGCTTAATAAAAGTGGCTTCTTTACTATATAGATAAATAAGAAAAAAGACATTAAATGAAATATTAAATTATTGAGTGGATTATAACTGTATAGTGGTATGCACTATAATATTAAGTTTAGGCCATAAATCAACTTTAAAAATTTATTGTAGCTAAAATGTACCTGACTTTTCTATTGCTGAACCCCATTACAATCATGAAAGAACTATGCTAAATTTAGTGGTATATTATCCCTCTTTCCACTTGCCATCACTATTGAGAAATGCTATAACAATTAACTTACTGTCGCATATCACCAAATATATCAACTAGTATCCTCCAGCTCCACCGCCTGCTGTTCCAGTATAGAAAAGTGGCGAAAATTTCCCTTCAGCATTTTCCACACTGTCAGAAACACGTTTAGACTTGTTTGTCCAGTCCTCCCGATTCCTTTGGTCATTTTATACTCCCAAGGATCTCACTTTGCACCTTGCGCAGGTTAACCCAACTTGCCTACACCCCAGTGCTCTTTCTCACTTAACAATTCGATTCTTCCTTCAAGTCAAATATGGGCACTTATTCCCATATGCTGACTGATCTATTATTGAGCTAGCTACTGCCGCCTTTTTGCTGATAAGTTTAATAGACTTCCGCCCATTAATTGGCTATTTTGATTTTGGGTTCTCTTCTTAAGAGGATGCAGCTGCAGCAGCGACCCATTAATTTATAAAAAAGACCTGTGCCCACCACTTGTACTAATCTCCCTTCTGATACTGCCCTTGTTTTATCATTTGTGAACCTTCCTTCACATTTCACACCCCAGCTTATATATGAAGAGTTAATGTCAGTTTTTTTCTATGGCACTAACCCCACTCACCATTTTACTGTCCCTTCTGGGGGAGTGCGCCATGCTGCCCCTCGTTCACCTGCCACCATTACTCCTTACCATCCCTACATCGCCTAATAGATCCCTCACATGCTCATCTCACTGAAGCACTGGACCATATATTTAACATAAGCTGACAATAATCACCAGATTTTATTTATCCGTTTTCAATTGGACCTTTCAGAAAATCCTGCCATTGTAATGCTGACACTGGCCCCTCACCTTTTTTGAGGCCCGATGACAGCTTCTGAATGTGGTTATATGCTGCCACCACCCACTCAGCCATCTCACTTAGTAGTCAGCCTAATAATTTACCTTCCACCTAAACCTCCCACCATACTCAACACACTGCATTGAGCTTATCAATTGGGATCAGGCTAGGACTACTGTTTCACCTGAGTGCCATCCCATTTACCCCCTCTCAAATACCATTGATACAGCTAATAAAGTTGACCAAAATCCATGATAATTATTGTTTGAGATTAATGAATCTGTTGGCATCATTCATCCTCACCTGCAATAACTAACTTTGATCAAATTTTATACTCTGACTTTGATGCTCAGCCCAACCCCAAGAAGTATATTACTAAGACAAATTCTGAGCCATTCTTTAGTGACCAGCAACTCACCGTGGTGGCAGCTTCCTACCCTGACAATGTTCCCTCCATGAATCCAACATTCAATTAGTTGGCGCGTTGTCAACAAGTTTGTCCCTGGTAGTTTTGTTCCTTGATTTTCTGCTTCACTAAATCTGAAATCACAAAGTTGCACAGAGATGCACATGTGGCTATAATACTAGTTTGCTTATATTCTAAGTCTATAAAAATTCACCCTATTACTCAAGCTTCTGCTTCAATCTTCGCCTCTTTTTCTGATATCCACATGACTTCTGAGAACCACCTTGCTAATCATTTTGAGGCCCTATGCACTTCCAAAATTCGCTTAAGTTATCCTCCATTGAACCATATTGCACCTCACTCCACAGATGCCCCACGCCTTTGCTGTCAGCCTTGGATAGAGACAGACGCGGCATAGTTATCAAAATGCCTCCCACCCTCCTCCCCCTCCGCCATGGTTTGTTAGCAGCTAGCCGCATTCCCACCTGGTTGGTGTGTTTTCGTTTGGTTGTGTTTTTCTACACTCATATGGACATTTTCGTTAACTGATTTGGTTTTTATTTCTTTTAATTTTCTCTTTAAACACTCAATATATCCGTCCCTTGGTTGGCTACCATAAATAGGATTAAAATTAAACTTACTGGTATAACTATCGCATAATTTAGCTCTTTATTTTGTAATTTTAAATATTTTAAAAGTCGCTAAAGTTGGCTAAAGCATCCTCCTAATGGAGTCACCAACTCCATATACTTACCTGCTTTATGGTTTTATAAAAAACATAAGCCTTTCTTTATTATCTCTCCCTATGTGCTCACTTCCCTCCAGTCTCAAGAAATGGAAACCATTGAAATTTATATTTACTTACCAGCTTATGAGGAAAATCTCTTCTAATCAATTTTCTGATTTTCAACCAAGTGTAGCACCATGCTCCAGATGAGGTAAAAGATTATAATTCTCAGCTTTTGAGACAATATGGAGTTTACACCCAATATGCCAGTAATGAGGGCTAATGATTGGATAAGAATTGACACCAAAGTGTCTACCAACACATATTATTAAAAACTTTCTTTCTTGGTTGATCATCAAATTGTTTTAAAAATTTATAATATATTCAGAAATATCTTGCAAAGTCAATAATACAACGGCACCTATTAAGATTTTTATGCCAACAATAACTCTTGCAATAGATTCTGGAACTGCCACTTCATTTGTAAATAAACTATGACAGATTCAAGCAAAAAACCTTGAGCAATCCTAAATCCTATAGGAAAATTTAGATTCTTATTGGGGAGGACTAAGTTATCACATGAGTCACTAAGTTCCCTCAGTCTAAATAGATATTGAGCGTTTTTTATAATAGATGTTCTAATCATATCCTTTTTTATCATGTGTCCTTTGTTGTAGTTCTTGTCAGCTTATATTATAACATATTGCCTTTATAACCATGTACAAAAGCTCATATAAATCTTTCACTTACAAAAATAGCATTATATCATTAATAATAGGAAAACAAATCATTATGACTATTTCTAAAAATAGCTAAACTTCCATTAGCCATCACCAAGACCTAAGTTTCCCTCACTGGCTTGATTTCCATATAAAGTTGACAGTAACATCAGAACCATATCCTTCCATTTAAGTTTTTTATAGAAAAATTTTCTTTGAGCCTATATGATCTGACTTTATTAATGTTAAGCATTTAGTATGAGATTAGCATGTTTAAGCTATTTTTCTTATATAACTTTTACCCAGGTTTATCTGTGCTATTTTGAACTACAAAATCATACAGAAAACAAATAAATGATTTCATTACGTTACCAATACCATCTACTACCAGAGTCTTTTATGAATACCACCAGGGATATAAAGATTCAAAGTCATAAAGATTAAAGTTATTTTTGGTGCTATTGGACATAATGTAAACCAAGATAAGTATTTTTAAGCGCACTAATACATGGAAAGGGAGGGCTACTGAGTTTTATGGTTTCATTTGGAAAAATGGGGGCCATGTTGAGATGTAAAAGAATTGAACTGAACTGAATTTGAATCTGACCAAAGGAGATCTACCAATCTAACTGATATTAAAATGATAAGGATAACTATATTCTGAAAGAGAAAATGGAATCTCAACCTCTCCTGAATCTGTTAATTTACCTGAAATAGGCGATGATTCACTTAACAAAAATCTTGCCTTTCAGAGGTCATTTTAAACTGCCACCACAAGTAAGAAAGGCCAAGTATACTGAAAGCCTTTGTACTCCACCTCACTAAATAAAGGATCACCAAAACTTACTCAATCTGAATTCCCTATAAGGTCTATCCTATATAAGCCTGAATCTCGCAAGGTCCTATAGATATCTTCAATTTTGACTAATGACTAACATAGATTTGCCCAGTTGTTATACTAGAGAGACTTGCCTGCCTGTTTTCAAACAGAGAGCTTGCCCATTCAATATGAACAGAGTAGCCCTAACTATAAACATCCATTGAGAGTTTTGCCTAAGGAGCACAGCAGCCCTAAGTGATCCTCGCTGGAGTTACCATTGACTAATAACCAAGTATCCCTCAAAAGGTCCCAACCTTCAGAAAAATCAACAAACCCAAAAATGTGCTTTATGCCAGTCCTTCCGAGGCTACATAGTTAAGACTTATCTTACAGATGAAAAATTGCAGCAATGAAGCCCTCATAAAATGATAGAGAACATGAGCCTGACCCAATGGGTCGCTAATAATAATCCCAATGGCTCTTTACCTCACATTTGAGAGATTCAATTCAACGTGACATGGCCCTGACTATCTCCATTCCAGATGATTCACTATATCAAATGCATGCCATTTACATTTTGTGGCACTGTCACCGAGTTACTTGGTGAAACTATTACCTCTAGAGAAGATCAAGCCGTAGTCACACTGCATGGATTTCTGACAACCTGACTCATCTATATTCTTCTCTTGACCTTCCTGGTTCTGGAGTAGGAGTCGCCCAAAAGAAATACTACCTTTGGTTATTTGTACATCCCACTCTATACCATTAAATTCAACTACTTGGGTGCAGTTTTTGGATATACAACAGCAACTCAGGTTTTATATAATTCACACTCAGCTTCTTGAATTTTATAAAGCTGCATCAGATTTCAAACGAGACAATCATGAAACTAATTTAAACAACTTCTAAGATATCAACAGAAATCTAGCGTCAACTGCCCCAGATTGATATTGGGGTTATCCAATACTTACAAAGGGAACTTTTTCTTTAAATATTTATGCCACCGCCAACAAAGACCTATTTTTAGAAAGCGCTCTGTCTCCCTCATTGACTGCATAAAAAAACACCAGAACACTGATTCCTGAAACGCCGCTTTGGCTGCTCAGATTCAGCAATTGGCTGAACGAACACTATGCCGCCAATCCAGGAGGTTGTTATTCTAAAGAACCACCCAGAAAAATGGGAAAGGAAGGAGAGCAATGACCTCCTGGTGTGAAGGTCCCCGTGGTCCTCTCCCCCAGTTGGAATTCCTTCAATGAGAATCACAAAGCTCAGATTAAGGCTTTTGAGAGACAATTACTACTGTTAGCCTGAGGAAACGAAATAACTTTTGAAGGGGAACATCTTGATGCAAATCTAACTTCTTACACCTTATATAATAATTATACAAAAACTACTTCAACCTGTGCAAACCTGATTGATTCTCTGGCTCAAAAGGATCATCAATTCGGGTGGATGAACGTGAAGCTCCAAACCATTAATGCTAAAAAAGACACTCTCTCTGATCAATTGGCCATCAATATGATGAGATTGAAAAGCTCCATCGACTTTTAGATACCAAAGCTTCTCTCACGCATGTCAACGATTATTACACTACTCTCCAGGATGTTAAGAATGATTCTGACACCAATTCTATAAAACTAAGAATCATACTGACTTGGGTACTAAAGAAACCACTGAGTCTGAGCGGCTGACCTCTCCGGCCATCCTTGTGCTCTCAAAACCTGTTAAATATTTTCCCCAGATTTATAGAGAAATACATACCCAGGACTGAAACCATCCAGCCTTATCTTTTTGTGTACGAGGTGCTATGGAACAAGCTACAGATCATAAGTAATTTCAACACAACCAAAGCTTTCTGTTTGGGAAAGCCTGAAATTTTGTGATTCCATGCGTTAAGATGTGTACTGCCTGGAAGGCCATAAAGGATGTCGTTATTAAAAAAAATTCAGAGCTAATATCCTTTCTGACCTTAAGCAGGCCTTTTTTGAGATCTTCTATAGATGTGGGGAGGCCAACATCCAAAAATGGCAAAAGCTTATATCATGAGGCTCAAGCCCTTGCATCTTGTTACCTAAATAACCTAAATGATGCTATCACCACCATTCTCTCAGCTTTTCGCCACAGTTAAACCTTATGCTTTATTCCAAGATGCCAAGATGATGTTTAAGTCTATTTTTGACATCAAGGAATCCATAATGAGTTGCCTGGTCCAGAAGTGCAACAGCAATCTAATAAGGGAAACTTGCCCCACATTCATGCCATCAGTCAATTCCAGAGATCTAAATCTAACGCGACTCTTGCACCTATTGCGAATCTTGGGCCATCAATAGAGCTCCCATTGGAAAAGCCAAGCTAATGAGTCAGCAAAAGCAGAGTACGCTTAGGGAGTGAGGCACCCTCTGCTGACGATATTTCACCTCAAACTTGATTTAATGTTGCTCCACGTGCTGAGTATTACGTTCTATCCAAATCTGAAAGATTGAAGGTCACAGACTCGCTCATCTTAAATAAAGGTTTAGCTTCTTCTTACTCTGCCTTTTCTGGCCTCCCTCTCCAGGGAATTCATTTTACTCAATACCTCATTTTGATACCCAAAGTCACTCGTGTAGAAGTAGTCATTCAAAAAGTAAGGATTTTAGCCATAGTTGATACAGGGTCTCCAATTAACGTCATATCTTCCCAACTAGTAGAATGGATAAAAAACGCTCCAGATCAGAACCATACTGTAGATTATGAGATTGTGGGGCCACTTTGAACCCATTTGTTGGGCGCCTACTCATCCTTGCCATTTAAATGGGATCTCTGGTAGTGACTGCCCCAGCAATTGTTCTAGGGAACGATTGATATAACCTTCTCATTGGCACCCAATTTTTGGTTGAGCTAATTGCCCTACTAAATCATTAGGATCTCTATTTTCTATTTTTAGGGTACTGCGTCTCCTTGGTCATAAAGGATATTCCCAAGGAAAGAGGAAAGAGAAAACCTAGGAGCTGTTTACTAGAGCAACCAACTTACATTGAACGCTTGGAGTACTGAGTAGTTGTACCAAAGGCCAAAACACCTCTTTCCAGTGCAGAAGCCCAAGAAGGGATGCCTGTGTATACAAGCAACCGTATAACCAAACCCCCAAGTCTCAGATTCTCATGGGGCGCTAAGCTCCAAAAATTCTATACCACAGGATCTTTTACTGTATATTCTTGGAGATCCTAATCCGGATATTTGGGAGCCCCTTACCTGCCCTAAGGTGCTTATCCAGCTTACTGGGGCCCTTATACTAAGTATATAGCTAATATTACTACCCAACATATGCAGATAACTTTAAACGTCCAAATGCATATATCTGAACCTACCCTCTGATCAAGTTGAGTCCCACTGTCAGTGTGGAACGTTGCGTGATTTAAGCATTGATAAAATTGCTACTATAGCCCGATTTGAGATGGATATTGGGGACGCCCTTTACCTATAAGCTACATCAACTTTTCGGATTCCTTGATTTAAGAGTACACTGATAATTTTTCCCCAGGGTAGACTTCTTGAAATGATGGAGGAGGTGCAACACAGGGCGCTTACTAGAGGTGCTCCTCCTAACCCTGCTCAACCTTATTGGAAATATAAGGTTGAAGAGGCCCAAATTAAAAAAGAACTAAAACAACTCTTGGGCGCTGCATTACTGAAGCTGTCACAAAGTCCCTGGTCCTCACCGTTGATTCTGGTGAGGAAGAAGGGCGGATGGCACCATATGTTAATGGATTACCATCAGAGAAATGGCATCACTCAGAAAGACAGTTACCCTCTACCCCAAATCAATGATTTCTTATGACTTTTAGCTGGATCTCAGTTTTTCAAAGCAATGGATCTCGCCAGTGGGTATTGACAGATTGATCTTTCACTGGAGGGTAGAGAGAAGTGCGCCCTTTATACTGAGTGAAAGATTATTTGAGCTCACTCAAATGCCTCAAGGCCTATGCAATGCTCTGGCCACTTTTCAATGAGCAATGGAATATCTTTTGAGGGAAACTGTTGAAGTCATATTTACTGGTTTATTTGGATCATATGACGGTATTCTTCAGGACTTATGATCAACGTTTAACTCATCTAAAAGATGTTTTTTAACATCTTCACTCTTCTTCACTAAAGTTGAAGCCTACCAAAATGCCTGTTCTTCCAGACTGAAATAATGTTCGTCAGACATAAGTTTACCCAAAAAGGAATCTCTCCATACCCTATAAAGTGATCACCATCAATCAAATGACTCAGCCAAGAAGTTTATGTGATATACAGTTTTTCTGGAATGGTCAGGTATTACTGACAATTTAACCCACATTTTGCTAAACTTTCTGAACTGCTAAGCTATAATCTTCATAAAGAGGATCCATTTTGATGGGAGGAAACTCAACAATAGGCCTTTGATATTCTGAGAAAGGCTTTAGATACTGCTCCTGCATTAGTGCACCCCAAGTTCTACAAACCTTTCATCCTCTGTCAGGATTCTCCTTTTATTGGGGGAAGCCTCAATTATGGGTCATGACCCACCTATGAGCAGGTGCCAGATTGGGCTCCCCTTTAACTTGGGTTAAGCCTGATCTGAAGTAATGGGGATTAGCCTAATAATTAAATTATAATTAAAATTAAAATTTGATACTGGCAACTAATGCTGAGTATTTCAAAACTCAATTGGGTCATGGAAAAATCCCTTTTGGCGCTCACACCCCAATTTTATCCTTTTGGGAACACCGGCATCTTATGCTAAGGATGCGCCCATTACCCTTGTATTATTTGTTTATTCCATTCATTTTTGGCAATCAATGCTGAGAATTCCCTTTCCTAATCCATCAAGGTCTTATAAATACCTCGAGGATCATTTTAATAAATTACCATTTCTCATTTATCTCCTTTCCAAATTTAGCTTTACTTGGGGCCTACTTGGTATTAACTTAGAGGGCTTTGGGGCCCTGATTAATAGGGGCTGGGGTTGGAGTTCCTCCCCAAAGTCCCAACATCCTCCTTACTGTTGCCAGTGACGTGGCTGTAGGAGCTATATTTCACAGTTTTATACAAATCAAATTAGTCACCCAATCAGTTACTTCATCAGGACTTGAAATTGGGCAGAAAGAAATACATTGTAACTGAAAGTGAATGCCTGTCTGTCCTGTTGACCATCAACCATTTTTGCCTTTTCTTTATGGGAACCATTTCACTGTAGTGACGCCCTATGCCTCTCTATGGTGGCTATAACAGATTAAAGACCCTGATGGATGGTTGGCTGATGGGCCCTTAAACTACAGAGTTATATTTTTCAAGTATTCACCAAGCCAGCATAGTTCATCAAAAGTCCCACAGATTATTCCAGCTAGCCATACTAAAACTCTATGCTTCTAAAGAGGATTAGAAATAAAAATTTATTGCATAACTAGAGGACTGGAGCCAATAGGCTCTGGAGACCCAACACTTTTTGACGAGGATGGCTGAATATATATTGGATTGAAGATGGACAGTTTTATAAGTAAGTTGTGACTTATTGGTTACCATGTGTCCAACCTTCCAAAGGAATAAGATTTGATTGGGTAGTCTATATGCCTGTGGGCCAAGCCGTGCTAAAGAAGACCCATCAATTGGTAAGAGAACGTTGTTACAGGGATGATGATTGAAATAATCCAAAGAATTATCAATAACGGCTTTACATGCACATATCAGGAGCCTCCAAACCTGATTTATCAACACAAGGTCTCAAGTCCTACAGGTCTATTTGCTACACTTAGCATAAATGACATCGGATCCTTGCCTATGGCGCTATATGTCCATCTCTATATCATCTTAGCGGTTGACCACTTTACAAAATGGGTGGAGGCCATCTCCGTTACCTAACCAACTCTAAGGCCACCGCTCTTTCTTCATAAAACAGGTCTTTATCCGCCATGCTAGTCCAAAGGTGCTGCACTTTGATAATGGGACCACCTTCATCTCACAAAAAGTCACTGACCTTGATTCGCTAATTAGCACCTATCAGTCCTTTACGGCACCCTACCACCATGCTACTAATGGGGATGTAGAGCGGTGAATGGCTCACAAGACACCATCTTCCAAAAGATGGCTCAATCCAACCCTTCTAGATGGAACAAATATTTAACCACTGCTTTGTTAGCTTATCATGTTAGTGACCACTGAATTATACAGATGTCACCTTTTTGGGCTTTTTACAGAGGAGAGCCAATACTTTCCTCAAGCATGCAACCTATATTACAAACCTTGACACCAGACACCAAAGATCTCACTATGTGAAGGCTGGCTGATGATTATTTTAACTACACGCTTTAGCAATTAGTTTCATAGGGACTATAAGTAAATTGAGAGGCTTACCGAAGAATTTCCAGAAAATGATTCTACCCAGATATGATTTAGCTATCTCGTCCTATTTTACCATCATTGGCCTAAAGGTCAGATCCATAAGCTTGACATGTTGTGGTCAGGCCCTTACTGAGTGATTTATCATTAGAGACCAGAATAATTGATTGACTCTGTCAAATTGTGCTCTGTCATAAATTAAGTGCATGCCAGATTACTCTGGAGTTATGTCCCTCCTTAGCAAGAGCTTGGGGGTCATTGTCATGAAAAATGGGGTTGTGTTTAGACAGACGAGATTAAACCTGTTCTGAATTGCAATCTGACAAGAGGAGATCCATTAATTTGGCATATATTAAAATTAATAAGGATAACAATATACTAAAAAAACAAATGAAATTAAAACCTCTCTGATTCAGCTGATTTAAATGACAAAGGAGCTGAAAAAATTTACAAAGATATTGCCTTTCAGAGGTCATCAGAAAATGCTGCAGCAAAAAAAGAAATGCTAAGTATCATGAAAGCCTTTTTACTCTGCATTGCCAATAATGATATTACCATACCCAACTTAATCTCAATTTTCCTGCAAGATTACCCAAAATCTAAAGGACCTACAAATATTTTTAATTTCCAACTAATAGAGATATTTTTTAAATTGCTTAGTTATTATAATATAGATTATTACTGCTTGTTTCATGCAGAGATCTTTCCTGTTCTTTTTTAGTACTAGTGGTGCCAAACCCAAAAAGGAGCTGCCACGCATCCTTATTAGCAAATGGGCCAAACAAAGACTATCATAAATAAAAAATTTCCTAATATGGCACCTCAGCTAACAGCCTAGGAAGCCATATCAGAAGGGGAGGAAGCTTTGGGGAAACTTTTTTCCGGCGCCCTGCTTTAGCTGGCAGACCATGGCGGACAGCATTGGGGTGAGAGCATCAGCGACATGGGGCATAAGGAGGTATAGTTGTGGGTTTTCTTTGTTTATGAGGCAAGCGGTATCCATCGCCTCAATGTATTGAGCAAGTTGATGCTCATCTAAAGTGATGAGAGCCAGCACACAAGTGAAAGACTTGATGCGCTGGTGGGCTTCAGGATCAGCGATGTTAAGGAGAAGTTTTTGCCACATCAGTGCAAGCACTGCTCACACCAAAAGCGAGCTCCACAATTTCATATTTTGCATTTTCCTCAAAATATATGAGGAGAATTGGGGATAGGAATACCCTCAACCAGGGGTTCCATTGCCCCATGTAGTTGCTGGCGGAGTAGGGTGTTGGCAGGATCTGCAGCAGCTTCAATATACCTTTTGATTTATATTTTTATAGGTGTGATAGCCGTTTTTAAGACAAAAATGGCAGGGGTGCAATTCTTGAGATTGTCAAAAACTCCTCCAATGCAAAATCCGGTTTAACATTATATGACCGGCAAAATTCATCAGTCCAATCAAGACACTCAAAAATATTTGACTTGGCTAATGCTGACCTAGCCACTGGAGTTGGTAAGTTGGCCACACCTGATTGGCTGCGAACTGTCAACCATGCAGCTCAGCTGAAACTGTTTCAGTCATCAGCTTAGGTTGGAGTATTTCAACCGATTTTATATAATTTTTAAAATTTTGGCTGGCTGTGGTCTTAGAAGCCACGCCAGAATTTGCCAAGGTTGGGGCGGGAGAATTGAGCCCCACTCAAAAAAATTGGTCATGGCAGCAGCCATGCCAATGCCAGAGGGGGAGTGGCAAAAGTGGTTGAGGTGGAAGCTGTAAGGCACTTGCACTTTGAGTGATCAAGCTTAAAGCACAAGGGGCAAATGGCACAGCTGTTCTTGACGTGCGCCCAGAATGGGTTATCAGGGGTAGATCTGATCACCATGTGAGGGGGAATCACAAGATGGGTGTTGCGATGGAATGGGCAGATCACCACAAAGGCGCGCGTCCCTGCCAAATGATCTTCTCGATTTGGAACCACAAATTGCAGCACAGGGTCAGCACCATAAATGGCCAAACCTTCTGTGAGCTCGTGGGGGAGGCATTTGGGGGAAAGATGGGAGGGCAACCTGTAAAACTGGACCACCAAAGTGGCCTCATCTGGGAGCTAGGTGTGAATGGTAGGAAGGGGAATATTTAAAATATTAATGGCAGCTTAGATGCTGCCATCTCATTAACTTCATAATGGGAGCTAAGATCAAAATACCCCTTGAAGGGGTGAAAAGCAATAAAGCCAGCAGGCTTATACACCGCTTTGGCCATCTCAATGATGGCCGCGCTTGTGTATAGGAAAAGATGCCCATATTCAACCCAAAGGCTGAAATGCAAATTGCTCAGTGGGAGCACCAAAGAGCTCTGGAGTACTGCTTGGGAGCTTGCGAAGTGGTGGGCCAAGTACCAAGGGGTAACATAACGCCTGGTAGCGTTGGGTGGGCTAGCAGAGCCAGCCCAGGCATGCTTCAGCGGTGGTCAAAACACACCAGCAGGTGGTGCACCACCGCCCCATTCCCTGGGCAGCTGGCGTCAAAATCAACATCTTTAATACTTTTGCTCATTTGAGTAGTCATGTTTTTATTTGTTAAAATCTGAATTTGGCTTCAATTATTGCTATCGAAGCAAAAGCAAGATGAGATCTTGCCTGTTCAAAGTGAACAGAGTAGACTAAATGATGAACTTCCATTGAGAGATTTTCCTTGGGAGTACAACATCCCTAATATATTCCTGCTGGAGCTACCATCATATATTAATCAATTAGCCTTCAAAGGTTCCAACCTTAAGAAAAATCAACAACCCTGAGAGTTTCATAAATCATTGTTATGGTTATGGCCATTAAAACCTGGCAGATAAGCCACCATGTGCCACTTAAAATCTCATCATTATGAGAAGTCCTTCAACTTCGTTTCAGTGGAATCTTATGAGGTTTTCATTAGTCAGAAGGTCTTGATGCTATAGTAATAAATTTTCAATTACTAAGTTACGGCTAGTTTATACCAATTAGTGCTACTGTAATTCCTTCAGATAGTATTAAGTTTTTATCCAAATATTTTTCTTACATAAGATCCCTAGTGAAAAGTTTCTAAAGGACCTAAACTTACCTCAATGTTTTGGAGAGCTTTCCAATGTTAAAATAAGCTTTGCCACGCAGCTGACTTCCCCTTATAAATATATTGGCATAATGAAAGGGAAATTAGTGCCTAGACAGCTCCTTTACTGCTACACCTCTTCCTATCATTTCAAATGTACCTAAAATTTTCTGACTCTGTTGACTCCAATTTTTAACACTACTCTTTTATGGTAATTCTAAACCAACAGAAAATCTGGGTACAAATTACCCTTTAGCAGAATACTGAGACCTAGTCACATGAGAAAGAAGCATCTAATATCAGTAAATCTTGTAATCTAGTAGATTGAGGTGTGGTTATAACGAATCCACATGTATAACATTATAAATACCCTAATTTAATATGAAGATTTAACTAGATAAAAAAGAGTGAACTTAAGATTCTAGTAAAAAAACATCTCTAAATGAGGTTATAATAACTAAAAAATTTACCTTTTATGCCGTTACTGACTTTTATTTATTCCTTATATCAAATCCATTTTCCTCCCATTTCTGCCAGTTCTCACATTACTATAAAAGCAACCTTAATCCTTATAAAACCACACCACTAAAATAAAAGTATTATCTGATAAAGGATAAATAATGGGAGGTATAGTGATAGTGGTTTTGAGGAGACAAATAAAATTTGGAAAGTACTTTATGTGAAAGAATCTCATGCATATGATAACAGATGAGTGCCATTGTCATTCACATGAAATAATAGTGGGGACCAACCCCAAAGATAAGGCTGGGCGCCTGGAGGCCCAAAAGGTGAAGCTACAGGGCCTCCCATACCTGAAGCACACCCTAGACCAGCGCTGGGTAAGGGCGAGATATGCCCAGGTTGGACCTAGTGGGGTGCTGAGTGCCTAACCCCTGACGTTAGGCCAAGCGTTAAAACGAACTATCTACCAAGTAAAGGCAGATGGTTCAGTTTGGTTAGTTGAGGAACGGGGATTCAAAACCCATACATCTATGAAATGACGCGCTTAGGTCAAATCCAACTTCAGTCAATCACTTGAGTGAAGTTGGTTTCAGCCTATTCCACTAACTCAAATGGCAGTATTGACCTACTGGTGAGTTGCTGCTTGGGCCCACTGTGACATAACCCCAATTTCCCCATCTGAACTTATATACATTTTCCCCAACCAACCTTCCTTGTTAGTCGACTTCCCAAATAAATCTTTACCCTGTTTAAATTATCTTTAAAATTTTATGATATTCCAATCATTCCTGTGTGCGAACCTCTTTGAGGAGGTCTTGTATTCTGTTACCCTTGCCATTGAAAGTACCATGCAGCTCTCCCCTCGTGCACCATTTGTCTGCCCAGGATCCCTCCAACCTGGGACGCTTAGCCCCATTCTATATGTGCACCGCGTCGCTCTTATAGGGGTTTTTATTATAAAATTCGCTATTATATGCCTAAGTGGCTATTGCTCCAGCACCCTATGCTGGGCTCTAATCAAGTGGGCACTAATGGCTAGTTCCCTGGCGTTGGTCTGGTGCACCATGCACTGCCACGCCAGGTACGGGAGGGTTATAGACACTCTCCTTACATTAGTCAACCAACCCAATTTTCTTATGTGCACAAACTTTTTCCATATGGAACTTTTCCGTATTGGAAACAGTGGCCATTGGCTGTGGGCTCTGGCCGTCATTAGCCGCACCACTGTTTCCTCTTTTTCCCAAAGTTTGGAGCAACTTGGCGTTATTTTGGTTGCCTCCAACTGGAAAGTATCTACCCTTCATGTTCATACCTGGTGGATTTGGACACTTTGATGTCCAATAGTTGTGATTACCCAACTTTCTGCTAAATAAAATAAATTCCATTCCAAGAAACGAGTTTCCCTTCGCCAGCACATTCAGATGATGCCAGCAGAATCGGCGCAGATGGGCCTGGTGGTGTTTGCCATGGATATCGTCAGGCATTCCATCACAGTTCAAGGGACAAAGTTGTTCACATCTAAAAATGCGTTTTATAACGAAAACCTGAGATATACCTCTGAACCAATTTTCCCTCTCATGGTTCAGATCTTGAACCCATTCCTGTGTATGGAATCACACCAGAAAATCCCCGTTTGACCTCTTCCATGATTCGCAGCACTCAGGAAGTTGAAAAAGAGCTGCGCCTACTATATGAAAACGTTTATGCATATGCAGAAGGCATAGAGGGGTATGTGGCCTCAGTAGTAAGAGTGGCCAACTATCCCTCCCCCTTTTTGATTCCCAAACCTACCCTTACGGTTTGCCCAAGCCAGAAGATGATTTAGGTGAAGTAGGGGCGTTTTCTGCTTTGAATAAATCCCACTCTGGATACTTTCTCTTGACTTCTATCCTTACATCCTCTCTTGGGAAGTTCAGCACAACCATGTTAGTGGATACCGATGCCACCAATAGTTTTATTGACCAGGATCTGGCTAACTACCCTGAGTTGAGTTACTCACCAGGTGGTATGGCTAGAGGTGGAGCTTCTCAAGGTATCTTTACGTTGAATGTCATAGGGATGGTGGACTACCAGGTGGGCACCTATCTTCTATCTGACCATTTTCAAGCTATCAAGCACCTCTTGTTCCCCATTATTTTGTGGGTTGAGTGGTGGAGAAAGTTTGATGTCCGCACTAATTTGAAAGAAAACACGTTATCCTTGTCTTTAATAAACGGTCACTAGTTGATTGTTACCTTGTCTGAGGATAATGTCCCAAGTCCATTACACATTGGCCCAATGTTCCCACCCCTTATCTTGCTCCTTTGCTGAAGATCCCCCCTCCATGGGATTTTCCTTACCTTCCTGTTTGGAGGGCTTGGAATCCTCTTTTGAGGCAGAATCCTCCAATGCACTCCCTGAGCACTCTGAATTTGATTGGTGCTTCAAGCTCACGGTGGATCTGGTGCATATCTCTTCCCCCATGTACCCATTAACTGTCAGGGAGGAAGAGGCATTGGATGTGTGGGTGAAGGAACAATTGGCCAAAGTTGCGATTCTTCAGCGTACCTCCCCTGTATGCTCCCCCTACTCTTTGTGGAGAAGTCTGATGTTACTTTACGCCTCTGCGTAGACTATGGTAACCTCAATAATGTTACTGTACCAGACCTCCATCACATCCCTTTGGATTCCCAGATTGCACGCTATGTGGAGAAGGCGAAGGTCTTCTCCAAGATGGATTGCCTAAATGCGCTCAATCAGATCCGGATTAAAAAGGACAAGAGTGGTTGACTGCATTCCATACCAGAAAAGGGATCTTCCAGTTTCGGGTCATGCCCTTTGGTCTAAAAAATGTCCCTTCTATCTTTCAACGCTGCATTGATGCAGCGTTGGGAACTGTTAGGGGTATACGCGGTCGCCTACATGGATGATATCCTGGTGTTTTCCCCTGATCAGGAGTCCTATGCAGTTCACCTTTGGCAAGTGGTGAAGCAGTTAAAGGCAGCCAGCCTTACATTGAAAATTTCAAAGTGCAAATTCTTCAAGTCCCAGGTCACGTTTCTGGGCAACGTCGTTTTTGACCAAGGCCATATGATAATTCCAGACAAGAAGAAGGCTATTCATGAGTGGCCCACCCCCATCTCAGTCAAGGAATTGAGGAGCTTTTTGGGGACGTGTACGTTCCTCAAGAAGTTCACACCCAATCTCTCCGAGGTGACAGCACCCTTTATATAAGGATAGCGGTGCCAAGGTGCTTCAGTGGTCCCCTGTTTTGGAGGATGCTTTCCAAGAAGTGAAGTGCATCCTGTTATCCACGTCCATCCTTTGCCATGTCGACCCTGTAAAGGAGTTTATTGTGTCTACAGATGCTACCAACTTTGCCATAGTGACTGCCTTGTTACAAGTGGGAGAAGATGGGACTGAGCATCAAGGGATATTTTCTAGAAAAATGTCTCTGCCTGAGTTGAACTACTCGATTTGCAACAAGGAGTTATTAGCAGTGGTGGAGGCGCTGACTTATTGACGTCACCACTTGCATGGCTCCTCCCAACCTTTCCATTTACGTACAGATCACAGTGCCTTGCTGTACTACCGCGCTCCTCATGTCCTAACTTCACGGCAGACCTGTTGGCATGAGACCTTTGCCCAATTTGCATTTTCATATGAGTTCACCAAGGGAAAGGAGAATGGTTTGGCGGATGCTTTAAGCTGCAACCCTGTTTTGGCCCCTAATATAAAGGAGGTGAATATTCACACACCCAGTTGATGATTCCGCCAAGTATGATTCTGCCTCAACTTTCTGATTCCATGATTCATACACCAGCGCTCGCACCTCTGGAAAATGCAGCAGAATATAGTATGTTCAGAAAGGTAGTTCTTTCACAGCCGTTATCAGCTGAATATACTGTTGTTCTTGCTAAGAGCGCCCTGAATCATGAGGACTTATCCAGGGGGTTATCACGTAAAGGTTGAGATGGTATGGTTTCAAGGGCGCCTATGGGTTCCTGCTTGACCACTGCGCCTGGAGATCATCCAGGACCATCATGACGAAATCACCTTTGGTCATCCTGGGAAAGCAAAGACATTGGAGTTGATACGACGCATTTTACAATTGGAAGGGCTTGCCTGCTCAGTTGGAGTGGTACTGTAAAGAGTGCCTGATCTGCAATCAAATGAAACCCAATAGGCAACCTTTAGCAGGGTTGCTGGTACCAGTCCAAAAGGCTGAAGGGCCCTGGACTTCCCTATCAGTGGATTTCATTGTAGAGTTACCCATTTCAGATGGGTATGATGCCATTATGGTGGTGGTGGACCGCTTTACAAAGTTCGCCCACTTTATTCCTTGCAGAACGACCATAACTGCTTCTGAAATGGCCAGGCTCTTCATCGCCCATGTATTTGCGCTTCATGGGGTTCCTCAAGAAATCATTAGTGACTGGGTACCCCAGTTCACCTCCATCTTTGGGAAGAGTTGTGTAAAACTCTTCAGATTCACCCCTGCCGTTCAACTACCTATCTTCCCCAATCAGATGGGCAGACTGAACGAGTGAACCAATGATTGGAACAGTTCCTGCGGTGTTACACCGCCGCTGATCATTCAGATTGGGCTTCTCACCTCCCCATGGCCCAGTTTAGCTACAACAATACCTTGCACTCTTCAATTGACTGTTCCCCGTTTTTCGCCAGCCATGCTTTAACCCGCCTTTAACATGGAGCCCAGCTGTGGGTCAAATGTTGAAGCGGTGGTGGACTTTGCCAAGACAATCAAGAAGGTCCACCAGGGGGTTTCCACAACCTTGGAGGCGGCTATGCAGGTATATAAGGAGAATGCTGATGGGAAGCGCCGTGTGGGTTTCGAATAAAAGGAAGGGGTCTCATGATGCATGATTCTCATAACATCCCTATCAAGCAGCCATGCAAGAAGCTAGGCCCTAAGAGGATTGGACCTTACCGCGTTGTTAGAAAGGTGGGCCATGCCTCATACCAGCTGGAGTTTCCCTCTTCATTTCAGATCTTCTTGGTGTTTCACGAGAGCAAACTGACGGTGTTCAAGGCCCCCACCAGAGACTCCTGAGGCCTATCTCGTGGATGGATAGCCAGAGTGGAGGTGGAAGAAATAGTTTCCTCCCGCCGCATTAAAAGAAGACTGGAGTACCTGGTATCCTGGAAGGGCTTTGACGCTGCAGAGAACAGTTGGGTTCCAGAACGCGACTGTGTGCATGCCCAAGATCTGATTGATGCCTTCCACCAGCGTTTTCCCCAGGCTGCCAGATCCCAACCTAAACTAACCGTCGCTGCCATGAAGTTGGCACCTGCCCACAAGAACTTTTCCCTGGCGCAAGCCCCTGGAGGGGGTTGAGCCTCATCGGGAGGAGAGGGTAATGTCATGTACACATGACATAATAGTGGGGACCAACCCCAAAGATAAGACTGGGCGCCTGGAGGCCCAAAAGGTGAAGCTACAGGCCCTCCCAGACCTGAAGCACACCCTAGACCAGCGCTGGGTAAGGGCAAGATATGCCCAGGTTGGACCTAGTGGGGTGCTGAGTGCCCAACCCCTGATGTCAGGCCAAGCATTAAAACGAGCTATCTACCAAATAAAGGCGGATGGTTTGGTTTGGTTAGTTGAGGAATGGGGATTCAAAACTCATTTCATCTACAAAATAACTCGCTCTGATCTAATCCAACTTCAGTCAATCACTCAAGTGAAGTCAGTTTTGATCTATTCCACTAACCCAGATGGCAGTATTGACCTACTGGTGAGTTGCTGCTTGGGCCCACTGTGGCATAACCCCATATTCCCCATCCGAGCTTAAATACATTTTCCCTGACCAACCTTCCTTGTTGGTCAACTTCCCAAATAAACCTTTACCCCGTTTACATTATTTTTAAAATTTTGATATTCTGATTGCTCCTGTGCACGAACCTCTTTGAGAAGGTCTCACGTTTCATTACCCTTGCCATTTCAAGTACCATGCAGCTCTCACCTCATGCACCATTTGTCCTCCCAGGATCCTCTCCAACCTGGGCCACAGAGCCCCGTTCTATATGTGCACCGCATTGTTCTTATAGGGTTTTATATTATAAAATTCGCTATTGTATGCCTAAGTGGTTATTGCTTTAGCAACCTCTGCTGGTCTCTAATCACATGGGCACTAATGGCTAGTTCCCTGGTGTTGGCCTGGTGCGCCGCGCACTGCCACTCCAGGAATGTGAGAGTTATAGACACTCTCCTTACAGCCATCATGAGAGTCTATTAAAGAACAAGGACTGATTAAGTCTTTTATATTAAGCTCTCAAGCCTAAAGTTCATCATCAGTTTCCTGTTTGGCAGCTATATAAGCTAAATTAGCTTTTAAGAACTATTGGTGTCAATAATACAAGGGAGTGACCACAAAAAAGATGTAGTTAAAGGTTTATATATTTAAAAGAACTTCTATTATTAAAAATCTAAGTAAGGATAAAAAGATTTTTAATGGTACAATATAATCTGAAAATCTTATTATATTTTGACTAAGAAGTCAATTTACCAAGGTATTTTCTAAAGAAGTACATTCAATTAACTGAACTAGACAAATTTAGTTAAGCTTAGAAGTAAAAAACCGAATTGCTTCAATTAGGTATGTAAAAACTTTTGCAGGATATATTATATTCTGACATGGCAAAAAGCTCTGAAAATAATTGGGAATCTGAGTTGTAAAAAGATATGCGCTGACTTAAACAAAATTTATATGTTTAAAGTCCAATTTTAAAAGCTAATAGGGATATCTGAGGTGTTGACAATTTGAGTAATTGCTTTGGTGGCATCAATTGCTACATAAAAGTTAATCATTTTTATTTATTTAATTAAGGCAAGCTGAACAGTGGGATGGACAATACCGAAATTGAAACTCCAAAACTAAACCAACCAAAAACATGAATTGACTGCCCTTATCAAGCAGCGAGACACAAGAGGAAATGATAAAATTACCTACCAGGTGGCACAGCGGCGAGCCACTTATCCCATCATGGCGGAGGGGGAGGGTGGATCAGGTTGATCATCTTCAGGCTCAGCATTGTAAAGGCGGATCAATGCTGAGAGCAAGGGGGTTGGGCATCCATGGGATGAGGGTCAAGGTGGAGTAGATAGTTGTTGAGATTGACAATTTGGGCCTGGATCAAAGCCTCTATGAGTTTAGCAACATGGTGTTCAGCCTAAATGCGGGCGCTGGGAAGTTTTTCTAATTTTTCAATATTGGCTCTTGTGGTGCGTGTGGATGGTGAAAAATCTGCCTGTTCAGTGACATGCTTGACAGCAGTGGTAGCAGTTTCATAGAGACGTTGGATTTCCTTTTGCAGTAGGAGAAAAATCAGAGGGGAATAAGGGGGTGCAACCCCTTTTTAAATTCTGCAACAGATTGTGAACACAGTTTGTGAAAACGGGTGATTATTGGGTAAGGCCACCGTGACCTCAGCAAGCTGGTGGTCACTTTGGTAAAGTTTGGCATCAGATTTGGGGACATATCAGTTGGTCTGGTCGGGGCATCAAAGTTTGAATTCAGATAAGGTACTAGATCAATTGGTTAACCCGTTGGTGGGACAATATAACCAGATTTGGTCACTTCATCTAATAAGTTCCAGGGATTTTGATTGACTTGAGAAGATATAGTAGTAGGTGACTTTGGTTGGGTAGGTTTTGGGGCGGGAGATTTTCTGGATTGAACATTGATCCAAACCTGATACCAATTGGTTGACCTGGGTGTAAATTGGCTAACTTGGATTTGGCTGGCTTGGTATGGGTTGCTCAATTTTGTTGCTAATTCATTGAGCGCTCAACCTGAGGGGGGACAGCTGAAATCCCCACTAGAACGCTGTTGGTGTGACCTCATGGGTGGAGTTGGCCGTGTTTGCAGGGTTTGAATTGTATCGACATTTTTTTTGTGGTTCAACTCATGGAAAAGGGGACAGATTATGTGAACGTTGTCAGTGCGAGCCAAAAGGAAATGGTCAGGTGCAGAAGAAATATAGGCACACGGTGGTATGTTCTGGGCCATGTTCAGCTGGTGGGGGGTAATAGTGGCATTGCCCAAGATGCCGCAAGGCGTTCTGCACCACTTGGTACAATGAATTGGAGGATAGGGTTTTAGCTATAAGTGGACAGCCCTGACATCAACTCCTTAAAAAGTGTTTAAGGGGAAGGTGAGGGGAGGTTCGCAAAAGTCACCACCAGTGTGGTATATCTGGGAGTTGTGTTTGGGTGGTGGTAATGGGGATGTTTTTGTATATTAAGGGCGTAGCTGCTTGGCTGCGTCCTCTTTGGTGGGGAATACAATATCAAAATAGCTCTTGTAAGGGCGGAAGTTGATAAACCCTGCTGGTGCAAAGGTGGCTGTTGCCAGATCAATTATTGCTTTGTTGGCATACAGGAAGAGACATCTGCACTCAATGTGGAGGAAAAAGCAAATATTGGATTAAGGTAGGGATAGGGGTGGGGGCAGGTTGGGTGGACTCAAGCGAGGTGCAGTGCTAGGTCCCTTGGAGGACATAAGGCTGATGTATCTGGCGAACTGGATGAGCCAGTCTGCACGCATTTGCCTTCTGGGCAGTAAACGCTAGCGGGTGGAGCACCACTGCCCCATACTGGGGCAGCAGATGGTGGATCCAAGGACATAAATTTGAAAAATTGGTGTGGTGAAGCGGTGGTGGAAAATCGGCTTGTTTTTCTAAAATCTCTCAAAATTGATGTCAACCATGAAAGAATATCATATTAGATATATTTGGAGAAATATATAAAGATTATAGATAATAAAACTTTATTCATACGCTTAATCTTAAAGTAAAGACTAAATGCCACTAGGCCTTTGAAAAATTCAATGCATTTTTTTAGTCACTCTATTTTTAGATAAATTTTTTATCATTTGACATTTAAAAAATTTAGACAGTTGAGAACTTTCTAGATATTTCTTATCATGACTATCAGAATATAGCTCCATCATAATGATATCTAACTTTCTTAGATATGGGCATATAGCCCTTTTTTAATTAGCTCAAAATAGGTTTTCTGAATTTTAGAATCAAGGTTTTATATGATGTAATAATCTTTGGTGTTGTGTATTATTTAATAATAAACTTATATGTAAGAAGTAAAGAATTAATCTAGAAAGGATATTTACAACAATGTGGCCAAAGAGGAACCTTTAAAAACAAATACCTCTTTTTAAGATATGTTCTTAAGATATATAACTTCTTGAATTATGTTTATGAATTGTGCATCATCAAATGCTATCTTCGTGTAATTTCCTCTTAGGAAAGACAACCCACTTTGTAAATGATGTTTTACTAGGAGACTTTAGTGCTAAGAGTTATATGACTTAGCTTTGGTATAATTTGGAAAACCATTTTTAGCTTCTAATATAAATCTAATAAGTCTTTTTTTACTTTAAATAACATAAAGTACAGGATGGGCCCTAGAGCCCTTTTTAAATCATAACACAACTGCAATCTTATATAAGCAGCGTACCAACCTATAAGTTCTTATACTAGTGGGCTAACTTTCCTTCTTTGAGAAAACTTCATATTTTACTATAAAAACGCCACGGTTCAGTCCCTTTATTCTAAGCCATCTGACCTATAGTATCATCTTAAGACTTCATGTTTTCTTTGCCTTTGAAACAAATAAATAAGAAAAATGTTTTTGTTTAAATCTTTAAAAAGATTTTTCTTCCAGTATAAAATCCACTATCTTGAATCTAGAAGTCTGTAGTTGTTTCCAAAGGTTTACAAGAAAAGGTGTATATGTTAGTGGCGGAGCTAGAATGGTTTAAGGCCAGAATGTGAAAGAGTTGACTATATTGAGTCATATTTACTAATAAGTTGCTATATATGACAATGGATTAGTGTTTAAGATTTGGTTGTTGCGCTTAGTATGGCAATATATCTAGGGAAAAAAAGCTTAGGATCTTGATTATTGAATTGCAGGTTAAAGAAGTTACTAAAAAATAAAGATTAACTGTTTAAGATAATTATTTAGTATCATTCATAGATATGTCTCATTAAAAATTATGCAGCTTCATTGGAGGTAATCTTATAAGTGTGTTTAGAAAGCTCATTGTCAGAGTTTTTACACATTTGAACTAGTGAACCTAATTTGGACAAAGCTGAATCACAGGTTTATAACAATATGTCAGGGAAAGATCAGGGGTGGTGAACTAAGCCACCTCGCATGGCTATAATGTAATCTATAAAAACTAACTAAGTCAAAGAATGCACGCCCAATTTTTGACAAGGTTAGAGACCATGATCAACGGGATCACCGGCTCTCATCAATCATTATACTATTGCCTAACCTCTATAGATCAAAAGGTTATAAAATACAGGAGGTTATCTTTAATATAAATAATACCAGTATTGGCTCCCAATATATATTTATACTCAAATACTCTTGACAGGACTGAAGTCTATTTTAAAACTTTAAAATTGAAGAAAGTAAGAAAAATAGTACACTGAAAAACTAGTTGTAGCAGCCAGACAAAAGTGGTGATCCTGTCAGGGAGCATCAAATTTACTCTGTGAAAACGTCTATCACCATGAATATTTTAAGAGCATGTCTGTAACGCTCCAATTTCAGTAGTGGAGGGGGTGAGGGCCCACCCCCCTAATATGGAACCCTTCGCTGAATAAAGAGTAAAAACACCACCCAGAAGGACGGTGCACAGAATGGCCTAAGAAAGGACAGCACGCATTTTGTCAATTGGGACCTTTTGGAGTCGGCAAACAGAACTAAAAAGATACACATAAAATATTAAAACAAAAAGTTTTTAATAAGCCAGAAGACCAAAGGGGAAAGTTGGTCTTGCAGAAACATAATTAAACATTGTGAGGGTTATCAATTGGCAGAAGTGGTGCTAAGCCAGGAAAACCAATAGGCGCATGCTACCATTAGCCAGGGTCCTTTAGCTTGATATTGTCCCAACCCAATTTATATATTGTAGACTGACTTGTCCCAACTTAGCCATTTCTATAAATAGAAATGGGTTTCAAATCCCTTTTCCTTCAGTTACTGAATGAACCGTGTGAGTTAAGAATGTAACTGGTGTGTTTTAATACCCAGGATGTAATGTAGGCCAAGTATCAAGCACATCCCCAGGACCAACCTGGGAATATTTTTCCTGGGCACAGCGTTGGTCCAAGGTATGTCTCAATTCAGCTAGGCCTTGCAGCTTGACCTTTTTAGCTTCTAGTCCACCTTGTCTTAAAGTCTGTTCCTCAATTATGTCATGTAGCCATGACATTACCCTCTCATTCTTTTGGGGCTCCACCCTTCCTCCAGGGGCTTTCTCCAGGAAAAGCTCTTATGGGCAGGGGCCAGTTTCATAGCAGCGATGGTCTGCTTCAACTTATGCCCTACAGACATAGAGAAGCGCTTTTGGAAAACTTTGACTAGATCTTGTAAATGGGCGCAGTCATGCGCTGGCGCCCAACTATTCTCTGCTGCATCAAATATATCCAGGATACAAGGTAACCAGTCGTCATCTTACTTGGTGGGAGGCTACAATCTCCTCCACTTCACACTCTGGCGCCCCATCCATATGAAAAGCCTTAGGATTCTCTCTGGAGGGGGGCCCTCAAACAATATGGGCTTGCTTTCATGAAACACTGAAAAAATGTAAAACAATGTGGGGAGATCCAACTGATATTTGGCGTGGCCCACCTTTGACAACGCGGTATGGCCCAATCCTCTTTTGCACCAGCTTTTTGCATGGCTTCTTGATAGGTATGTTTTGAGCATCAAGCATCACAGGATCTCCTTCCTAGTATTTTGGACCTGCTCAGATCTTTTCCATCAGCGTTCTCCTTATACGCTTGCGTTGCCACCTCCAAATTTGTGGTAACTCCCTGGTGTACTTTCTTTATAGTCTTAGCAAAGTCCACCTCTTCTTTGACCTTGGATCCACAACTATGTCCATGTTGAAAGCAGGTTAAAACCCATGCTTGGCGAAAAATGGAGAACAACCAATAGACGCATTTTGAGTGTTGTTACAGCTAAACTGGACCATGGGGAAGTGGGAGACCTTATCTGAATGGTCCACTGCTGTGTACATCACAGGAACTGTTCCAAGCACCGGTTCACTTGTTCAGTCTGCTCATATGATTGGGGGTGATAGGCAGTTGAATGGCAGAGGCGAATAAGAAGTGTCTTACACAACTCTTCCCAAAGATGGAGGTAAACTGGGGACCACAATTGCTAATGATCTCCTGGGGCACCCCATGAAGGACAAACACAACAAATACAAAGAGCCTAGCCATCTCAGCCGAAGTTATTGTAATTTTACAAGAAACTAAGTGGGCGAACTTTGTAAAACGTTCCTTCACTACCTTTATGGCTACCTAGCCTTTAAAGAAGGTAACTTTAAAATAAAATCTACTTATAAGGAAGTCCAAGGCCCATCAGCCTTTTGAACTGACACCAACAACCCTGCATGGGGCTGGCAGTTTGGACTCATTTGGTTGCAGACCAGGCACTTTTTACAATACTTGGCAACTTTCATGGCTAATCCCTTCCAATAGTAAGTGCGGTGGATAAGCACAGATGTCTTTGACTTTCCATGGTGGCCAACAGTGATTTATCATGATCCAGGTAATTTCTAGGTGAAGAGGTCCAGCAGGAACCTAGAGGCGTCCCTGAAACCACACCATTTCGTCTGTGATGGTATCCCCTGGTAATTTCTTCTAGATTCAACTTACCATTGGTAAGGACATAGTATACTCTGCCAACAGAGGCTGTGAAAGGACTTCATTTCAGAAAATACCATATTCCTTCGCATTTTTCTAGAGCAAGCGTTGACACGTGGGTCATGGGGAGCGAAGTTGGGACACAATCTTAGCTCGGAGGAATCATCAAATTAGTGTGTGCCTCTACCTCCTTCAGATCTGAGCTAGAACAGGGTTTCAGCTCAAAGAATCCTCCAAAACATTTTCCTGCCCCTTTGTAAACACATAAGAGAACACAAATTGAGCCAGGGTCTCATGCAAGTGAGTTTGCTGTGGGGTCAGGACATGAGGTGCG
This sequence comes from Massospora cicadina, assembly GCA_022478985.1. Lineage (NCBI taxonomy): Eukaryota > Fungi > Entomophthoromycota > Entomophthoromycetes > Entomophthorales > Entomophthoraceae > Massospora > Massospora cicadina. Next base: position 59,681 of record JAKSZP010005285.1, on the reverse strand, counting down.
TAGTAGTACAACAAGGCACAGTGATCTGTATGAATGCAGAATGGTTGTGTTTATTCATGCAAGTGATGACTCCAATAAGTAAGCGCCTCCACCAAAGCCTATAACTCCTTGTCAAAAATGGAGTAGTTTAACTCAAGGCAGGGACATCTTCTGTGAAAGCTAAACTTCCAGATGCTTTATTCCGTCTTTGCCTAATTGTAATGAGGTAGCTGCAATGGAGAAGTTGGAGGCATCAGAAGCCGCAATAAACTCCTAATCAGGATTAACATGGTGAAGGACAGACGTAGACAGCAGGGTGCACTTTACCGAATGGAAGGCATTTTATAGAACTGGGGACCACTGGAACACTTTTGCCTTACTCGCATTATACAAGAACGCCTCAACCCTGTAAAGATTTGGCATTAATTTCTTTAGGAACGTACACATCCTTAAAAAGCTCTCCAATTCCTTGGCTAAAGTTGGGATGGGCACTGCAAATCTCCTTCTCCTTGTCTGGATTATCAAGTGACCTTGATCAAACACAACGTTGCCCAGGAAGGTGACCTGGGACTTAAAGAACTCACACTTACTGATTTTTAGCGTAAGGTTGGCTGCCCTTAAACTCTCCACAACTTGCCGCAGGTGTATTGCATGAGGCTCATGATTGGGGGGAAAACACCAGAATATCATCCATGTAGGCCACCGCGCTCATACCCATCAGGTCCTCAAAGCCGCATCTATATGACGTTGGAAGATAGCAGGTGCATTTTTAAGCCAAAAGCATAACTTAGAAAGAAATACATCCTTTTTTGGTTTGGAATGCAGTGAGCCAACCTGGCCTTTCTTGATCTGCATCTGATTGAAAGCGTTCAAGCCTGTTTGGAGAAGATTCTGGCTTTTCTACTTAGCAAGCGACATGAGAGTCTAATGTAATTGGATATAAATCTGGTACTGTAAAGTTATTTAGTTTTCCATAATTGACACATAGGCGTAGAGTACTATCAGCCTTATCCACAAAGAGAAGTGAGGAGCATACCAGAGCGGTAAGCAAAAAGTATTGCGCCTTTAGATAATTGCTATTTATGCCAAAACATCCAACGCTGCTTACTCATAACATTCAAGGAGTAAATTGGAGAGGATATATGCACCAGATCAGCGGTGCGTTTTATCTTGCAATCAAACTTTAAAAATAAGCTAATATTACATTAGCTGAAGCCACATCAAAAGAAGATTCTCGACCCTCCAAAAAGGAAAGTAAGGAACCTCCAAAGTGGGCTTCAGCTGTGGAGTTAGAATGAGTGTGTTAACATTGGGCCAGTGGGGCAAGTTTCCCTGAAAGTTCGCTTCTGACATGGGGATAACTAATTCATGGTCCTTCTTCAAAATTAATGATATGGTATTGTCTTTAAAGTTTGTTCTGACGTCAAACTTTCGCCACCACTCCACTCCAAAAATGATGTTGTACGAGAGGTTTTTGATTGCTTGAAAGTGGTCAGCCAAATGAGATTTGCCAACTTCATAATCTACTAACCTGGAACCTTTAGTGTGGGGTTACCTCGGCAAGCCCCTCCCTAACCATACCACCAGGCTAGTAACTCAACTCAAGGTAGTCAACCAGGTCTTGAACAATAAAATTATAAGAGGCTCCTGTATCCACCAAAATAGTTGTTGTCAGAGAGTATATATAGCTCTTCAAATTTCAGCGTGGTGGTGCTCAGTGCACAGGAACAATGAAAGGGAACTAGTTGTCAGCGTTATAATAAAGATAGACCAGCAGAGGGTGCTTGAGATGAAGTGACATAAGGCGAGGGTGTTTAGCACAGTAGAAATAATAATAGATCGAGCAATTAACAAAACTTGGTTGTGCCCCAAAGGGTATTTCATAACTGAGTTTTGTACAGGGGTAAGGTGCACGGGTGACCAGGTTTGAGGAACCTGGTAGGCACAGCGATCTGCCAGAGGCCATAATATCTTTAAAGAAAATAAATTGGCTACCATGTCACAAGACCTCCTCAAAGAGGTCTGCGCACAGGTTCGCCCTAGTCAACATATAGTAAACCGTAAAAAGACTATGGGGTTTAATGGGGAAGATGACCAACAAGAGACGTTAGTCTTGAGCAAACATAATTAAGCTAACACAGGGAAATCATGGACTAGAGAAAGTGGTACTAAGCCTTGGTGCACCAATAGGCACACACTTCCATCTGACATATTAGATTAGATTTATTCGAGGTATGCTGACCAGGGGACAGACAGTACCGATCACAACACTCAAAACGGCAAAACAAACTACTAACCAGGTGGGAAGCATAAACTGCTTAACCCACCATGGCAGAGGGTGAGGAGGGGTTGGGGGTTGGTTTTCAGAAAGACCCACCTCGATCAAGGTGTGTTGGTTACAGTACCAGATCAGAGCAGAGAGCCAGGGCGTTGGGGCATCTGCATAGTGGGGGCTGAGGTCAGCGTAGTAGGAGTTTTCCACTTCTGCATCAAGATAATGATGGGAAAGTGTTTCAACAAAAGCTGCGAGGAGAACTTCAGCTTCTTTGCGGGCTTCAGGAAGTTGGGTGAAAAGGGGGATACTGTGGCGGGTGATTTTGGCTGAGGGGTTGAATGAAGCAAGCGTTGCGACATTCATAACAGCGATTTCAGCATCATCAAATAGTTTTGAGATGTCACTGCAGGGAGATTCAGGGAAGTCGGGGGGAAGAAGATGGTGGGCAGGCCATGCTGGAGCTGAGCCACTGACTAGGCCACCGCGGTGCGTAGTTTTGGGCAATGAGGAGAGGCCACCGCAGCTAAGGCGAGCTGGTGGTCACTTTGGAAGGGGGCTGTATTGGGTAGAGGAGCGAAATGGCGAGGGGTAGGGGTTTCATCGAAGTTGGGAAGGAAAAATTCTGCCTGACCATAATCGCCATGGCAGAGAGGTTGACCTTTATGCTTACTAATGAGGATATTACCTGATTCGTCAGTTTCAGCCAATAGATCCCATGGATTTTGGTTTACTGGAATAGTGGCATTTAACTTTGAGTGGGTAGGATTGGGCGAATGGGCAGCTGCTTGGGTGTGAATGTTGGTCCAAGCATTGCTCTGATTGGCTGGCTTAGATTTAGGTGGGAGAGTGAGGATGGAGGTTTTGGGTGGGGCTGATTTTCCATGTGGGCCCACTGAACGAGATTGGAGGGTGGGAGGGGGCAGCAAAGTGCCCCATACTGAACCTCCAGAGGGGGCTCAGAAGTTGCATCAGCGGATTTGGCCTTAGGGCACGCTCTTTTTGCATGGTCGATGCCAAAGCAGAGGGAACAAATCTGCCTACCATTATCGACCTGAGCCCAAAAGAAATGATCTGGCGCTGCAGCCACACTAGCGCGGGGTGGGATTTGTTGGGCTATGGTAGGGTGGTGTGGTATGATGGTGGCTGTTGCATGAGGAGCAGCAAGGCGTTCTGCACCAGATGGAATGGCAAAGATGAGGTTGGGCTGAGTGCCATAAGCCATGAGCCCCGCGACCAACTGGTCATACAAAACCTGGGATGGAAGGTGGGATGGGAGATTTGCAAAGGATACCACTAGCGTGGTGTCTGAAGGGAGGCGAGTACGGGTTGTGGGAATGGGAGTTTTTTTAAAAATTAGAGGAGTTTGTGCTGCCGGTTCAGCATCCTCCTCAGATTGGAACCCAACGTCAAAGTAGCCCTTAAAAGGGCGGAAGTCTATAAAGCCAGCTGGCGCAAAGGCTGTAGTGGCTAGGTCAATAATTGCCTTATTGGCATATGGGAACAAACGCCCATAGTCCACTCTGAGGCAATAGCGGATAGCAGAGCGAGGGAGGGCGAGAGGATGGGGGCGAGAAGGGTGGACGCGCGCCAGGTGGAGCGCTAAGTCCCGTGGGGGGACAAAACGGTTGGAAGCAGTGGGCGGGCTGTTTGAACCCGTCCAAACGCGCTTGCCTGCAGGGCGGAAAACGCTAGGTGGGGGTGCACTGCTACCCCACACTGGGGTGGCAGGCGGCAGAGCCAAGGACATCAAAGAATAGGTTTTTGGGCAGATGGCTGTAGATAAATAAACTTAAATTTAAAATCGCTCAAAAGTGACTTTGAGCGCCTTTATGCAAAGTTTATTTCCATCTGACATATTAGCATACTTCAAAACTGACCTTACTCAAGTGATCTTTAAAGTTGAACCCAACCTGAGCTCACAATTTCATAAATAGAATGGGTTTCAAACCCCTGTTCACTGATTAAAAGGATCAAGCCATCTTTGTTTATTAAAAAACTCATTCATCTTAGCACAAGAGCCAAAACAAGGGGCTGAGCATTAGGCACCTCAATTGTACCGACCTGGGAATACCTAGCCTAAACCAGCGTTGATCCAAGGTGTGCCTAAGGTCAGGAAAAGTCCTGAAATTTGACCCTCTGGACCTCCTTCCTCCCAGCCTGTCCTTGCTGTTGGTGCCCTCAATAAGGTCATGTAAACAAAACAGTTGTGCTAATTTTCCCTAAATAGGATGAAAGGGTAGAAGTCAACAAAAGGATACAGAATGGTCTTTATTAAAGCAAATAAGTCCAACACTGCACCATAAAAATCTTCATCAGGCATAAGCATGTCACCAGGATTGAGTTTGAGTCAAAAATGAGAGGAATAATTAGCAGCTCTCACTACTGAGGCCATATATCCCACCATACTTCAGCAGTTGCATAAACGTTTTTATATTTAAAAAGGAAGCACCTGTTCTATACCTGTGTTCTTCAGATCATGTAAGGTCGTTAGGCGCGAGTTCTCAGATTTAATTTTATGTACATAAATAGGGTCCTCGTCAGAGCTGCAAGAGATGAAAATTGGCTTGTTTTTTTGTATATATTTTCCGCTAAAACGCTTTTTTTGGCGTTATCAACCCCATACCCACTCCATAGATCAGATATTCATCGTTACCTATGGCCATCACCACCAAGCCCTTTGACGATGCACCAGCCTGTGCCATGGAACGCGGTACACAAAAACCCCCATTTTTCTTTATTTAAACAATATAAGAAAATTGGGCTAAACTCGCCTGGACTCTTAAATTCCATTAAAATGGTAGGGAATTACAGGGGAACTATGTCCCGTTCAAGGTAACCCCCTAGTTGAAAGTGCTGTTTTTATAAAAATGGCCGCAGGTGACATCATTGTGGTGCAATCAACTGAAGCATATAACACAACTTTGGGGCTAGACCCCTGCTTTCTGCAAAATATGGTGTATCTCAAAGTATTAGAAGGATAAGACTCTTCCCCTTTAAGAGGCGCGCGCAAGTTTTTGGGGCCAGTATTTATAGGTGCTGGCCCAGGTGAAACAATGACGGCCAAAATACCTGGCCATTTCCAGGTTGGGATAGGGAAATTATCCCAAAAAGCTTCAATCAGATGACCAAAGTATTTAGGTGAAGCTTAACAATTGAGTGTCTATCGCAAGGTCACCCAAAGCATAATGGAAAAACTTTTTTGGGAAATGACAGACACAGGTAAGACCAAGGCACAGGGAGATTCATAAAATTAAGGATACACAAAACGCCTAACACCGCGGTGCACAAGAGGCCCATGGTAAAGTTCAAAAAGCAGTGGCACAAGGCTGCCCTGGCCCTAAGGGTTGCTTTAAACTCTCCATACCCTTGGACATCAACATCACAGCTTTATAAATGTAAACCGCCAATGCAGGTGCCCTGGGTAGAAGTTGAAGAAGCCACTCAACCCCTGGAGGAGGGGAGTCAGGACTGATCTTTTTATAATGGAATATAGTGGTAGTAAATATGAAAGCCCGAGCATATGCGCTTCAAACTGTCCATTTCTATCATGTACTCTCTAAAAGGGCAGAAGTTGCACCACAAGAAGCAAAAAATGAAACGCCCCTCTGGCACACCATCAACAAGAATGATATCACTGTGGACAAAAACGTCCCAACCACGGTGCACAGCCAAAGCTCTCAAGTATCTCTATGAAGATTTTTCACTCAGAATATATATTGGCGAGATCAAAATTATGGTTAGCCAACTAATGTCAAGAGCGTGTCTGTAACGCTCCAGTTCCAATAGCGGAGGGGGTGAGGGCCTACCCCTGATATGGAAACCTTCGCTGAATAAATGGTAAACAAAACACCACTCAGAAGGATGGTGGACAGATTGTGGTTAAGCAAGGACAGCGCGCATTTGGTCAATTGTGATCTCTTGGAGTCGGCAAACAGAACTAAAAAAATACACACAAAGTACTAAAACTATCAGGTTTTTAATAAGCCAGATGACCAACGGGTAAAGTTGGTCTTGTAGAAACATAAATTAAACACTGGGGGGAGAGTTGTCTCTTGGCAGAAGTGGTGCTAAGCCAGGAAAACCAATAGGCGCATGCCACCATTGGCCATGGTCCTGTAACTTAATATTGTCCCAACTCAGTTTATAGATTGCAGATTGACTTGTCCTAACTTAGCCATTTTTTAAACAAAAATGGGTTTCAAATCCCTGTTCCTTCAGTAAACCATTAGGAGTCGTCTGAATTGAAAATGTAACTGATGCATTTTAACTCCTGGGCTGTAACGCCGGGCCAAGCATCACGCACATCCCCAAAACCAACTTGTGCATAATTATCCAGTACCCAGCGTTAGTCCAGGGTATGTTTCATGTCAGTGAAGCCTTGCAGCTTTACCTTTTTGGCCTCCTGACAATCAACCTTGTTCTTGCAGTCTGTCCCCTCGATTATGTCGTTTAGCTATGACAGAATAACCATTCTAGCTAAGAGTCTTTCTCAATATTGCAAAATAGTCATATAAGCAATGGTAGCTAAACTTTAGCTTATGCTTGTGTCCCATTAAACAGAAGAGATACAGTTCAGGCTTAAAAAATCCTTGTCCTGTTGTAAACCAAGAGGATTAATAGCTCCAGAATAAAATTTGAATACCATTGTTGTACATCTCATTGAAGGGATATTCCAGCTTAGGATAATTAAATTAGTCTAGGGAATCAACGATGCCCTCTGTAATGAGAGACATATAAATTTCCTGGTTGTCCGCTTCAGAAATAGATCAGAAATAGAAATTTTTTCTTAGGGCATTTAAATATCCCTCAGTATTACAACATAAAACTAGTGGTTATGCATATCAAAGGATGATGAGTTACTAGGGGTCCGCTGTAAGCCCTTATGTCATGATTCAAGTTGATAAAAAAGTCAAAATCCTTTATCCTAGATTAGAACTTGATAAGCTGACTTTTAAACCATTACAAACAAAACTGTTCCATGAAGGAAGTAACAAAGCTTTGATTTGGAAGCATCATGCGCACAAAATTCAGTGAAGATGTTTTATGAAATTTCACCTCCACTTCTAAACCTCAAGAGGCACAGCCCCCACCAAAGCAGCCATGAGGACAATGCAGAACAATGAGGACATTGACCAGGCGGTCGATCTGGAAGACTGTGAAAGATCCTGATTGTAAATTGCCATGGAGGTCCCCCATGCACCACGTCCCCACACATCCTATAATTAGTGATACTTTTTAACTCAACAAAATAGTCTATTTCGCCCCATGTTTTCATCCTCAGACCTCTACGTTAATTTTTATCTTCTAGCAAATTTTTTGAAATTCAGCTACAGTCAAGAGAGCTTTTATACTGAGACCTTATACAATAGTTATTGACTTTTATAAGCTTTCGTCACCCTTTGTTTAGGAGAAAAGAGGCAACATTAGATATTCGCCAACTTAATAAAATGTGACAGCTACTTTCTTATTTGGTTTATAGCATCTACACGTTGATAAAAGCGTAATTACTACTTAAATAAACAATGTAATCAATTTTTCCCAATACCAATTACAACAAGATGATTTTAGAACTGAGAGCCAATTTCTTAAGATCAAATCTACCTTGAATAGACGCCTTATGAAGTACAAAGAACCTTCTAATAAATTGCTCAATCAACTGAAAGGATGATAAAGACTCATAGGTACCCCAGAATAGATGGCTTTAAGACTCTTAGGCCCTCCAGGAGCTTTTCAGAACCAAAAAACTCTGGGGCTCCTAGACTACAAGTACCCTCTAGTATATATATTATCATAGACCGCTGAAACCACTTAGGATTCCTGGTCAACATGGAACCTCTGGCTTTATAGGGCCTTTCTGTAATACCGGTTCTACTTTGGATCCTAGGAATGGGTCTCATACAAATTAACGTCTGTACTACAGAAAGTCATAAAACAATTAGATCAAATAGTTCATAACGTTCATAAGGGGTATGGAATGAATAAGTAAGGAAACCCCCTCTAACCATATTCTGCGCTTGAGGCCTTAGATAAGAGACTTTTCTATTTAAGGGAGTTCTTTCTCAGCCTCAGATCTTGGCTGCCTATAGTACAAGAGAAACAATGCCTGCTACATGCCAGGATTTAAGAATTGAAAGCCTAACTTACCATAAAAGTATTATCTACTAAGGTATCAGAACGCTTTGCTGCCTTACTAGAATAGGTTAGTCCATATAACAGCAATTCAAAAAACTTTAGTCCATTTTTAACCAGAATTAAGCCCAATAAAAGCAGGTACAGGATAGCGCTTTGCCATTAATGTGTTGTCCATGCTCACGACTTCCCCAGCCATCTCACTATTCAATCCCAACTTTATATAAAGATATACTCCAAGTGATAGAACTATTGCGTCCTTCCTTTACAGGTTTGAGAGTGCTATGGAGGAGGCAACCAATTTTCAGAAGGTTAAGCACTTTTTTCAACTTTTCTCAGCCATAAAAAAATTTGGTGCCCCACATTATGACTTTCAAAATCAATTAAACTTTTCAAGCGCTCATATATAAGAGGTCAGTTTTAAGCATAATTTACTTAATTTAGAAGAAGGAATTTATGGCTATCCAATTCTAAAAAGGCGAAACACTTGTTGTTTTTAATGAAAACTTTTATTTAGCATCTCGAACCCTAATAGTCTGGAAGAAGATCTGCCTTAAGGATGCCATCAGGCTGATTGTCTGACCTGGCTATAAAGCCTAATAATTAACTCTATCTCAAGGGCCATCTTCAGAATTTCACTAGCTTGTTAGACATAGAGGATGCCTCCATATAAGTTCCTATTAGTTTATTATGAACCTCATATACATGCGCTGTGAAAGAACTAAAGAGTAAAGAAGAAAATCCAACGTTGCACTTGATGTCAAGGATGATCTATACTATTAAAGTTTGTTACAAGCGCCATGCAGAAGAGGAGTAAAAAGACATGTTAACATGGAGCATATATAGCTTTAACTTAAATAGCTCCCTGAGGCTCATTAAACTAAGCATAATCTTGATAATCTGTTCCCAGTTTTACCTTATAAACATAGAGAGTGATGCTTAAAAACAAATATAATCATAGATTCTTGTACTATTGTCCTACTTTCTGAATCAAAAGTTATGTTTTCCCTTATGTCTTTATCATAATTAGTGATACTGCATTACCAAGGAAGATGTCTGTTCTTAGAAGGTTAAGACCATGGCTACTGTGGATACAGAATATATAGGCAATGTGTTATAAAATTTCTGATTAATATGAACAAAATCACCCTGATTCACAATAATTCACAGAATACGCTGCATCAGGATCCTATAATTCCCATTATATCAGAGCATATTTATATCTGCTTATTTATATAAAACTAATTTACCCCTACAGAACTGGAGATAAATCTACAATCATAGTTATAATTTTGTTAAAAAACAGTCAATTTCAAACCAAAAATGTGATGTTTTCAATTATCTCAGCAGTTTTTATCAATGTTGTGGCATCATATACCCATATCTAGAAAAAATATAGTAGGCTTCGTGGAGAGTTTATAAATCAGGGATAATTGTTAGAAGTTTTTTAAAACAATTGATTAGTCATAGTGCCAGTATTACTCTCAAAAGTGAAATCAATCCATGGGAGTGCCAATGCTGGCAAGTGAATGTCCCTTATGCCTAACATTGGTTTAAAACCTAACAAATTCTAGTCCTAGTGGACACCTAGATTAAGGCTGAAATACTTCTAGGGAACTTCCTTAAAATTTAAAAGTTAATAACCCTTCCCTTAAGGAGGTGCAGACCCTCAAGGATTAAAAGATCTGGTACTTGGGCTTGATTGATGTGCTTTTTGAAAACCAGACAACTAAGAGCCATTTTTTATAGGACTCTAATAGCTATCTATGGGTATTACCCAGCATAGATTTGGTAGCCATTTGAGATTCAAGTCCCTCAAAATTCTTTTGTGCAAGAGATGCCACGAGAGTTAGACACTTTAATAACTCAAGGTTAAGAAATTTTAATATCAGAGAAACATGAAATCGTAAAAAACTATCAATATAAAAAGTATTTTTTATTTGTGGCGCCCTATGATTTTAGTCAAATGATATACTTTGTAATAAGTTAAATCTGTTAAGGCATTGCGTATTATAGTGAGAACACATTGGAAATTAAAAGTGGAAGAGGAGAAAATTACAGTTGATCTAAACACTTTCTAGATACTGGCCAATATAGCTATCCCAAGTCCCGTGAGGATTGTGCTTTTCTAGTCTGAAAAAAGACAAAAATAAAATAGTTATCAAATACTAAAGGTGAAACTACATCATTAGAAGATATTAAGTTACCCATTAACTAAATATAGATGATCTCAAGTAAGTGGCTATATCACAGTACCTTTTGGCCATAAATATGGCCAGTGTTTATTACACACTGAACTATCTTTAGATATTGGGCTAATTGTGTACTGATTAAAAAGTGAATTCTGTTTACATTTGCCGTATGTTTTATGGCCTCTTTAATGCCCATCATTTTTCTAACAAACCATGAACGTCCTGTTATGAGATCTGAAGCATTATTGTCCTGATTTACCAGGAAAATAGTACTGTATCGCACTGAGCCTTTGTAGACCATTTAGCTCTCAAGTACTATTTAGAGGGGTAAGAAAGGCGTCATTAAGTTTTAAACCCTCAAATTGTCACTTCTTTCCATGGCCAAACTAGCTTTTTTGAGACATCAAGTAATTTATGAATGAATGTGTTTGATGGTAGATAAAGTTGAAGCTATATGGAAAAATGGATGCTCAAAGGGGCCTAAAAGACATCAAGGTCTTTAGAACTCGGGCCAAGAACGCCTTCTCATGCCTCACTTTGCTAAATTATCATAAACCTTAATCTTATTACTCCAGAAGAACATACCTTTTCATTAGGATACTTTTCACCAGAAGTAATTCAATGCCCATAAAATCTCTCTTATAACTCAACATGGCTAAATAACTAATAATCTGACCAACCTTTCTTAAATTACAAAATCAAGTGATGTCGCAGTAAAGAAAGTATTTGTTCAGTATGACAAAAATCAAGCCTTAAATCTAATTATACTTTAGTAAGACGCTCATAAAGCGAAAAAGGAATTATATCATTACAAAAAACATGTATCTTGCAGAAATATAGACCATAAAAGAATTCCGTTCATACCTTTAAGGTACTCATTTTTTCATCGTGAATAACAATGTTTATTCAACATGTTGAGGCATATTGAAATAACATGTTAGTAGGTCAGCAAGGTGGGCTTAAGGTTACAAAAATCCGAGTTTAATATCATCCATAGGCTGAGTGAAGATCTTCAGTGTGGTGAGGGTTTATCTTAGATGCCCATCGTGTCACTGACTGTGGCATAAATGGACAAATTGTATGATCTGGGGGTCACTATAAGCTGTTTTTTTGGAGACACTGGAAGTGCAAATGAGTTTATAAAAGGCCATTTTTATTAAAATTTAGAAGAGAGTATTATAACATAGTGGAATATGATAGATATTTTACATTTGACCCTCTGTCAAAACCAATATTTTTTAAAGACATGCGCAGGTGAGTATGGGGCCATAAAAATGACTCATCACTGGCTGAGCGCCCAGTACTATTGGGAAGGGATGCTTGAAAAATCCATAATGTGATAGAGCCTAACTCACTTACAAATCTTAGGGATGAACAAATCCCAAAAACTCAATACCATATTGTGCCATAAGGAGCCTTTGATGAAATGAGTATCAACGTGGTGGTATTATGCTGGAAGGGGCTATGGTCATTAGTATGTTATTCTAGCAATTATCAACTTTTAAAAAGGGACAAGGTGATTTGGTCATATAAGCAACCGCACAGACAGTGTACCTACAATACATTATTACATAATTACTCAACATTAAAGTCCATAATTCCTCCTTTTTTTTAGTACTAGATGGTCCGTCCCTAATTCCTCCTCATTGTTAAATAACTGAACTTTACATCATAGGTGGCGTGAGAATTAGACACCCTTTATAGCACCTCAAAGGTTTTTGCAATCCCTATGACTTATACACAAATGGGAAAGTCAAAAGCGCTAATGGTACCTTAACTTCAATCATGCAGAAAATGGCGGCATCAAACCTGATGAGATGAATTTTTTACCTTCTTGGCAAACTATTTGCATCAATATCTGTCTATCATTGAGTAATGAGAATATCCCTTAAGGCAATATAGGGAAGAGAACTGACTTACCCACTAGTGTGTAGCCTTTTTTGAGTGCGACTATACCACTGATGGAAGAGTTGATGATTCAAGCCATTGTTAATATCATCTGTTTATAGGCATTATGCATGATGTCTGTTTCTAGTATTACTGGCCTCAAGACCAGACAAATGTATTAGCGTTGCCCTGTATTACTGAAATCTGATTTGTGGAATTGGTGCTTTTCTTTTTCACCCAGTGAGAATAGATATAATTTAAACACCAATTGATTAGGGTCATATGAGAAAATTCTTAGGACAAGCATAAAATAGCCTATATCCCATGTTAGAATGGGAATTGCGGTGAACTAAAACATTTACATTTTTAAGGCCTATACCCCTTATGACAGGAGCTGGAGGGTAGTTGTTAGAGTTTATAATCCAACAAACAAGCCAAACCCATGTTATACATAACAGAATTACATATCTCTACCAAGTCATCAAGGATAGTCCCAGGGGTGGTGGAAAAATAAACCCTTACTGAGATAGAGGGTGATCGCACAAAGGAAATCTTACTTAAGTCAAAAACTATTCTGACCTCATGACGATGTGAGATACTGAAATACATGATTTTCAACTCACCTTGTATTATTGTGCTCTTGTCTGAACTATTTAAATTTAAATTTATTGTGGGGAAGGCCGACCATGGGACGGACACTTCCGAATATGACTCAGACGAGACAAAACTCAGTACCAGGTGAGGCACCCCAGAGAAGCGATGCTATCTCTTGTTGCCAGCGGGAACGCCACTTATGGGAAGGAGGAGGGAACGTGTGTAGGGGGCGTAGCCACTATTGAGCACGTGTGGAGGAAGGGGTCTGATTTGATGAACCAGACTGGGAACCAGGAGGAGACCAGCTGCCGGCGACGTGGTGGGAGATATCCAAACATCCACGCTTGAAAGTGATCCACCAAATGAGACCGGAATCTGTGGACAGCTTCAGGGAGGGTGGGGATGGATCCGGCGATGGCATCCAAGACAATCGTGTGGATAGTCCACATGGCTATTGCAACCACCAGAGCACGAAGGGAGGGTGGGAGGGGGAGGCCATTGATGAAGCAAACATATCTCTTGACAGACTGAAGGGATGTGTTTGATCCTGGCCTAGCAGACGTTGGACTTCGCGCCATATTACTTTAGAGGTGGGGCACTTCTCCAGGCGGTGAAACAGCGTTCCATACTGGCCACACACGACACAGGATGAGTGTAAAGCATTAGAGCGCTCAGCTGTATGATACACCCGCCTCAGGCAGCGCCACACATGGGAATGGACTTGAGGCTGCAACAGAGGATGGTGTGCATATTTCCAGATAGTCTTTTGGGTCTCAGTGGAATAAGGGATGTCCATCATGTCCAGGTAGTCCACCCTGGATAGGACATGGGGTCGAATGGGGATCACGCCATCATGGATGGGTAGCCCCTGTACCTCTTGTGTGAACTGAGGAGAGGGGCGGCCTCTTTGGGTTGTATGTCCACTAATACGAATTCTCCACTCTGCGCTTCGCATGGAGAGTAGGATTCGTTTGTAGTGGGTTTTGGTCCCGTGAGGACCTGTGGCTGATGTGTGTGATGCGAGGTATTTCATCAGGGAGTGGGGGTTTGATGGATTGTTGAGGCCCAAGGCTCGGGAGAAGTTGGAGCAGGCCGCGCGGGACCAGTGTTGGGATGGGAGTGTAGGAGCAGTGACGGCCGCAATCCAGGTGCCTAGTATCTTGGCGGCATGGGCTTTGAAGTCAAGTAGGCCCATGCCACCATGATGATGAGGGCCAAACATGGCCTCTAGCCGTACTGGTGGAGGGCGGCCTGACCAAAGCCAACCTTGTAGCAAAGCATACAGGGATTTGAAGAAGCTTGGGGAGAAGGGGATGGCGTGGGCTCCAAACCAGACTTTGGATAGGAGCATAGAATTGGCAAGAACAACCCTGCCAGTGAGGGTAGTAGGGTGGGCTCTGAGAGAGGCGATTCGCTTTGTCACGTTGTCCAGTATATGGCCCTCCATTACTGCTGACGCGTATCCTCCTGCCTCCAACCACACGCCCAGATGGCGTACCGGTCCTATGGTAGGTCGCGGCACAAAGGGGAGCACCAGTGGAGCGGTGTGTTTTGAGTGAGTAAGGCGTGGACTTGGGCGAGCAGCTGGGCTGGGTTGGGAACTACTTGCTGGGGCCCAGCAGTTCTGAAACCGACCAAGGAGGATGATTTCGGTTTTGGAGGCGTTCAGTGCCGCGTTGCTTACCCGGGAATATTCCTGGATGAGGGCTTCAAGCGCGCGTGCATCTTTATTATTAGACACCCCCACCACGCAATCATCTGCAAATGCCATCATCTTGACTGGGTTTTGGCCTGGCACATGGACCCCAGTGAGTTGGGCATTCACATTTCGCAGTAGTGGGTCAAGGCTGAAGTTGTATAAGAGTGGGCTCAGGGGTCCCCTTGTCGCAGGCCCCTTTGAGGATGGACTACATCCTTTAGGAAACCTGGGCCGCGCACAGCCATTGTTGCAGATTCTGTGAGCAGCATCACCCAGTTAATGAAGCAGGGAGGTAGGCGGAATTGTTGGAGGCAGGCCCTAAGGTATTCCCAGTTTACTCTATCATAGGCCTTTTGTTGGTCCAAGAATACAAGTGCCCCAGAGGCTGTGGACTGACACACATTAGCCACAGAGTGCACGTTATCCCAAATTGACCTTCTGGGGATGAAACTGAATTGTTCTGGAGAGATGGTGGCAGATGCTACAGTCCCTAAACGGTTAGCCATGATTTTTGTTAAAATTTTGGTGTCTGTGTTTGTTAGAGAAATGGGGCGCCAGTTGGCTAAGTCTAGCCTATCCCCTTTCTTGAAGAGTGTGACTGTAAAAGCCTCATGTCCTCCTGGTAGGAGGCGCGTTTCCAACAGGCTTTGGTTGAGTGAGGCTAGCAGCAATGGGGATATGTATTTAAAATATTTTTTGTAGAACTCATATGGAATGCCATCTGGGCCTGGGCATTTTCAGTTTGGCGCACCATGAATGGTAGTCCATAATTCGTTTGGAGTAATTAAATTCATTATTTCTGGGTATCGGAAAACAGTGCGGATATTAGCTCTGTTGAGAAATTCCGCCATTTCAGCCAGCTGAATTGGTTTGGCTCGGTATAACTTGGAGTAATATCTTTGCATTTTGATTGCCACTTCGGCCAGTGTGCCCATGATAGAATTATCCAATCTTCGCACCTGTGTGCAGGCCATGCTCTGGCGTGGTGCAAAATTTTTTTGAAGAAGTATGCGGTGCACTTGTCGCCTTTGGTGATGCGTGTGGCCCTGTATTGGACACAAACCCGATGTTTGTGTTGCCTTTCAAGTGCATTGAGGTGTGCTGCTGCCTCCGCCCACTTCTGGCCCCATGCAGGGCTATATCCTGAGGCTGGAATGTTGGACTCCAAGTGGGCCAATTCTGCCAGCGCGCACGATATAACCGCCGATGTGGCTCATGAGTGTCTGGATGAGAGATGGCAATAGTGGCGGATGGTGTCTTTTTTGAAAGTTGCCCATGTGGAAATGGGGTCCGCGCAAAACGGTGCAACAAACGATTTTGCCAAAGTTGCCTCTTCCACCCACATGGAAAATCCTGGTGACGCAAGCTCTGGGGGGCGGATTTTGCACCAATGTGGGGCCTTTGCAACTGTGACGGGTAAGTGGTATGTTATTGAGACCAGTCAGTGGTCGGAGAATTCCATTTTCATTGTTTTGAAGTGGGAGATGTGGGGTTGGAATTTCGCTGGCGCTAGAATAAGGTCAATGCGGGTCATGGACCTTAATTGGCCGTTGTGGATGTGGGGACGTGTCATGTTTTCAAGCAGTGGGGCATGTCGCGGCAGTGCATCCATTAACCCAAGGGTGGCTTTTAGAACGCGTAGTTCTATGTGACCCTGTGGGGCGTGGGGTGAGGGCGGCCACCGGTCCGTTGGTGAGGTTAGCCAACAGTTCATGTCGCCAATTAGGAAAGAATTGGGGGGTAGCGGGAGGGATTTGACTGATGAGAAAAATTCCTGACGCTCTTGTGCACCGTTTGGGGCATAAATGTTGACAATTGTGTGTGCAACATCAGCCCAAGAGAAGGTGACAATGAGCACTTGGTCATTTAGGAATGTTTCTGAAGATGTAAATTTGAAAAAATTGTTTTTCTAAATTAGCACCCCACAGTGCTTCAACTAAAAGGATAGGGATGGTAGGAGCATTGTTTTCCAAGCATCCTCGGAACCTCGTGGACAGTGGGTTTCCTGGATGGCCAGGATATCCACGGGTAAATTATTTTGTAAAAAACTCAGTTTCCTAGCCTGGGACGGGGAGGCCTTGAGTCCGGTGATATTCAGCGTCCCTAGAGTGAAGGTTTCCCCCATTGCACCTTAGGTGTGAGGGGGGGTCCCCTGACCCACCAGCCTCTTCCAGGTCCCCACGGGCTTTCACAGCAGTGCGGGTATTAGCAGCAATGCTATCGGGGTTTTTGTTAATTTTTTGGAAAGAGTCGCGTTGGCTTTAGCCTTCGCTTTTTGTTTTCCTGACGTCAGATAATTTATTGCGGTGCGGATAAGTTCGGTGAACCGACGAGTGGAGCAAAAAAAAATTTTTTGGTTGGGATAGGTCCCAAGTCGGTTTCAACTGGGGCTTGGGTGCAGCGATTGGGTGAGATCAAATCTCCCATCAAACCTCAGATTGAGTGGCCTGTTCAGCTTGGGCCTCCCAATCTGATTGGGTGATGGATTCCTGAGTTGCTTCCGCCGTGAAGGTCTCCATGTCCTCCTGGCGTTGTGAGTGTGGGATGGTGGTGGTGACCTTGGCTGCTTCCTTGGCTGCAGTCCTATGGGCCTGCTTGGCCTTCTTCTGCTCCTGTGGGGAGATGGGCTTTACCAATAGGTAGCAGCCTTGTGCTCCCCACGGGAAAGCCTCTTTGGTGCTTGCAGTTGGTTCATAGTGCGCCTCTCCGCTGGCCATGGCCGCTGAGGGGTGCTCTTGGAATGTAACGCCCTCTTTAATGGGGCATGCATGTGCCTTATGGCTGAACGCATCACAGTGGGTGCAAATGGGGGCGCGCTGTCCACGGTAACCCGGAATAGGTGGGTGGTGTGCCCTGTGATGTCAATAAAGGTGGAGTATGGGATCTGGGTTAGGTCCTTCGCAATCTCCTCAGATGGGGTCAGAACTGCGATGGCTTTGCCGGTGCACAGGTGTGGCATCAGCATGAAACATTGCATTTTGAAAGATTGTATTTCGCTGTATATGGCGAGACCATCTTTCAGGTGTTGCTCCAAAATGTCATATTTTACCATAGTAGGCAAAAAGTCAAACGTGAGGAAAATTTGGTTCAATTTTGTCCATCTGGTGCATTTAGTTTCAATGACCTGTTGCCCTTCGGGGAGGTCGACCACTACACACACCGCTGCAGCCTCGTCTGCTGCTATTTTGCTTTCAAAACCTAGGTCCAGCCAACCACGTGACATGGAGTGAGGTGCAACATACACCGCGGTTGGGAAAATTTTGTGTATATCTTCACAAAATTTTTCCCATAGGGCCATTTTTTGGATGTCCAGATACATACGGACTCCAAATTCCACCGACAAAAGTGGCTGGGAATGTGGCATATTGATGTACTGGTTGCATCGTGCTTGCCACGCGAGTATCTCTAGGGAAATTGTGACCGCCAGTTTTTTTAGATTTTTTTCTATTCCGCCAGATTCTCCGGGGTGTTTTCAAATGTTAGAGGCTGCGGGCCTTCCGCCTGCTCCTCTTGCCTTGCTTGCCCAACTGCTACCAGACATGGGCGCAGAATAATCCCCTCTATGAGATTATCAAACTAGATATAGTCTTGAATTGAATGGGTTGCAAAAGTGTTTGCAACGAGAAATAAAAGTTTTAGCTTTCTTGTCTGAACTATTTATATTATAAATTATAATAGATAAAGGGTTCTTATTAACTTTTGAATTTAAGCTAATTAATTTATTGGTTCACCTTTATATATCTAATTACACTAGCCATAATTAAAAAAATAATATTATAAGTTCTGAAGAAAGTTGGCAAAAGCACACTCATCAACATCATGCAACATTTTAAACCTATTTGGACAAAGTTTTTGAGACTGTGTGATGATTTTAAAAGTATTCTTAATGCTAATTTTGAATCTGATTTTAGATTTTCTGTATCACATAATGTTTATACAATTTAACCTTGAAGTTTTAAAAAATCAAATTTTGTAAACAGTGAAAATTATTAATTGATTGTGATTTCACTTTTTATGTTTCATTCCTGCAAGAATTACAACACATGGCGGTGAAGTAGACAATGGTATAAACTTACTTATAAATGTTATAATTACATTTAACACACAACACATATATGACAATTTACTTCCTCTTCAATACTGAATTTACTGCTTCAAGATCTTTCTGATGTGAGTTATAACTTATCTTACGTGATTGCCTTCCTTCACCATTACCATCTGTTTTTTAGCATAAAACAGTAGTCGCCATCATGTTGCCATTCCACCTTCCTTGGTATATATCTTCCATGTCCTTGATATCCTGGTGGAAACGTTCACCTTGTTCTTCACTGATATCACCAAGTTTGCAGGAAAAAGTCAACATATGAGTGTAGGAAGTGAAGCTTTACAAACAGGTTACATCCTAATTTCATGAAATTCTGAAACTTTTTTAACCATGGTTTTACACTCTAGATGTTTGTGGTTACCCAAAAAGTTGACAACCACTTCTATAAACAAACCCAGGCCCTTTTCCACTAAATTCATTGCACTTTTTAAACAAATTTTCTTTTAAAAACTTTATTATATGTGGTCTCACTGAGATCCCTTCTTTTTAGTTTCTCATAGAATACTTTCAGTTTCTTGTTATTAAGTACTGGAACCAGTCACCATCTTTTGAAGAGCTTTAAGGAACTGTTGCATTAATCTGATTTTGATGTGCAGAAGAGGTAATAGTATCTTGCTTTCTTAAATTGGGTGTAACAAGTGTGGCCAACTAATCCCTCTTACCAAAATAAACTTTCCCTCCCCCATAATAAAATTGTCCCCTATAAGACTTTTGTGTAATAAAAAGATGATTTCATTTAGGTTGCAAAAAACTGTAAATTATAGAAAGAAACTGATTTCAGATCTGGAATTAGCGCAAAAAATGCTTTAGTAACTCTTAAGACTATAGAAACATAAGTCAACAATTTGCATATTGTTATTAGTTGTATCATCTGACACAAATCATATAATAAGACTATTTACCTTCACTAATGTTTTAGAACATCTCATAAAGTAAGTTAGGTTATAAAATACACGCTTTCAGATTAATAAGGCCTGAATTGAAGAGATTAAATTTTAAAAAGGCCATGTGATATGAGCTTACTAGTTTGATTATACACATGTTAAGCGTGTGGTGATGTACTTGTCCACTGTAGTGGTACTACTTGCCATAAGTAGAGTAATGAAAGCTTCTGAAACTTTCAATCCTGGTGTATTGCCAAAAGATAGTCATTGCATGCCTTGGTATGATCATCTTCTAGGAGAGACTAAATATCTAATATTTCCCCATTTAAAGAATGGAGCTCTTTTTCAATGAAAAAAATCTGCGTGTCATTATATACCTTTATCTTCCTCACTTATGAATTCAGTCAAACTTGCAGCGACCCTGGAAAGCCATGCTATTCCTAGTAGCCTTACTTATAATTGCAGATAAAAGCAAAATGATAAAGTAGTATCATTGTGGCCGCGTAAATAATCTCAACTTGTCTAAATAAATTATTACCTAAAGTTCCTAATCAGGAGTTTGGGTAGGAGGCTTTTAAGTCACAATCTTAAATTACATGATAACAGAATATTATCAGCTTGTGATGTCAACATGTATGTCTTTGACTTGTTCTGCATGTGCTTCTATGGAACTGTTGGCACAATGGTTCTTCTGTCGAATGTGATTTCAGGCTACTAAAAGAATGTACTTTTGTAAATGGCATATACTATTATAATAGCTACTTGGTAAGCATCTTTTTTCTTATAATATCACCAGTAGTAGGTCCACCTTGCATTTCAACCACCCAAAAATTCCTTAACTCCATATTAACATTTTATTAATGATAAGAGGGAATAAATTAAACAATTTTTGTCTTATCCAGAACAGGTTTAAACCTAGTATGGCATTTTTGCCCTGCCTTAGTTTGTAATTATCAGTGTTTTTAGAACTCCATACTTTTATTCAAATTGTTATAAAAATGAAAAAGAAATATTGGTAAGATGGTATGGCAGAAATTTGAGTTTTAGCTGAAATATAAAAGTCTAGGTGTTGGATTTTTTTCCCCACCTTTCCAGCTTCTTAGGTTATCTGCTGTTCGCTAGGGATAAGTATTGCTAGCAAGAATTGGATATTGGTTGATTTCAATATTGGTTCTATAATGTCAGCGGATTTTTTTGGGTAATTCGCCAGGTTTGTATCCAATCTATTTGATCCATGCAAATCTCTAAGGTCTGATCAAGCAGAGTTGCTGATGAAATTGAGTCATCGATAGTTGATTGTTAATTGACTAGTTTAATGTACTGATTGGGATTAGTCAGGTTTCATCACTGACTGATTGAGAATTTATGTAAGAGTTAGGAGATGAGCATGCTGCCTGTAACATAGTGATTAAATTAGTGGTTTGTGACCTGCTATAATGGATAAAAAGTCCCATTACCTAAGCAGGTTGCTATCCAAATGTGGTTGGTTCACTGTGATTGAGTGTAAACGTTATGGACACGTTTTCTTGCTCTTTCCGTTTTTGGTCTCTGGGATGTCCAACAGAGGAATCCTTAGCCCAATGGAGAAGAACATTTCCAGAAGAGACTTCAAAGGGAATTTCAATAACAACTGCTAAAGTTTCTTTACTGAGGTGACAACTGAGTAATTAGGCGCCAAACTTCCCCTATAAATCCCTAGTATTCTATAATAAAATATCTTACAAAAGATCAGGTAAGATCATAATTTAATAAGATAGGCTAAAGGGTAGTAGAGTCTTATTCAGTCTCACCTGTCCTGGGGTTGATACAGGTTTTAGGACTTAATTGACACGGTTGACTGGGGTCCTTGTATGGCAAGTAGCCATGAAAGACATAGTGTAACGGACGAGTTTGTCTCATTCATTACATTTTGACTCAAATTTGGATTTTCCAATTCTGAGTCAGATCGCTTTATAAATGTTTTTGGTTCAGTCATATTGGCGCTGGGCTGTGCCTAACCTGAGCTATAAATCAGGCTTGTGCAAGCCTAATTAATAACTTGGGTGGGACCCCCAAAGCGCTGCCTTTATAAGGCATGCCTGTCCATTCTGAAGTTCAAATCAGAATTCTAAGAGGACACCCTAGCATTCCCTTCCTGAGGAGCATTGTCAGTTGCTCCCAGACAAGCCCTAATCATCAGGCACTTTTGGTTTTTATGTCCAATAATATAAATAAAAAATGTTTTGTGGTTCACATACCTCACATACCTGTGATCTTTTTTGGGTGTTTTGTTTCAAGGAAGCTTTTGCGTGGTTGGGTTGGACCAACCACACAGAGGACTTACATAGCCAACTAGCAGTAGGTGAATGTTTGGCGCTGTCAGTGCCCCAAACCTCTCCCTACATTGGTTAGGACGCTTTGGTTGCTTTTCGGTGCATCAAAGCAATATTTAAATATAATGGCGGTCGGAACTGGGGTTTTTCTGGTCCATGACAATGAGCTTATGTCTCCAATAGCGTGAAGTGAGGGAGAAATAACTGGTATGTAAGATGTTAACTGATTATGGTTGATAGCGATTATAAGGAAGAATAAAGGCAAACTGTTATTCAACTTTAGCACTTCTTTAACTTTTGCATCAAACCATACTGTTAGTGTAGTAATGTACCTGATTAAAGGGAATCAATAAGAGAGAGGATGACTAGCTGGCTGTTGTCACAAATTTGCACTTCTCTATTTTCTACACCGAGTCCTTTTGTTGTATCATTAATATCTATATCCCTTCATATTGTATAATAAGTGATCAATACATCAGTAATAAGTTCTAGTAACCTTCAATTTAATATTGTTTTAGTACACATCGATGAATCCCCCTTGGGTTGGGACCATCTAGTACTAAAAAAAAATATTGTTTTAGTACGATAATTGTTGACTCTTTTGCGTGATTGTATTAAGGATTAGATATCCTTAATAGTTAAGCAGACCTTTGGAGCATATCTTTGCCAACTTAGCGTGAGGGAAACTAAGGCTGGGAACCACTGAATCTGAGATTAGATTAAGTTTAGCCGGAAAAGGGAAGAAGTCCCTAATTGTTAGCATAATCATCATTTTGTGGAACATTCCAAGTTTAGCGTTGGACCCCATTAGAACCTGATTTATTTATTCAGCTACGGATAATAGTCTTCATTTTATTCTCACCCATCTATCAATATCAATTAATTTGAATTATGCACATAACCAAAACTTTGCAGTTAACTTTTGGGAATGATCAGCAATAAATCCAGATTTTAACACTAGCTACACTGCTGCTAATCATTTAGCATTGCTGACCATTGCAGGTTGGCTATTGCCATCACTAGTCACAGTTCCAATGTTGGCAGGCTTAAATGTCATCAAATCCTTAGTCTTGAAATTGCAACATTTTATTTAGCAATCTCTGGAGGAAAATGCTAGGCATGAAGCTTTAAAGACCCTTGGGATAAGGCAAAAGAATCTAGTGATCTACATGAGCTGTTTGAATAATATTCTATTTGTTTTTTAGTACTAGACTTTTGTAATAAGGACACTTGTGGCTCAAAGTTTTGGTCATGATTGCTGAGTGTACTACCAAAATACAATAATGGTACAGGTAGACTCAGAGCTGGATCAATTGCTGGTCTAGCGTTTTTATTGAATAGGTTTTAAAGTGTGTAAATCTGGCAGCGACTGTTTTATGGATAGCAATAGACTCATTTTGGACCATCTTTTCAAAAATAAACGCTCAAAAATATTATTGCCGACATCTGCCTCATTTTTGATGCACTCTGGTCAGTTCTTATAGGGGCAATTCGGGCTGCAGTACATCCTCATCTTAAAGGCCTACTGTAGAAATTTATCATGTTGTCAAACGCTATTGAAGGTGACTGGTCTGTATTTGAGGCCTAATACCAACTTCCCTGAGGTTGTATTTTGTGATTGTTCCCCTCCACAGACCAGCCATTAAGAATTTATGCTCAAGTCACCGGGGTTTGCGGTAATTTTTATAGGTTGTAATCCAACTTTAATTGGCTTGTTCCTAAAAAGATATTTTATCGCCTTTTTGGCAAAGTCAATTCAAATCTGATTGCGCTCCTCCCAATTTGTTGCATGTTCATTGTTGAGTTGCTTGATTTGCTATCCTATTAAAATGGTCATCATCCCACGCTTTGATTTCATATGACCAGCTTCATTGATGGACTGTGCAGTCATATAATTGTTAGTAACAGGAGATTTTTAGTTGGGTGGCAGTTTTGGATGGGCCGCCATCTATTCCAATGGGATCGCAATGAGATAGGTTCAGGCGCATAATATATCTGAGCCCAATGACGCACGCCCTCATGGTATCTGAGCAGAGCATGTGCGTTTTCGTCATTTGGATGATTATCTTAGTATATATTCGCTGGGAATGTGTTTTGAAGTTAAGCCCATGCCACCTTCGTTTTTTGGGCTTAAACAGAGTCTCAAGAGCAATTGGCAATAATTTTGACTTGTACCAAAGGAAGGTGCATATGAACTACTTTGTCTTGCGCTCAAGCATCAGACTCATCAGCAGAATGTAGGCTGTTAAGAGCTTTGAGAGGATGGAGAAATTGATTACTTGCAATTTCTTTTAAGGCTTGTTATGCTTTTTTAGTAATACATATAGTCCAAAATGTTGGTGAAAGCTGCTTGTTCTATTATTTTGAGCTCCAGGCTCATTTTTAATAGTAGGGGACTCAAGTGACAAAACTTGTGTGGTATATATGGAAGTCAGGCTGGTGGGCGGGTTAAATTTTGGGTTGCCATTTTTTACTAAAGCAGTCTTATAATTAATTTTTGCGTTTGATGTCAATTTTTAGAAGCCAATGAATATATCTAACGCCTTGAAGATCGGTTTTAAAGCTAATTTCTACCTCGTGTCATAATCAAAGGCCTTCATCTTGAAATGCCTTTAACAGGGTAAATTATAGTCTAAAGCTTTTCTTATAATGCTGATAGCAGGTAGTTTGTGTCAAAGTTAAAAGGATCAGAGACATTGGATCTCCTTGACAGAGCCCTACCTATTAGTAATTGCATATGTTAGACCATTGGGTTCAAAAATTTTGGCTGAACGTTGTTGGATTTTTGCCCATATTCCCAGCCTGCTAGATTACCTGGTGTCGGTAGGGGAAAATTCCCTACAGTGAAGTGAATCAGAAATCAGTTGGACCAAATTTTGGAGGAACTATATTTTAGGGATTTTGGGATATTCTCATGGCCGTATCTGTTGAGGATTGATCCAGATAAATACCTTGTATCTCATCGGGCAGAGTGGCCAACAAAATAGGGGCGTCTGATAGTGATTAACTATCAGCTGTACCAATTGGGTTTGGTCAGGTTTCATTACCAACCGATTGGAAATGAATGGTGAGTTGCGAGGTGAGTGATGCCGCCTGCAACTAGTAAATTAATTGGTTGGTGAAGTGATCTGCCATAATGGGTAAAAAGTCCCATTACCTAAGCAGGTCGCTAGCCAATTATGGTTTGTTCACTTTATTCGAGAAGAAAATGTTAGGGACACGTTTCTGACTCTTTCCGTTTAAGGTCTTGAGGATGTCCAATGATGGAATCCTAGCCAGGATGGGGAAGACCATCGCTGCTGAGACAAGTAGGGGTGATTCAATGGCAACAGCTGCCATTTCATTGAAGAGGTGTCAACCAAGGGTTAGATGGCCGAATCCCCTATAAATTCCCTGGAATTCACTATAATAAAAACACTATTACTATAAACATTACTATTACTAAAAAAACATTATTAGTTTTATTGTAGATTCGGTTATAGTTAGACTATCAGCATCCAGTGCGAAGTTCCATCTCAAGGATATTATTGCAGAAAGCAATAATTGGAAGACTCTCAGAAGAAGAGTAGAGATCTGAGCGGGGATCTAGAGATGAAGGGAACCACAATCAAGGATAGCTGCTGACTGTGTGTTGGACCAAAAGAGACTGTCATCAGGAGATCTTGATGAAGATCGGGTGGACAGTAATAGAGGGAATTAATCCCCACAAGTATGACTTATCAAGTATTTAATTGGAAGTACTGGCTGAAGCGTTGGGCCTGATAATAGTTCTAACTCAACTACAGATAATATTCTCCATACTATTATTGGATAATATATTCTTTACAATGTGAGGTGCATGAGGAAATTGAACCTGTGCAGTAAAAAAGTTACTGGGTTGACAGCCAATAATCAACTCCTTAGTAAATTTTTACAAGTTGGTGCTCACTACAGGGGTAGTTGAGTAGAAGAATCTATCAATTATGTCATATAAAGAAGAGATGTGCAAGTTGTGGACTGAGATTGCCACAGTGAATCAGAATGCCTTAAACTCTGTGGACCACCGGGAGTTTGTGGCCTTGGAAGATTGAGTAACCAAGTTGGAGGAAGGATTTGAAAACGTAGCCAACTTCTGATACGAGTTACTTGGCAAAGTAAACTCGTTAAAAAGGAAAGAAGAAGACCTCATTCGAGAGGTCCTATTCCTGAAAATGGAACATGAAGTGGATTGTGTTCATTTGAGAAAGTTTGGTGAGGACATTGAGAAATTGATGAAAGAAGTAGAGGATTTGAAAGCCCATAGATGTGCATGTGAGCCTGATATGGCCAGTGATGCCAAAGAGGGAAGTCCTCAAATGATACTTGGGAAGACAAATACCCCAAGAAATATGCCACCCTCATTTAATGCTATTATGGAGATGACGCCCAAAGTCACTCCACAAGTGAGCTGAGTAGCTGAACTGAGAGAATTGGCCCAAAATGACTTGGAGGAATTCAGAGCAACATTTAAATTGCCCACATTCCATCAGGATAACGCCTCAGCGTTTTTCTGACTATTTGATATGACCATGAACAGATACAGGAATCATCAAAAGTCGTTGACAGTCATGAACTGCTTAGACACAGACTGCCAGAACCTAGTGTTACCCCACTTAGAGGGGGACAGCTGGTCATACGCCGAGACTAAGGAAACTATAATGAAGGAGTTTGGGAGTCCAACCCATATGTCAAAATGCAAGCAAGGATTCATGGGAATTCAATTTCGGAAAGATGAGTCTCTTGCAAACTTTGCGGGTTGATTTTACCAGGAGTCGCAGATCCTGGCTGGCTCAAAGGAGTTTGATGACTTTGATGTAAGAATCGATTTGCAAGCGGCCCTTCAGCCCTATTGCGATTTACTTCAAATGATGTCTACTGTATTTGTGACCAAGATAACTACCTCGCAAATGGTAAATAACCTGAAGATTCTTGGAGAGATGTTCAATGCCCCAAATAGAAGCTTCAAGTCCAATCCGGTCTGAAATCTGAATCCCATGAAGGGAAGTGAAGGAGCAAAGGAGACTTTTAACTGAACTGTGCCGGATAATAAGCCTGAGGATTTCATATAGTTAAATAAGATAGAGAAGGTCTGCTTCCAGTGTGGCAGGAAAGGACATTTTGCCGCACACTGCAAAAAGCTGAAGGATCAAATTAATGTGGTCCAGGCTAAAGAGACAGAAGTAGCCAAAGATTTGGGAAAAGGTCCTACTGCCTAGACAAGGAACAGTCTAGAGCGGCGGAGAAACTTGTTCCTCCCAATATCATGAACAAAGAGATAGAATTAGCAATCTGTTCGTTGACAACAAGCAGTATCAGCTCTATCAAGTGGTCAACATGGATTTAAATGCCGTGAACAGAGCCGGGGCCAAGAAGATTGACCCTGAGATAGTTCAGGAGGTTGCCCAGCCATATGCCCAACTACTGGCGGAGAAGATTCAGACTACCAAAAACCCTGATGAGTTAACTGACTTTCGCTTAGATGAGGCCAATCTGTCAATTCCCCTTGGTGCGATTAAGGAATCGTTTCTAAATTATTGGCACAAATCATTCATACCCTAGATTCAGCTAATAACGCTGCAATGCACTCAGTATATACTCTATTACAATACTCCAAGTGTACATATATAGATATTCAAGTGAATTTAGTAAGGGTGCAGGCAATAGTCGACAGTGGAGTGCCCATCAATATTGTGTTGACCAAGCTGGTGAAGAAGATGAAGATCTCTCTGGACTTGGAGCACAAGAAAGAATATGGAACAGCTGGGCCAAACACCACCGTTTCCTGTGGAGCATATAGTGCGCTGCTAATATGATTTGGGTCATTGGTGGCATCCACGCTAGCAATAGTTTGGCGAACCAAAACTATGATATCCTGATTGGAATGGAGTTTTTGCAGAGGTACGGAGTTAAATGCAACTTTGAGGATAATACATTGACCAGCCTGGGTCAGATGTTACCATTAGTATACCAGAAGGACGGTAGAGGTCCGTTGAACTGGAGAAATAACTTCATTAATCTGATATACAATGATGGCATTGTACCAATTCAATACCAATTAGTTGGTAGGAAGTAAAGAGAGATGCCAGCAGAAATCCTAGAAAACTGGGGAATTTCCTTAAGGATCAAGAAGGAAATAACCATAATAGCCAGATCGCAGATGATAGTTAACACATGGTTGACTTTAGAGATTCCAGAGCCGTTTTATGGAGAAGTTGGAAGCCCCTGGAAGAAATTCAGAGTGGAGCCATAAGTGGCTCCCAGGATAAGCATGCCGGGCCATGGACAAACATGAGTTCTCTTGGCGAATTAAGAGTGAAAAGCTCATGAAGGTCAAAAGGAATCAAATCATTGCGTTTATTCATTTAATCCCAACGGCAGAATTGAGAAAATTCCATGATTTTGGGTCTCTTGAGGAAATGGGATTACTGGGCAGGGCAATCAAAAGCATCAAGCTATTGGTTGGTTGGGAGCAGCTCGCAGATCTGCTGGAAGGGCAGAAGG
Source organism: Massospora cicadina (assembly GCA_022478985.1). NCBI lineage: Eukaryota > Fungi > Entomophthoromycota > Entomophthoromycetes > Entomophthorales > Entomophthoraceae > Massospora > Massospora cicadina. The sequence continues at coordinate 31,106 of JAKSZP010005285.1, read as the reverse complement.
AGGAGGTGCTATAAATTATTTGAGAAATATTGGGAAGTGTTCACTCAGGATGACCACGATTTGGGATGTGCATGAGACATAATTCATAAGGTTGACACCAGGGAAAATCACCAATAAGGATGAAACTGATCCAAAGATTAAAAGCCACTGAAGCGGTAGTGGAAGATGAGATCAGCAACTAGTGAAGCATGGGCTTCTAGTTACATCATCAAGTACCTGGGCAAGTCCAATTCTGATTGTAAAAAAAGATGGATTGAATCAAGTGGTAATTGACTATCAGAGGCTGAATAAAATTATGAAGAAGGATTCATATCCCCTCTGAGGATCAATGATGCTCTGGATTGATTAGGAGAAGCAAAGTATTTCTCCACAATGGACCTAATCTTAGGATACTGGCAGATTGACTTGCCAGAAGAAGACTAAAGAAAATGTGTGATTATCACTGCACAGGGGTTATACCAGCTGACTAGGATGCCCCAGGGTCTTTGCAATGTGCCCGCGACGTTTCAGAGGGCCATGGACGCGATATTGAGCGACCTGAAGTTGTTATGCGTCCTGGTATATCTGGACGATATCAATGTGTCCAGTAGAACGTTTACTGATCACCTCCATCACTTGGAAGAAGTTTTTAAGAGACTATCCGCGGCTAACCTGAAGATCAAGCCAAGGAAGTGCCACTTCTTCAAGAATGAGCTGGAATATCTGGGATTTGTGATTAACGCAAATGGATTGCAGCTGCAACCCCAGAAGATAGCAGCTATTGAGCGCATGGCTGTGCTGAAGAGTGTCTGTGACATCCAAGTATTCCTTGGGATGGTCGGATACTACAGAATATTTATTTGGGATTTTGCCCGAATAGCTGAGCCTTTGTTTCATTTATTAAAGGATCCAAAAAAAGGGTTCATATGGAATGAAGAGGCCCAGGACTCCTTCGATGAGCTACGCCAGTATCTGATAAGCTCGCCAATTCTGAAAATCCAAATTTTTATCAGGAGTTTATCATTCAAATTGATGCTTCATTGATGGTAATTGGCGCTGTACTGAGCCAAGTAGATGAACTTGGGATGAACATCCAGTGGCATATGTGAGCCAGACACTCTCAGCCGCTGAGAGGAATTACACCATGACTGAGCATGAATGCCTTGTGGTTATTTACGCCTGTAAGCAGTTTTGGGTGTATGTCCACGGAATGCACTTTAAGGTGGTGACGGACCACTCTTCGTTGCATTGGCTGCACAATCTATGGGAACCTGAAGGACAACTGGCCTGATGGGCACTTAAGCTTCAGGCTTATGATTATGAGATAGTCCACCGAGTGGGAGCTTCTCACCAGAACGCGGATGGCTTATTGCAGTTACCAATGGTCCAGTTGGTATACCCATAGGTGGATGAGCTATTCCAGAGAATGGGTGAAGGAAGAATCAAGGATGAGCCTCGAGAAATCCAAGGTGCGCTTTGAAAAATGATGGGAAACACTGAGACCACAGATGGACAATTATTTAAGACAATAAATGGGAAACAGCTATTATTCCCAAAACCTTCAGAAAGAGCAGAAATAGTTCAAGCTGCTCATAAGGTTGTCAGGCATGGAGGCTTTAGAAAAACAACCAACCATATTCGCCAGTATTGATACTGGGAATCAATTAACTACGATGTCACAGATCATCTGGATTGTTGCGTGGAATGCCAACTGCATAAACCACACAAGAATACAACTGGATACTGAATGGTCTGACCTGGATTTGCATGGCACACAGTGTCCATCGACATGATGGGACCACTGGTGATGAGCACAGGAGGAGTGAAGTACATAGTAGCCAGCGACCATCTGATGAGATGGGTTGAAACAAAAGCCCTAACCAGATTTGATGCTACCAGTACTGCGAGATTCATCTTGGATCAAGTAGTATACCTGCATGGATGTCCAAAAGTCATACTGAGCAATAATGGGACCAACTTCACGTCTCATGTGATAGCAAGGCTAAATGAGATAATGGGGATCTGGGGAGTCATGTCAGTACCATACCAGCTGGAGATGAACGGATTGGTAGAATGGGTCAATGGGACACTGGCCATAACGCTGAGGAAGCTTGTCGCAGGGAGAATTTCCACATGGGGAATGTACCTGAGTTTGGTGACATTTGCCTACAACATTATTCATCATATGGTGACAGGAAAAACGCCATCTGAATTACTATATGGGAGGAAGGCCACGTTGCCACCAATATTATATTCAGTAGTAGAACCTACATTGGGGATGAGTACCAAAAAATACCTGAACCGACTGACAAGTATCCTGATCAATATGTAATCGCAAGCATTTGATACAACCTTGAAGAAAAGGATATGAGTGAAATCGATGGATGATAAGAACTGACCAGCATTGGAAGAATATTGAATAGGAGTAAGAGTCGCCTATTGCAATATGCATGGTTTCAGATGAAGAAACAAATTGGATGCATTATGGTCAGGTCCATTCAAAGTAATCGCCAAGACGGCGACTATGTTTACTCCATCAAGAATCTCTTGGCTGTAAGAGTAGTAAAGCAAGTCCACGCTAAGTATCTAAAGTGTTGGATCGAAAAAAATAAAAGAGTTCCCAAAGGACTGATGAACCATTAAGTTGGTCATGTCCTGATGATTAGGTCAAGTCTGATAAAAGGACCTCTGAACCAATCTAGATGGTTAGGTCCGAAATTAGGACCTCTGAACCATAGAAAACTGGTAGGTTTAAGTGCCCAGGATCCAGTTTGGGGGAAAAGAAGGACCTCTGAACTGAGACAAGGTCAAAGACCCATTAGAAAAAGAAAAAAAGAGAATAAAATTAGAAAACTGATAAGAGATATTGGAAAAAAAAGTTTTTAAATGCATAGAAAGATAAGCTATATTTTTTTATTTTTTTTTATTGATTGTCCTCAGTATGGGGATGATTCTGCCTATGTCGCCTTTTGGGGGAGGGAGGCTGGATTGCGGTAGGAAGAAATAGCCCGTCAAAATTGATATGTGATTGGACACTTGCGAGGGCAAGACCTACACAAAACCACATTTATTGAGTGGACGCCAAGCCCTGAGAAAACGCGACTAGGGGAAGTGAAATTGATATGTCAGAAGAACCAATCGCGAAACCCTGGAGTGGGGAGGAAAACAGCAATATAGGAAGAGGCAATTGGCGAATAACCCCAAGTAATCCCAATATTGCACTGGTGCTGGAAGATTTGTCTTGAGCGCCTGCCAATGGGCTTCATCAAGAACACCAGATATGTGAGCTGGAAGCAAAGAAGGAATACTCGAGGGGGGTTGTTGAATCATGCCTCAATTAATGCCATCAACAGAAGATAGTGATGATAAGCTCCAGAGAAGATGTAGTTGTGTAAAGAGCAAATTGCATCTTGCACCTGACGACTACATGCTTCACAAAAGCTAAAGCTGAACGACCAATGGAAGCCAGGTGAGGTGGAAGCTTCATTGACCAACTTCAAAGAACTTGGCCAGCAAAGTGGAGAGCATAAGTGGCAGTATCCCAATCCAGAAGTTTGTCCATATCAGAGGGATTCAGCGCTAATGTCAACGCCTCAGTAACTTGGGCCCAAAGTTCAGCGTAAGGGAGCTCAAAACGTGTGCTGTTCCCAATTGAAAGCTCAGAAACCAGCACAGCGGGTTTTTAGAATTGACTGAGCTGGAAGAGGAACTCAGGGAGAAAGTCTGACCTTGCCAAGAACAAAAAATCCAAAGCGACTGGCATGACCTCTGGAGCATCGATGATGATGTTTGGAGCATCAGAGAAAGGAGCCAAATCCAGGAGGGTTTTGAAGTCCAACTCAGGAATCAACTGCAAAGGAAGAGTCAGCCATGAGTTGTTCGAAATGATGGCAAGCCTGGTTTCAGAGGAATTGGTTACCATTTCTGGTAATTCAATGGAAGGACTAGCCGCTTGCACCAGACTAGGCATATGAGTCCTGGAGGAACCATAGAAGAAGTACCGTCGAGCATCCCTACTCATCTGCTGGAAGAGGCGGAGGTCTGGATCTGACAAACTGTTAAGAAGTTGCTGGTAGCAGGATTATGAGTTCAACATATGAGCAGGACTAGAGGGGGGATGTCAGACTTATATAGAAGTTGACATTATGCACTCTATAATCCATTAGGCTCCAATTTTGGGACATTAATTTCAAAATTTTAATAAAATGAGCTTTCTGAGGGAAGAATTAAGAATGACTTGCAGCCAAGAGGTTATGAGTGAAACAACAAGGGTGTAATAGAAATAAGTATTCTTAATCAAGCCATAAAGCGAACATTGATGGCAAGAGTCTCCTGTCTAGGATGAGGAGAGAATCAGAAATTCAAGGACGCTGGACCAAGAATCCTGAATATGACAGTGGGTCATATACCCTGATGGGGGGAAACTGGATCCCAGGAATAATATTGTCATGAGTAAATCGATCAGCCCAGCATGACAAGAGGTCATGGGGACCGCGCTCTGAGTAGGCGGTAGAAAAAGGAAGAGGAGGAATGCCGTGTGCTGAAGGTCATCATGAGCAGCATTGAGCATTGATGAGTGTACTCAGCTTGAACCAATGAAGTATTTGAGCAGGTTTCTGTTGCAGTGTTCCCATGCCCTGGTCCTTTTCTTGCTGGAAATATAGGCAAGAGGGGGATGTGTTGGGATTTTTGCTCATATTCCCAGCCTGCTAAATAACCTGGTGTCACTAGGGGAAAATTCCCTATAGCGAAGTGAATCAGAAATTGGTTAGCCCGAATTTTAGAGGAACTACATTTAGGGAATTTTGGGATATTCGCCTGGTCATATCCGTTGGGGATTGATCCGGATGAATACCTAGTATCTCATCAGGTGAAGTGGCTGATGAAATAGGGGCGTCTGATAGTGATTAACTATCAGGTGTACTGATTGGGATTGGTCAGGTTTCTTCACCAACTGATTGGGAATGAATGGTGAATTGAGAGGCGAGTGATGTCGCCTGCAACTAGCAAATTGATCAGTTGGTGAAGTGACCTGCCATAATGGGTAAAAAGTCCCACTACCTAAGCAGGTCGCTAGCCAATTATGGTTGGTTCACTTGGATTGAGAGGAAAATGTTAGTGATATGTTTCTGACTCTTTCCGTTTAAGGTCTCAAGGATGTCCAATGATGGAATCCTAGCCAGGATGGGGAAGACCATCGCTGCTGAGACAAGGAAGGGTGATTCAATGGCAACAGCTGCCATTTTATTGAAGATGTTTTAACCAAGGGTTAGATGGCTTAATCCCCTATAAATTCCCTAGGATTCACTATAATAAAAACACTATTACTACAAACATTACTATTACTAAAAAAACATTATTAGTTTTATTGTAGATTCGGTTATAGTTAGACTATCAGCGTCCAGTGTGAAGTTCCATCTCAAAGATATTATTGCAGAATGCAATAATTGGAAGACTCTCAGGAAGAAGAGTAGAGATCTGAGTGGGGATCTAGAGATGAAGGGAACCACAATCAAGGATAGCTGCTGACTGTGTGTTGGGCTGAAAGAGACTGTCATCAGGAGATCTTGATGAAGATTGGGTGGACAGTAATAGAGGGAATTAATCCCTACAAGTATGGCTTATCAAGTATTTAATTGGAAGTACTGGCTGAAGCGTTGGGCCTGATAATAGTTCTAACTCAACTATGGAAAATAGTCTCCATACTATTATTGGATAATATATTCTTTACAACGTGAGGTGCACAAGATAATCGAACCTGTGCAGTAAAAAAGTTACTGGGTTGACAACTGATAATCAACTCCTTAGTAAATTTTTACAAACGTTCTTAATATAAAGTGGTGATCCACTTTAATGATTTGTTGAAAAAATCTGACAGCTCACATCACTGCATGCAGTAAATACCTACCTACCTACCTGATTTTAGGCCTTTTCCATTTCTAAAAAACATGTAATATCAATCCTCTGATCATTGTGTTTCCTAAACTAGGTTTTTGATTGAGCTATAACTCTCACATTTAGTGTCATTTTGATGAACCAGTATTAGATTTGTAAATTGTATTGGCGCAGTGAACATCAGATAAGTTGATAATATATGTGTAAGAAGCTTATATCAGCGTTTGAGCGGGCTATTGGGTTCCAGTTGAAGGTTCTAGCAGATATTATCTTTTGTATAGGATCACAAACCAGGTCTCCTGGACCCCTGAGATTTGATTCCCAGTTTTCAGGCAGCGTTTATATAGGTGGAAGAGTTTCAGAAATTTACAGTCATGGATTGCGTTCAGCATCTCCATGCACGTATTGTCAGGGCCTAGAGCCTTTCCTTTTGGTGTATACTTCATTGCTCGCTTAACTTCTGCAATGGCTATTTCCGTGGAGACGTTCCACTTTTCTTAAGCTGAATACTCCTATAATTACAACATGTCCAAGTATAAAGGTTTCAGTTTATCAAGGTACAGGTTTCACAGTATTGTAAAAGCTCTTCATAAAAACGCTTGATTAATTGCTTGATAGTTGTTAGATCAGCAGAAACTTTGCAGGATGGTACCCCAACCCATGATATCTTGGACTGGGATCAGATTTCCTGAGTATATCCATGCTTACTCAGGACATCATCCCTGAAAGGCTATGATGCAGGTAGGTGGCATTATTCTGCAGTTTTAGTACAGCTATGCAAGAATTTCTCAGTACTGTTTATGCAGTTTATGATAGTCAATCCACCAGTTGTTGATATCCTAGCACGTGAGCTCCAAATTTACCAGGGAATCCTTCAGCTTCTTCACGGCGATGATTTTCTTGTATCTTTGTTTTTTTCACACTTAACGCTGTCACATTTTATGTTTTACCTTTATTTTCACTTGCGTGTCAATGGGACTGTCACAGGTTGCTGGTTCAGATGAGTGAAAATGTAATTGAAACTTCTTTTGATGTTTTGGCACCATTCAGTGCCCTGCAGCGTCAACGTAGAGATTTGCCACTCTTGCACATTTTGGAAATTACCTAGATCAATGGCAACGTGAATTATTATGTGGTCACTCTGCACGTCAATGTTGACCTTGCTGTTAGTAGTCATTAGCTTGAGGTCAGACAAACCCATAATGTAGTCTATCTGTGAATTCCTCATTGATTTGGAATTGCTGTTGTACGTCCACCTTTGTAAGCTCACAAGACCATCGTCCTTTTTGTCTATCATGAGGCACATCCAAGGTCATATGGTATTAAGTTTATCATCAACAATATAGTTGGGTCACTCACTTGATAGGAAATGTTTCTCAGCTCACTTTTGTACAGCGTCAATGGTTTCTGCTATTACTGTAACCGCGTTAGTCTGTACTTCCTACAGACATTCCAAAAATGTGATTTTTGTGGGTTTCAGTTATGTGTAAACCGCAATCACATGAAGGTTTTTGCCATTTCTTTTTCTGTTGTCTTGAACTTTAGATCCTGCTAATGGTTTTCCTACAAAGCTCCATGTCAAGATTCTTGTTTATGTGAAACTGCAATATGTTCTGTCCATAGTGCTTAGTGGCCAATATGGAAGAACCACGAGTTGTTTTTTTCATCATGAATTGAGCTTGTCACGATTTCATTTCTTTTCAGCTTATAATAAATAAAAAATAAGGCTATATTTTATTCTTATAATATGGTACATATTTCTTGTCATTGTTAGAATTCTATCCATATAGGTTTAGTGGTCTCAAAACTTTCCAATCGCCCCTGACCCATAGTCTTGAGGATTGTTGGTATTATAGATATGGTTGCTTGTTGAAGTTTTTTTGAGGAGGTGGACGCTGCTGCTAGATACGTTTGTGGAGATGATTGGTGGGTGCGGTTTTTTGGGACAGGGATTTTATAAACAAGACTTTTTATGCACTGGTAACTTTAAAAATCCACCTTAAATATCATATGCTAAGGGTATTGGCTTAATTACAAATGTATGTTTCTCCTTTGTAGAGGATAGTCTAGTGGCTGGTTAGAAGAGAACGTGAGAAATTTTTGGTGTCTTTAGTAGGTTATAAAACTGGTTAAGTATTCTTTCTATGTTTTAACATTTTGACTTTGGTAACTTGCCAGTGGAAAAAATTTCAATATATGTCTTACCAGCGGTGAGATTTTAGGCTTAAGTTGCCACTTTTGCAGCAGCCTTTGCTTTGTGAAGAGTTAAGGGATTTCTTTGCCCCGCCTTCTTCCAGTGCTCCTCATTTTTTTGTCTCATTCTGCCTGAGTTGTGTGGGCGTTTTTGGTTTGTGGATCACTTCCTCATTTATATTGTAAGTTGCTGGGTCTAGGTTTATAAAAACTAATCTTCTGCCTTAGGACACTTTGTTGTTTAACATTATCATTATTCATACTAAATAATAGTCCAAAACTTCTCTGATCATAATGACAAACATTCAATAGGCCTACATAAAAGAGCTTTCATAGTGGATAATTTATAGCATACTAGTCCTCTATCCTTAAATGAGCAAGGTTTATTAAAGGGTTATGAGAATTGTCAATTAATAAAAATTTGTACTGGTATCAAGGATTGCAGCCTAAATGCTCTCAAACAACAAGATAACAATCCAGATGCCATATCAAAGAGATTACTGTGGCATGAACTCAAAACTTGATGAGGAGTGAAGATTTTGAATGATGGGGACCCAGTCGCACTATCTGCCATAGGGTACTGAGCCATCCTATAAGTATAAAAACTTTTATTAATTAAGATTTATTGTATTTTAACACTATAAGTTTATACTTATTTTATGTCACTATATTAGTCACAATAATAAGTTTCGTAACCCAGGATAGTTGACAACAATTGGACCCCAAAGAAGCGAAAGTGTCTCATTATCACCCCTTTACACCCAACCCACTCTTCTTTGCCATTATAAAGAACTTTAAAAAATCGTTCTTCTACTGCTATGGGAACACTAAATTCTAATATTGGGCTTTCTCCTTATTAAAAATTCAAAAACGTGGTGCTCACTACATGGGGCCCAAGTTGTAACTATTGAAAACGTCAATCACGAACTATGGATGATAATCACAGCAACGAATAACCTCACGCAAATGGGGAGAGGAGCATTAACTATGTATAAGTCTATTCAAATTGAGCATCAACATTTCTACCCAGAGAGCCTATAATTCTGGGCTACCTTTGATTACAATCTACCCACACTGGAATATAGTCAGTTCTATCTCAAAGCTGACAACGTAGCCAACAAAATTTAATAACTCCTTAATGTAATCTTTTTCACTGAGAGTAAATTCAGTTGTTCATTAGTACTGCTATTTTATATGTGGAGACTCTACAGTTCAGATGCCTTGCAAGCAATAAGCTGGTCAGTGAGCAGAATCATACCTATGCCAGTAATATTTCCTCCCTCCATAATCACCCCCAACTAGTGGGTCTAAACCATCATCAGATGTTACGCCAGCTAGGATTGATACAGGGTATCAATTCCAATTCAGTCAACTCTTATTGCTGCTTCCACTTATGGCAATGATAATTATGAAGCAATTAGGATAACAATGCCTTATCTGGGATACTTTTTTTAGAAAACGCCTTACAATACTCTGAATTTCCACTTACATGCTTAACCACTTCTTTCATCAACTGCAGAGTCTGCATCCAAGGTATGCATGAGTTTACAGCACACCGCATCAGAAGCTGTCACCCAGACACAAGATTTGTAGTAAAGTACTAGTGCAATGGTTGATTCAAGTAGAAGCGTTGCTTGACCAATTGCAGTGCAGATCTGCTATCATTACTGTAGGACCTGAAGGGCCACAATGGCAGCATGGTCCAACAGAGTCTGATAGTTCTGAAGGGGACGAAGAATGACTGGGTTCCATAGGGCACCTGGCCCCTATGGATTAAAGCCCTTAACTAAAGGTACAAGGATCTCATGAGAGGTGAGATTTCAAAAGGATGGTTACCCCTCAAAACAAATTGAGATTATTTGCACGAGGATGTGAAGTTTGCACTGATAATAGCAAATGATCTTGACATTACCTTGGGAGCTTTACGCTACAGAATGGAGAATGTGATATTGTTATGAGATTAAATGATAAACGTTTCAGCATGATAGAACAGAAATAAACAAACATAGAGACTCAGGTCAGCCATTGTGAGTCAAATGATTAAAGTCTAAAAAACACAAATGAACCATAAAGCCAACTCCAACACTCTCAATTGATTCTGGAACGAACTACACGATGGCTTGGAAAAGATATAAAGACAAACGAACAAAAATTTCAGAGGATATTCTAAGTCAATGTCTACTGATCCTAGCCATATTAATGATACTGGCATTAATAAGCTCTCTATGTCAACAGGCTATACTTTCAAACCAAGTTTCAAGTAAAGATCTGTTTTTCGTTATGAAAGCATTGCATCATTTTTAAACGCATATAAGAGTGCTATGGAAGAAGCCAACAATTGTCAAAAGGTAAAGACTATTCACTTCTGCTTTTATGTGGAAGCCTGAGAGATTATAAACCACACCTACGTGAATGGCAGACCTCTCCTAGGTTAAGACCGCTCAAGTACAAGAATTCAGAAATGACCAGACCCTCTCAAGTCAAAATCAAGCCTCTATGGACATTCACATAAAAGAAATTCCCTCTGTATTCTCATGTTGGTCTTATGTTAGCGCAAAGCATTGGTTACTACTAATTTAATTCTATAAAAGTCTTCATAGTCATCTTCTCTGCCCTCAAATCTTGGCCTAAGGAAGCTCCACATAGCAGGTCTCAAGAGATCCTTTAAATGTATTCATGAAATCAGGGATCTTTAAATGAGATCTTAGAGGCCACCTGGAACAAATTCCCAGCCTTGGTTCAACTCCCTCCTAGACCAAGTGTACACGCCTTAGAGACTAAGGAAAAGAAAGTACCTATTTGTTCCAACAACAAGGCCTTTTAACACCAAAGATGAATGCTATAAGCGACGTGCTGATGAAGAATAACGCAAATTCTTGGAAAAGGTAGGTCATCATAAAGAAAGAGGCTTTTAATGCTGACACTCCCCATACTATGACTCTATTTTAGTTTATTACTAACAAGGTTATAGCCTGAAGAACCCTAGGACAATCTGCTAAACAGTTCTGAAAATACACTCTTTTAATGCCGTGTTTTCTTTTGAATATTCACCCATGTTCCTCATCTAACTGCCACATTTTGGTAGTCTGGCTACTTATGTTGCAGTCAAGGTTCATAAAGCATTGTACTTTCATATTTGACAGTGGGTTTCCATGTGATGTCATCTCTTTCATACTAATAGAAAAGTCAAAATGCGCCTGATCTGCCACACTACATCAAAATGGCACCACAGAGATTCTTTGCACCAGACCCTAGGGGCTACTCCAAACTTCACCTCAAGTTTAAAAAGATTTTGGTGAACACCTCATCTGCAGCCGTTGATACCCTCAGTTATGACCTACTATTAGGCACTCATCTCCTCTGGGAGTATAACACCATTATTCATTATGTGGAAGGATTCATATACCTACTTTTTACTCACATCCCATTTAGTATTAAAATGGCCAAGGATAATAAAGAGCATAGAAAGACTTTCACCTCTTTATCAGAGAGGGAGAAGCGTATTGATTAGCTTTATTATAAGTCCAATGTTCATGCTTATTTACCACCTCTTCTAGTTGATGGAGCTGGGAGGATGCATGTGTATTAAAACGACCTTAAAGTGATTCCTCAGGGTCACAGGTTATAGTTGATAAATGGGTCTATTCATATATTTCGCCAAGAAGCCTTTAGGAAATCCGAGGGGCCAAAAATCCCTCTAATAAAGAAGTTCTAACTTTCGAAGGTAATCTTAACCCCTCATAAACTGGCCCAATATCTATATTTTTGGCCAACTTAGCTTTAAAAGCTCACAGCACCAACCCCAATACTTCAACGGCCTACTTACGCTTAGTACCCATTAATGATATCAGCATTGTCCATAATTTTAAAAGCCCTTGTGACTTTAGGTTAAAAGAGCCCACCACTTTGGCGTTAGTCATCAATTTTATTGGAGAAGGCCTCACCACCAAACAAAAGTAAGAAGGTTGATAGGCTCTTTGAGGAATACTTTGATCTTTTTTTCCACAACCACCTATGACTTTGGCAAAATGAAAGGAGTTGTACACAAGATGAAGTTAATGGATTATTGGATATCAGAGTATTAGAAATGATGGGAAGAATATTACCTACTATAATCCCTTGAGAGGCTTGACACCTAGAAAAAAGGGGTTAAAGAAGTTTCTTTAATCAACTATATAAAAAAATCAGAAGTTTAAAGGCTCAACTTGACAAAAGGAAATTACCATCAGACCAACTTGAGCCCAAAATACCCTGAAATGAAATCTTAGCTAGCTGAAGCGAAATATTATCACATTGATAGATAATTACTACATCAGGTGACATTCAAAATGGGAGCTTTAATACATACCTGCAAAAGGGTAAGAATTAAATATCTGCCTAAAGATCAACCTAAGTGAAACAAGTCACATCTGATTTGGTTTATTTAAAATACCTTTAATACTAAAAAATATGCTACAAAGGCATTATAAATCTGAAAATTTATCGCACAACCAAAAACTTGCATTCAGAACTCTCCCTCTTTTAATTATATTGAGCTTTCTCATTGTTAGGGTCTAAATTGTTGTGTTAAATTATAAAACCCCTAACTAATACTAAGATAAAGTTATGCCGCTTTTTAATTATATTTTTAAGTATTGACTTCATTAAGTGCTTTTGGAGATTCTACCATAGGATGAGTACTTTAGCTGATGGGACCTAAGCATAACTTGGCACCCTCAAAAATAAACAAAACACTTGTTGTGAGTCTTAGACTTTTACAAGTATTGACTGCCAGGCTTCATTGCAAAGCACCATTTAGAACAAAAAATGGAAGTCCTATTGGGGCACTTCCCATATACTCTTTCAACCTTTATAAAAGCAAGGTAGAAGAGTCCCAAGTTACTACCAAACTTAAGGAGTTGCTAACTATATGACTGCTGGTGCCTTCTCGAAGTCCCTGAAAATCTCCTTTTTACTTGGTAAGAGATAGGTTGGAAGCCATTAAGCTGTTGTGGAGTACCATAAGCCCAAACTAATTCAGAAGGATAGCTATTCCTATTAAAAAACCAGTGACTTTTTACGGCTCCTTTCTGAGGCCCAGTATTTCTCTGCAATGGATTTTGCATAAATTACTTGCATATCAAATTGGATTCTGAAGATCAATCCAAGTGTGCCCTAATTTGTGAAAAAGTGCTATTTGAACCCAATTTACATGCCGCAATGCATGTAATGCCCCTGCCACATTAAAGCGTGCTTTGGATGGACTTCTAGGTGACTTAAAGTTGTCCTAATTCCTAATAACCTTGATTATAGTACCATTTTTTGTAAAACTCTCAACGGCCACATAGAGCACCTTCATCAGGTTTTCAATCTACTCTGGGAGGTATCACTAAAACTCAAGCCCTCCCAGTGCTCATTCTGTAGTCAGAATGGAATTCTTGAGGAATAAGGTCATCAAGCGAGGAATCTAATCTTTACTGGCAAGAATTTTGCAATTTGAGAAGATGACACCGCCCTGGTGTCTTAAAGACATACAGGAGTTACTAAGTATGGTAGGGTATTATAGGCAGATTATACTACAACTTTTCTGACCTTACCAAACCTCTAGTGTATATAATTCATAAAAAAGTTTCTTTCAAACAAATCCAGAGTAAAAACAGTAATTCAATCTCCTTTTGCGGACCCTAATCACTCAGCCTTTTTTAGGTTACCCAGTTTTTTAGTCAATCCTTCATACTATACATGCAACCAGTGATGTGGCTGAGGGGGCTACTGTTAGGCCACGGTGGAGCAACTCCAACCTGCGCCCATTACTAATCAGGGCCCAAAGCCTCCAGAGAGTTAATATGCCTTAAAGGCCAAGGTAAGCTAAAATAGAAAAGAGATTGAGAAATGGTTTTTATTAGATAAATTTCTAGGTTTTTATAGGACCTCAATGGATAAGAAGTGGGAGGATTTGATTAAGGAAAATTTCAGTACTGATTTTCAATGGTGAGTTAATTATATAAATTGATAGTATTAATACATAGGGACTGGGATCATCCTTGGCATAATTTTCTGGTAATCACAAAAGGGTAACTGATTGGTACAAGCATTAAGATGGGATTCCATTGTGACCTGATAGTTTTAAAATCCTTAACATTAGTCACCAGTGTCAAGTATTTAATTATAATTAATTATTGGGGATGATCCCCAATACTTTGGATCAGGCTCAACCCAAGTTAATGGGGAGCTAATCTGGCATCCACATGTAGGCAGGTCATGACCCTTAGTTGAGGCTTCCCCAATAAAGGGAAAATCCTGAAAGCTACCATGGTTCAACTAGGTGAGCAGCAAGTGTATTAACCTGAGGCTTAATTAGTAAAAGTTAATAAAGCTTAATGGAATTATAGTTCCACCAAGTGGGAGTGTTTGGCTGTACTACTTGTGGTTAAGCACTTCAATCACAACTTATACTTTAACCGTTTACCATTGTCACTGACCACACATCACCATAGTGGCTTTAACAAATGAAGAATCCCTTCAATTGAGAAAGGTGAGCTCTCTGACCACAAAGTATGATTTTACTTTAAACACTGTACAAACATGACTTTTCAAAACGCATATGGGCTATTAAGTGTTCCACCCATGGCAGTATTAGTGCCCAAAGAAGAACACTTAGATTTAATTTGCTGACTGGAACAATGGGATTTGAAAACTTTGGAAACTGTAAAGAACCTATGAGCAAAGTTCAAGAACACATAGATACAGGATGGAATGCTGTACAAAATAATCAATGGAAAGTGGCTACCCTATGTGTAACCCTCTTATCAAACTGAAATCATCCTCAAAAGGGCATTAGACCGTATAAATGGAGTATTTAAGAAAAACTACAAGTCGTTTATGAAAGCGTGCTATTGAGACTGAATGCTTAAGACTTACAGAAAGTATTGGACTCCTGTCTAATGTGCAGGAACCAGGATCAGACGAGCCCTTGCTATCAACATGAGGTTGTAGCTCCTTCTTTGCCATTTAGTTTCATTAGTTTAGATGTCTAGGGCCCCTACCCATGGGACTCTATGATCATTGCTATATTTTTTGCTATCTATTATTTCACCAAATGTGTCGAGGCCATCTCCATCCCTGCTGCTGCTGCTCAGGGAAACGCCTTATTTCTGTTTCACTCTGTTTTCACCCATAATGGACGCCAAAGGATTTTGCTCTCAGACAATGGGTTGAACCTTACGTCATAAGTAGTCAAGAGCAAATCTTCTTATATAATACTAAACAGTACTTCACTGCTTCCTATAACCCTTTTATTATTGTGGGAATAAGAGCATGCAAACATTTATGGTTATTAATTTTATAAAGATGACTGCCTTGGATCCCATGCAACGTAACTATTAATTGCTATCAGCCTTATTAGCTTATTAAATAAGCTGTCATTGGATAATTAAAATCTCCCATTAAAGTCTCTTTATGGATGAGAGCTCTGACTTCCCAGTAGTTTCCAGCCTTTATAGAACTACGCATCTCTCTAGAATGCTGAGCTAACTATGAGATCGCAGGCCAATTGGTATAATCAAGCTAAAAGTTCTCGCCACTCAAGAGATTATTTGAAAACTATTAAGACTATCTGATCTTATGCTAGATGACCAGCTCTCCCCATGTTGATATTTGAGATCATACGCTGTTCTGCCATCATTAACTTGGTGGGTGACCTAACAGTTTTACGCCTCCTGGTTGGGACCCTACTGCTTACTATATATGTCTTGTTATGAACATTCCATTGACAATGTTATCCAAAGAAAAATAAGTAATTGCATATATACTAGGTTCTTAAGTCCCTATGTCCCCTGACAGGATCTTTGGGGTTCAATGTCAGTTTTCATACTATAAAAAATCTACAGATTAGACTGGAAAAGTATTTGACAGTCCTCCTGTAAAATTGAGTCTTCAGGAATCTAATGGCTGACATTAAATATGACTCTGCCCTTATGTGAATAAGGATTAAATGAAAGGGTTTGAGAATCAACTGATGAAACTTCACCCCAGTAAAAGAAAGCAACCTAGAAGCTCTTGAACATGGGGAAAGCAACATTACAGAAGCTGTTCTAAAGAGATGACTATAGCTCAACATCCTTACTTGATGAGGAGTGAAGAGCCTAAATGAGGAGGAACCAGGCGCTCTTTCTGCCACAGGGCACTGAGCCAATCTATAAATAGCAAAAACATCTAACGAATAAAATTTTTACCATACTTTCCCCCTATTAAATTTATACTTTATTAACTTTCTTTACAAAGTTACAATAATAAGTATCAAAAGTCAGGAAAGTTGCAAAAGATCAGACCCTGTAGAAGTGAAAGTGCCACACTATCACCTCAATACAGCCATTCAATTCTTTAGTGCCATCCCATAGAGCTTCAAGGCTTTTTTTGCCTACTGCTCAGTGCACCAAAATATTAAGATCTGGCTTTCTCCTTGTAAAAAGACAAAACTCAATATCATGCTCCCTTATATGTAAAATTTGATTTATTGTTGCTGCCGTTTCATGTCAACAATTGAAGTGATTTTACACAGGAGTTAAACTATGGCTTTGGTCCAGAGAAGGTTTTAGACCCAACTTTGTAAACCTCCAATAGGATTATAATCATATTCAAGGTGTGATTTCCTTTTAATGATTGCACTGGTCCATCGTATGCTCTGTCTGATAGTAGAACTGGCATACTTGCATTGCGTCCTCCTGTTTGATGTAAACCACATGAATGAGCCTTGAGATATGGATGAACCTAAGGGGGAGTGATTTAGCTCATATTCATAAGGGCTTCAGTTGGTAAAGCGCTTTTACTGTGCGTAATCAAAGGCACTTAACAATATGTTTTTTATGCTAGCTTGACAGAACTAGTGTACCTCATTAAATTTTTATAACCCAGTTTAGATTGCCTCTTGTACTATTTCATGCCTAAAGTCTGAGGGCAAGCTGTAGAACTTAAACAACCTGGCTGTGTGGTTTGTATAACGAGTCAATCCATAGTCATCTAGGAGATCTTGTACAGAATCATCACTTTCATGAGCTATATTCAGTAGAGTTCTGGGATCAAAATGTCAATGAAGCCACATTCTGGTACCCAGTATTTATTGTAGTCTCCACCAGACAAGGGATTATCCAAATTTTGTTGAAAATTAAAATTAGGTTTGAACACTCCTCCTTGTCAAATTGGAGGTGTATGCAGATGAGTCCTTTAGGTACAATTTTGGCACTTGGTGTTTAAAGAATTGCCACTGATGAAGATCCAGATGAATTCAATATGGTTGCTGCTTCATTAAATGATTTTTCTTTGTGTTGGGTGGCTGCTGCACTGTATAAGTTGTTTTTTGAAGAAGATTTTGGTCATTAGTGGGTGTTTCCCTCTACATCAGTCAGCTTTACAAAGTCATTAGCCCCCAGTTAAAAACTATACTTGGAGTATGTTTATGCCATGCTAGCAGATATTGCGGTCCATTACTGTTCCAATTCCCAGGCCTTGTCAGTCTTGTGCTACATCAGGGCTAAAACTAAGTCAATACTAATAAAGCGGTTCTGGGGCCACATGCCAAGCGGAGTTATTATTGGAGTATAATGAGGGTGATCATGTATTGCTGAATTCAGCTTTTATCGCTATGCTGTTCAAATTGTGTTGGTAGACAGGCATGCCATTTCAGCCGGTACTTCAGCATTTTACCATTGAAAGGTTTCTGATAGGGCGAAGCATATGGCGGCATAGGGGGTGTTGAATTTTAGGCTTTTTGATATGATTGCTGGTGAGTTTTACACCTAGATTACAACAATATTTCCTCAGGAGAAGTTATATTTTATACTGACGGAATATTTGATTAAAGGGGGTTTTGGGGACCACTTATACTTAAAGTCAATATTTTACAAAGTGAAACAAAGATTTGTTTTTTATAAGTTTTGTCTATATTAGTTGCCACGATAGGGTCAAAGAAGAACCCTAATAATATGTCGCTACTTAGTAATTCAACAAATTAAAGCTCAAAGTGCAAGAGCTGAGAAATTCATTATAACTTACATGAAACCAAATTAGGGAATATGGTGTTTTGACTATTGGAACTCTCAAATCGTAGCTCTCTTCAATGGAACAACTGATGGAAGGTCAATACTGGTTATGCAAGGCCGTTATGTAAAGATTTGAAATAATTAAGTCCAGTCAATGGTAGGGAAATATTTGCACCTTTCAGGACACCCTCCAACTCTCTAAATGGGGTGGTCTTCTCCTAGATGGTTGAAGTAAACTGGAAGTGGGCTGGGGAGGAACCTCGGACAGAATCCCATGATTCTGCTACATGGTCTGATTTAATATGACTACCCAAACTTGTGCTTATTGAAAAAAGTATAATAGAAGCATTACCTCAATTTGAGGGGTTCCATCGATAATAGGCCAGGTTCTTTTGGCCAAAAGTATCCTTGTTTATCTCCAAAACGCTCTTCTCACAATATCAGACTTGTTTTGTCTGACAGGGGGCTATGATGGAGGGTTCATATAAGGACTGCTTCTAGTCTGAAAATTACTTCATCTCAGAACTAGTCTGTACCCAGTCTCAACCAAGTTTTGGGTTATAAATCCGCACATTGCGCTTCCTGAGGTAAAATCTTATGTTTAATACAATTTGGGCGGTTTCAGAGGTAAATCCTGATGCACCCCAACCACTTCTTCAGCTTTGGGAGCCTTATCCCTCCAGATAGTTCATATATCTAAATGGAAAGTTTGATCGCGTAGGTTTTCATGGATGTCCTTAGTCATACACAGGTTTGCTTAATTGTGTACCGGGTTGATAATGGTTCTGTTTCAGATTTATTACTTTATCTACACAAAAGTGACTTTCTTTTCACTCTTGTTGTTGATGCTATCTGGTGACTAGTCCTGAGTGGGCCTCCATTCTACCACCTTCTCCTTTTTTCAACAAGCCTTGAGTAATCTAGATGCAGTGGCAGATAAAATATGCATGTGCAACCAGTGTAAGGCTTCAGAGCCTTAACACTGGCTACAATCCATGCCAATTCCTCCTTGGGAAGAATGTTATACTATACCATTTTCTTTCTGTGTAAGTAGTGATAGTGTGTTGCACCCAGTTGAGTGTGATCAAAGCGTTGGGATAATTAATGTAAACATGTGACGCGTTAGAAAGCCCTGAGCTTTTAACAGATTTTGACATCTTGAAAAAAATTTCCACTTTATTATAATCATTAGTTTGTAGAGGTTGATCCCTGTTCAAGTCAGACTTTGGCGTCAGTGGGCTTAAGATCCTTGCAGACAGCTGTATCCACCTCGTGGTGGTCAATGGGCAGCTTCTTCCACTTGAAGGCATCCTTGGTGCAGATTCAATAAATCTGAAGGAGGTTGCCAACTTAATTGTTTTTGTGTATCAAATCTTTTTGTTGTAAATGCAGAGAACTTGTGTTCATGTTATATGGTAGATAATGCAGGGTGATAGCCTTTGAGATCCTCTGGTTTGCTGTAAAGAAGGGGGATCTCAGGGCTTCCCTTGCTTGATGTAACAGGTGGAGGCGCCTCTGCAAGCAAGCATGTATTTCTGAAAAAGTATCTATTTTGTGGGTGCATTGCAGGGTAAATCTCCAGCTGTTTCCTGGTTTGAAGTAATATATATGGTTCTATCTGGTAAAACTTTGTGGCTTTCACTTTTTGTTTTTGTTGATTATCTGACAAATCCAAATCTGATACGAGTGTTACGCTTACTTAATCAGCTTTTTAGCCCAGTGTGCTAATTATAACTTGGTGGATCAATAATAAGTAATATTAGTTGTCTAAAAAAGTTATGAGAATTGTTAGCTTTAGTCTGCACCAATCTATCTTTTGTAAATCCAGTGCAAACATTCGCTTATAGGTATTGACTTGTCTTTGTTCATTTTTAATGGTTAATGCTCCTGCAGTAGTGTTTTTGTGGTATTCCTGGGGCTTGAAGTGTTGTTCTTGGAATATGTTTTTCTTTGTGCCCTGTTGGCTGGCATTAAGGTGGATTTTCCTTTGTTGGTCATATGTACAAAGATGATGACTCTGCTGCAGCAGTGTCAGTGTTTTGTCCTGATAACATGATGTTTTAGATCGTTAGATTTTGGTTGCCCAAAGTTGTTTTAAAAAAAACCCGCGTCTATTGTGGTTTGGATGCTGAGTCATTTATATTTGCTCATATCCTGTCACAAGTAACTTTTGGGTTATGCTTCGTGGGTATGCCTATGTTGGACATATGATTCCTATGGTGAGTACGTTTTGGTAACAAAATTGAAATCAATTATGCTATTCTATCAATTCTATGAGCTAAGCTCTGTCAGTTGGTGATCACTACTGTAATTCTGTGTTAGGTGAGTTGTGGTTCTAATGCACTATAGATGCAATAGGCCGCTAAGTGATAAGCTACTTTCTAATAAACTTCTTATTAATCATATTGATTCATAAATGATGCTTAGGAGAGTTGAGAGTCCTTTTGGTTACAGATGTGTGCAACTACACCTGTTTGCTTGTTATAAGCCTGATGGATAATGTTTTCTTATAGATATAACAATAAAGAAACAGACTAAGTGGTCTAATACAAGTTTACTTTATTGCAGATGACAATTTAAAGTGCAAATTTATGGTTTGCATTTTATTATAGAGAATAGCTTGAAATAGGATGAACCACCATAGAGATGTATGGAGGCATATTTTTGATGCCTGGAAAATTGTCTCTTTTTGTGGCCTCATATAAGAGGGATGTTCTCTGTAAGTCAGTTTTGTATTGAAGCAATAATTGACAGGTTTTTAAAAAAGCGTCAAAGGAAAATGCAAAGATTAGAAAACTGCGCACATCTGTTTTGGCATTCAGAGCTAAGCACACCATAATTGCATTTAACTAATCAAGGAATGTTGCCAGAAATCTAAGATCATTATCAGAGTTTATGATGGTGTTGAGCTGACCCCTCCAGCCCTGAATGATGTCTGGTGACATTCCTTAAAACTTTCTCTAGTGAAGTTCTAATAGTTTACCTGAACAAGAAATATCTATAATTTATTCTTAAATTTCTCTGGGTGTATTATATAATAACAGGAATATAAAACATAATTGGCCCCAAAACCCCGACCATGGATACAGAATTTGAAAGCTCATTGATGAACTAATCCATAATCCATTGCCCAAATACAAGCATAATCAACATCCTTTAACATAGAAATAAAGATGATAATAATGATGTGATGAAATAAAGGTATCTTTCTTAACAATTAGTCCCGGACTATAATTTTATCATACTAGATAATTAAGTTTTCCAAATCTAGCATCTTTTATCATATGAATAATTACTTTTTTTAGTACTAGATGGTCTAACTGGATAATTACTTTTTCCTGTTGTTAAAATTGAAATTACACATATTGTACTTTAGAATAAATTGGTGTGTTTCAGGTACAATAAAAGATGGTGAGATATCTTGAAATAATTTTGTTTAGTTTATCTTGTAGTTCAAATGAGTCAGCCTGTTGCCTATTGATCTCTGGCCATTCTCTTCAAACTAAACTTAATAAATAAATTTTTTTGAGGTAAGCTGACCAGGGGATAGACAATACTCTAAAAATAAAAAAATAGGCTGAAACGCTCAAGCAAACAAAATGGCACTGAGCTTAAACAAGATAAAACCAAACAGGCTGGTAATTGTAAACTGCTAGACGACCATGGAGGGGGTCAGGGGAGCAAGTAGCACTTCCTTTGCTCCTTTGTCATGGAGAAAGGTGCTGTCCAAGGCGGAAAGCAAGGGAGTAGGGGCATCATCAGCATAAGGTTTAATGACTCAGAAGGGAATCCAGGGTAGAGACTGTGCGCCCTAATAAAGTCACCAAAATGATTGTCTAAATCATGCTCTGCTTGGGTATTGGTTTCAAAGATTTTGACAAAGGTGGCAATGTTAGTATAGATTTTTACATTTGGGTTCTTCACCACTGCTAGGACATTCAGGATTGACTCATGAACCATTCTATGGAATTTTGGAGGGCACTCTAACCTTTAGTAGTGAGGGTTGCTGGGACTTCAAGAGATAGTAGACTCTCTGCAAGTAATGCAAAAAACTTGGCTGAAGTTTTGTGGACAAGATGACAGTTGGCGAGGTGGCCACATTAATAATGAGATTATGGTTGGATTGATATTGTACAACGTTTGTTTGGTGCTTAAAAGTGACGTGGTAATTTAATGTCATAATTTTAACTCAAAATCCATTTGATGTAAATGTTAGACAATTCAATGAGATTCCCTATTTCAGAAACATCGGCCAATAAGGCCCAAGGATTTTATTTAAATAGGATTGGAGCCTTGGCATAAGATTGAGAATTGGTGGGCAAATGGGAAGGTGATTGGGAGAAAATGTTGATTTAAGCTTCCACATGATTGGCTTGAAGTTACTGATGGTTGAGGATGTCTGGGAGGCTGTAGGAAAGAATTTCAGGGTGCTGGCCTAACAACTGAACTTGTAGTGGAATTAATAGCAGTAAGTTATCACTTGTATATCCTTCTGGAGTGAGTTTGACATTGTAGTTGGTGTCAATAGAATATGCGGCAGAACGCTTACAAGGTTTTGTAGTGGCCAAAGTAAAACAGTTAGCGCAAATCTGAAACATTTTATTGAGGGGTTCCCAGAAGAAATGGTCAGGAGTTTATGCAACATGAGACCGCAGAGGTTTTGTTTAAAGATATCTGATTAGAAAGGGGTGGTAGTTGAGGTAGCACAGAGAGCCACAAGGCGCTCACCAGTGCTAAGGGGTCAGTAAAGTGGATGATGGGGTTTTAGTCACAGGTTGAGAGCCTTGAGATAAACTTCTCATACTACACCTGGGGTGGGAGGTGAGATGGGAGGATGGTTAAACTCACCACCAAGATTTGTTGATGGGTAGTTAAGTATGAGTTGTGGGATTTAGGTTTATCTTGAAATAGCTTGGTTTTCGCTGCAGCAGCATACTCTCAGGAAAGCTAACGTCTTAATAACCCTTAGGGGCGGAAGTTTAGAAGCCCATCAGAGTGAAAGTAGTGGTGGCAAGCTCATTTATTGGCTTCCTGGCTTAAGGGAATAATTTCTCATAGTCAACTCGAAGGCCTAATTAGATACTAGAGGAGGAAGGGCGAGAGGGTGGGGGGATACAGCTGTACATTCATGAGTTGGAGTGTTGGTTCCTTTAAAAAGACTTAATGGCTTTTTGGACTATTTAAACCAGGGGTTTCTAACCAAGGGTCCATGAACACTGGTCTGTGTAAAGATCTTAGGGGGTCTGAGAGCTTATATTAAAATTAGTTTCTTAATTTTATCTTCACTAACCTTAAATGAAATATAGCATTATCTTCACTTATGAATCCAAGTATTTCCATGGACCCAGGGGGTCCGTAGAACCCTGGATAACCCCATAATCTAATTTAATAAAACTAGTTGTTAGGGCATTATACATCCTACATTTTCAGCTGGTATAGATCAAAGTAAATATTTTATCTTGTCTTGTTTTGGTGCGCTTTAATATAAGCATCATTGGGGATGTGGAGTTAGAAGTGTTTAATAAGAGTTGTTTAGGTTAGCTTCACAAATTAAAAATTTAGGCTAATCTATATTAAATCAGTCTTGAGTTTGTTAACAATTAATATTTTGTTAAAAAGATCCCTGAAAATATTTGTAGTGATTTTAATTATTGGTTTAATTACCAACAATTGACTTTCTTAGCTATATCAATTGAGTTTTGTTTTGGCTTACCGTAGGGTTTTCAGAGTTACTTCACGTTGACAACGTTTTTATTACAGTAACTTGAAGGCTGTACTGAGTGATGTGACCTGCAATGATTGTAAATGGTCCCATTACCTAAGAAGGTTACTAGCTCAGAAAGGTTAATCTTCTTGGTTATATAAGGCGTTGGGACACACTATTTCTGAATTCAACCCATGGGGGGTCTTGATCTAGTTGGGGTGGATCCCAACTTGGTAGATGAAGTTTTATTGTTTGAGATAACTTGTTGAGGTCTAGCTCATCACTGATGGATGATGTTCCTATTGAGGTGCCAAAAGAAGAGTTGATTACCAAAACCTAATTTAGACCCCTCAAGTATTTTAATAATAGAAGCTTTAAGAACAAACTTATTTAGATAAAAATACAGATGTTGTATTGTTCTCTCACGGTAGAGTTTGAGAGATAGTTTCTTTTATCTATTTTGTCTGGTGCTCACAAGATCTCCTGTTTAAAGAATAGAAAGGATCACTTGGTTAGTTGTATGCCAACTCATGTAATTAGAGTTGTAGAGATAGGTTTCCTTATATACATTGTTTTAAGTTATCAAAGATGAGGTTTTCAGTACCTTCCTGAAGGAGCTACTTAAGCAATTTATACCATTAGTCATGAAGATCTCAAATGGATAATTGTCTTTAAACAATATCACCATACCCATAATATATATCTATCAACAAAACTTAATCATGAACACTTTGAACGTGTGCTGTAAACCCAAAAGTTTACACTCATCAAAAGTTGTTTAGTGGCAGGATGGAAAATGAGAGGTTTTGGTTCACTGTTGCCCCATACTGGAGCATCAGGTGTTGCGCCAAGGACATAGGCAGTGAATGGTAGGTCAGTGGTGTGATTAAAATTAACTTTTATCAATAAAAATATCTAAAAAGTGAGTTTGATCTGAAAGATGATTTACTAACTAAATAAAGCAATTGATAGTATTCTTTATAGCAAACCAAAAATATTTATTAGGGGTTAGGAAAGTGTCTATAAGTAATGCAAAACTTATAAACTTCCCTTTGTTTACATCCAGTCAAGTATTAAGCTGTTGACTCATATTCTTAAAAGTTCATGAACATTTTTGGACTTTTTGACTTCGTTTGATTTTGTGACATATTAAACTTCCTGATTTTCATATAATAAAATGAAATCATCACTGAAGGGCTGAGAGGGGATCTTGGTGGGGAGAGTTTATACAGGGTTTGGGGCCTTTAGTTTCCATATATTATTGAGGCGTTCATCTGTATCAAATCATAACTTGAACCATAACAGTTTGCTCTAAGATAAATCGTGTATATTCAAGATGGCCAAATTCTGCATATACATATAGTCAGCCCTATCCCTATCCTAGTAAAGTCAGTGAATTATTTTTAGTGCTAATAGATAGAATTGTTTTGGTGCAGCTTTTTATTTTAAAAACATTCGAGGTATGTCAATTAGGGGATGGACATTAACAAAATAGAAACTCCAACTAAACAAACCAAATATGAATCAACCGCCCAAAATGGGCTGCGAGACACACAAAAAAGAAAATGAGAAAATGACCTACCAGGTGGCACAGCAGCGAGATGCTCATCCCACCATGGCGGATGGGGAAGGGGGATCAGGCGGATTATTGATTTTAGCTTCAAATTTGGCTTTAGCATTGAAGAGGCAGACCAATGCTGATAGCAATGGGGTTGGGGTGTCCACGGGTGAGGTTGAGGCGGAGTGGATATTTGTTAAAACTGAGAATTTGGGCCTGAATCATAGCCTCCATGAGCTCAGCCATATGGTGTTCAGCTTAGATGTGGGCATCAGGAAGGTAGGCAAATTTTGTGATGTTGTCTCAGGTTACACGTGTAGATGGGGAAAGATCTACTAGTTCAGTGACATGTTTGATAGCATTAACAGCAGTTTCAGCTAGGCATTCAATTTCCTCTTTTGCAACTACATGGAAATTGGGGGGAATGCAGTGATATGCAATCCTTGTTTAAATTCTAAGATAGATTTTTCTACAGGTTCATTGAGATGGCAATTTTTGGGTGAGGCCACCATGGCCTCGGCAAGCTGTTGGTCACTTTGGTATGGGATAGCATTTGTGACGGATGGGGTCTCTCCACATTGCCACAAAGCAGTTGGGCAAGAGGGCCCATGTGAGGGCCCACAAACATGAGAGGGCTGCAGTGGTTAAGTCCTTCGTCCATTGGCTTGATGAACGGTTAAGGTATCCTTGGAACACGTTGAAAATGATGCTCACACTGAGGAGGACAGTCTGTCCCCCAGAGAGAGCATACAGAGAGGCGACAGCTCTGTCAATATCTGAGGATTGGTCCATCTTCTTCGCTCAAAATCCCTGGTTCTTCATCAAAATCTTAATAAATGATTTCAAAATTTCAAAATTTTTATTTTTTAATTTTGAGGTTTTTATCTGTAAATACAAGAAGACAAAATTGTCTTAAACACCTTCGCTTGGTTGTTTTTATATTATGGAATGGAGGATATGGGGAAACTGGACCCCGCGGAGTCCGCGGGCAGTGGGCTATTTGCAGGCCTATTTTGAGAATCTCAGCCTATGAAAATCTCATCTAGGCCCATTCTAGACCATCAGTTGGGTACCCATGGCATCACGTAAACTTTTGTGCATATATTTTCATTCGTTGGGGACAAATCAGAGCTCATGTTGACCTTATTTCCAAAATTACCATTTTTGGGATAATTCGGCCTGGCAGCCCCTGATTTGCTGGGCTGCCCTTCACCATGGCTCTCGATCCTTTTGACAAGTGGCGGATTCAGCTTGGCAGCTCCTGATTCGCTGAGTTGCCCAATGCCATTTTTCTTGTCATTTCCTCTTTTAGCAATTTTCAGCTCGGCTTCTCCTGATTCGCTGGGCTGCCCAATGCTGTGATTCTTGCCATTTCTGTTTTTGGCATAATTTGGCTTGGCAGCCCCTGATTCGCTGGGTGCTCTTTGTCATTGCCAATCTCTCCATTTTGATCCTCAGAATTTGGGTTGGTGGCCTCTGATCGGCCCAGTCACCATTTATGTCGACCTTTGCCACCTTTGCTCTGAGGTTTCATCAACTTTATGGCATCTGATTTGACAGAATGCCATTTTTGAGGGTCATTGCCCTCAAGCCCTACGCTTTTATTTATATTGTTTAAGGTATTACTAGTTGCAATCCTCGCCTTAGGGGGGGTCAGGGCTATGTGATGGTCAGGCAGCGCCTTGACTGTTACATCACCCCCCTCAGAGGAGAGCCCCCTGCGCCCCCAGTATTCCTCCACCTTCTAGGGGCAGTTGGCACAATTGGTGGCTGTTTGCTAGGAGGATTCTTCTATTGGGTAGCTGACCCATTTCACCAAGTACCATCGCTTTTTGTGAGCAATTTTGGTGTCCAGAATCTCCTCCACCTCATACACCGCCTCCCCTGGGTTGTCTGACTGGACCAGCTCCAGCTTTGCTGGTATGGGTCCTTCATACTTCTTGAGCTGCAAAACGTGCAAAACTGGATGTTCATGTGATCCTTCCGGGAATTCTAATTCATATGCCACCTCATTCACCTGTTGAAGGATCTTGTAGGGTTCTAGGTTGATGGGTCCAAACTTCCTACACTGTCCTGGGGGTGTGTAGTGTTTGGCATTTATCAATATGTAGTCTCCATCTTTGAGGGGCAGAGCCTCAGAGCGATGCGCATTTGCCTTCCTCTTATGAGCTTCCACCGCTTTTTCCAGGTTGGCTCTCAAAATCTCGAAATTTTCCTTGATTTCAGTTACTAACTCATCTGCCGCAGGATTCATTCCCCCAGCGTGTCCCTCCATCATCTGTGGGTGATACTCGTGGTTCATAGAAAAGGGCGACATTCCGGTTGATGAGTGTGCTAGGTTGTTGTATGCAAACTGTGCAATCCTCAGCCACTTGATCCAATGATCATGTCATGTGGTGAGGTAGCGCCATAGGTACTGTTCCAGGGTCTGATTGACTCTCTCCGTCTGGCCATCTGACTGAGGGTGGTAGGTGGAGGAACAACATGGTTTTATTTTTAGATTTTCCAGGAGGCGATCCCAGAATCTGGAGATAAACTGCGGGCCCCTGTCCGAGATGATCTTGTCCAGGAGTCTATGTCAAGCAAAGACCTCCCTCACAAAGATTTCAGCCATGTCCTTCGCCGTGACCTTAGAGGTGCAAGGGAAGAACTCCGCATACTTTGTTAGTCAGTCCACCTCTACCATGATCACGTTGTAGCCCTCTGATTTTTGGAGCCCGGCGATAAAATCCACACTCAGGGAAATCCACAGAATTTGGGCGATCTGCAATGGTTTTAACTTCCCTGCAGGTTTGTTTTGAGATGGCTTCAGCGCGTGGTATACTCTCTTACCATTTCCACTAGGCCCGGCCAGGAGTAGTTCTGGTGTATTAGCTTGATTGTTTTTCTCACCCCAGGGTGTCCCGCCAGGGGGTGGTCATGACATAGCTCCATTACTTCGGTTTGAAACTTAAGCGTCAGGACCCATAGGTGGTCATGGTGCAGGATGAGGCCCCCTACTTCCTGAAATTCTTGTAGCCTTTTCTGGGGTCCCCTCCCTCTATCTCTCTCTTGACCATCTCTCCAAATTTGGTGCGATGTTGGGCTGTCCAAATTCTCTCTTTTAGGTCAGTGCGTTCCTCCTGTATTGATTTAAACAACTGGGGAGAAAGCATCGTGGCTGTGTTGAACTCATCCAGCTCCTCCTTTGCAAAGGTCATTTTTGGGTCCTGGCTAAGTAGGTCTGGGAGTAAGTTGCTCTCCCTGGGCTTATATTCTATTTTAAAATCATATTGAGACAGCTAAGGTTCCAGCGGGCTTGTCTTTGGTTCATCCTATGGGGGTTCTTGTGGAACTCTAAGGCCCTGTGGTCAGTCTTGATTGTGAACAGGTGGCGCGCGTACAACAGATGATGCTGCCACTCATCTAGTGCCGCAACAATCGCCAGGAGTTCCTTGTCATAGACAGGGTAGTTTGTTTCCGCCAGTAGCATCTTCCTGCTGAAGTAGCATACTTTGTGGTCCAAACCATCCTCCCCTGTCTGCAAAAGGACCGCCCCAATGGCGAAATTCGACGCATCTGTCTCTACAATGAATGGCGATTGGCGTCTGGGTGCGCTAGGACTGGCGCTGTTAGGAGGGCCCCCTTGATGGCCTAAAACGCCCTCTCTTCTTCCTCCCCCCATTGGAAAGGGACTTGACCGGTCAACCGGGTAAGTGGGGCAGCTGTTTCTGAGAGGTCCTTGGTGAATCTCCTCAGGAAACTCACCACCCCCAAGAAACTGCGCACACCTGTCTTATTTGTTGGTGCTGCCCATTTCTTCACTGCCATAAGCTTGTCTGGGCAGATGTCTGTCCCTTTTTCAAATACAATGTTTCCTAGGAAAGATACTAGCCCTTGTAGAACTCGCATTTGGAGGGCTTCAGACGCAGGTTAGCCTTGTCCAGTGCACTGAGGACCTTCATGACGTCCTCTGTGTGCATCTCGCGAGACTTGGAGAACTCCAAGATGTTGTCCATGTATGACACAGCATCTCCCGATCAAGTCGCCCAGGGCATGGTCAATGGTCCTTTGAAAATGGCAGGGACGTTCTTGAGTCCAAACGGCATAACCTTGTACTCATATACCCCTAGGTGGCACTTGAATGCCGTGTACTGTTGGTGCTTGGGTACAACTGGCACTTGGTTGAAAAAATCAACCAGGTCCAACTTAGAAAACACCTGACTCCCAGCAATCATCTGTGAGATGCTCGCCTTTGGCGGAATGGAATAGGGGGTCCATTTCAATTATGGCGTTTAGATGGCGGTAGTCCACACAGGGGCGGAGCTCGCCATTGGCCTTGGGGACCAGGAGGATGGGAGACACTACAGGATATTTCGAGGGCACAATCATCCCTCGCTCTAACATATCATTCATGTACTGGTCTAGGGATTCCTTTGCTCTAAGGTTCAGGGGATACACTGGGATTCCTTTTGGGAGCTCAGCATCCCCTTTGAACTTGAACGAGAATGCAAAGGGGCCCTGTGGATTGCAGGGGGGGTGGCGACGCTCTTCTGGAACAGGTGTTCATAGTCTCTGAATTCCTCCGGTATCTTTTCCCTCTCCATCCCTAGGTTCACAGAGTTCACGTCATGCCTGCTTCTGCCAGAGGTAAAGAATTCTAACGTTAAAGGCTCTTGTTATTTGAGGTAAAGCATCACCTGGCCCTCCTCCAGATCAAAATGTGGGGAGTACTTATGCCACCATTTCATGCCCAGAACGATGGGGTGGGGCAGGTTCTGGATGGCACAAAAGTCTTCCCAGAAGTGGTGGACTCCCTGTTGAAGCTTGATCCTGGGCTCAATCTCCCAGCATTCTGACAACTTATAGGTTGTTGGACATTCTCCTTCTTGACTTTCAAAAAAGAATGTTGGAGGTAAAAATGCCCCAGAATCCACTAATACGATCAGCCAAATTATATGCCTGATCTTCTAACAATACTATGGTTTTTGTGGATATGATTACCGTTGGCCAAAAGACCCTGGCAGATTTTTGGTGGAACCCTACCCATCAGGAAAACATGTCTTATAATCAAAATCAGCTTATTAAGGTAAAACTGATAAGTGGATTGCTCCAACTCCTCAGCTGAATCCGGGGCATCCATCACATGGTTCCCCCTCAGCCGCGTCTTGTTCCATACCACTTCCTAAGCGGGGACTCCCCCTTTTTTAGGTGTGGCGGAGGTCCCTTGAGTGAGAAGATTTTACCCACTGATGATTGGGTGCAATTTATCAAATCATTACCACACAGGTTTGTTTTACCTCAGAATATTTTCACTCTTTCTGATAGGCCAAAGCCTATCTTTCCTAATTTGGATGACTAAGCTTTTTGACACTATAGCCCTAAATTCCCATGGCCCCAATATTCGAACTAGTTTAAATATGAAATACTAGTATCAAAGAGTGGATCTTTTTCTGGTTTGCCCGCACAAATAATAAAATAATAAAGACCTTTAAAAATAAGCGTTTATTATTACTTTTATTTTTTATTTTAAAGGTAAGTTTTATAATTTGAAAAAATATTTGTGGCATCCGTCGGCAGATCCCACAAACTGGTGCTCACTTCATAAATCACCCTGTATACTTCAATAAAGTATTAAAGCAATGGAGAGTGTCACCTGCTGGGTGCGAAATGGAGAAGGATTTGAAGATGATGATCGGATGGACAGCCCTACCACTCTGACGTTTGGAGAAGAATGATTTGAGCGTATATTAATACCTGAATCTCGTTGCATCACCTGGCT